>VZRJ01000288.1:0-13136 GCA_013397565.1 Ptilonorhynchus violaceus | reverse complement strand
TGGAAAAGAATTGAGCTATTTATATGGTGAAAAATTGCAGTAAAACCTTCTCTGGAACCAAGCAGGTGAGGAAAAGTATTTTGCTATAATAATAAAAGGACTCATTTTCTTTCTGCTGAAGTTCTGTTGTCTTCTTTTGGTCACAGGATGTTAAAGTTTTGTCTTTAAAACTGGCATGTTTTGAAACCCTCGTGATGTACCTCCCAGGAATTCAGACACCATGAACACCCCTTTAAACTCAAAAAAAAGGCCCAGATGTTCAGCTTTTCTAAGAATTCAGCAGTTTCTTTCCTTAGGACGTTCAGTACTTTGTACATGACACTGATACAGTGACATGTAAGAAAACATGCAAAAGAATAAGAAAATACTTTTTGTATAGGTAAGACAGATGTTGTCTGCAAATGACACATCTCCCTGAAGACATGTTCACGGTTCTGTACAATGAAATGAAAAAGTTTACTGAAAACTGAAAGTATCTGCAGCTACTACTCAGCATGATTCTTACTATTCTAGGAATACTAAAAATTCAAAAACTTGATAATAATGGAAATAGAAGATACTAAATATTAGATCATAAGCAGTTCTGAGAGAACTCCAATGGATTTAGTTCTTTAAGAGAGGCGTATTTCACCCATGACTCCAATAACCTTTTGTGTGGTCAGAGGACAGTTTACAAAGAAATTTATGAAAGAATTCTGGACTGACTCACTGACATGTCAGAATTTGCCTCTCTCAAAGTTGAACTTAGGAAAGTAGTACATACAATAAGCAATTCATGCTGCTCTCACTATTGGCCAGAGCTGCACAGCTAAATAGTTGAATTTAGCACAAATCTTTTCAGCTGAGACATGAGACAGTGACTTTTGAAAGACACATTTTCAAATCAGGTTTTTTGTATGGGATGATGCCAGACCATAACAATCCCACTGAAGCATTAGTAATGGGAATGCTATCATTGAAAAACAATGTTTTTGCACAAGGCAAGCAAAAGCTTTTTTCTTTTTTTTTTTTGTTCCTCTCCAAAGGAATTCAGGCGAGATTTTCTCAAGTTGATGTGTTTCCTTGTCAGCCTTTTTTATTTCTCCTCTACGACAATGAAAACCAGAAAATAAATAAATACATCCCTGGCTCAACCTCATTGATTTATTTGCAGCAGGAATGGATCTGACAGCCTACATCACAATAAACCACGTGTGGATTCCAAAGGTGATGAATAATCCCCTTTAGGCTCAGATGAAAACATATGCATTGTTCCCATCCCTTCCATTGTCACTTTAAAATAGGTTTGACCATACTCTACGCTCAGAACTCAACACAGATCCCAAACTCACATCTTTTAGGAGAAGACTTTCAAGACAGATTCTGCCGGGGCAGAGCTGGAATCACAGAGGTTGTTTAGTGCAAATGGCAATTAAAAATCACTTCGAGCAGGCTTCTTTCCACAGTGCTGCTGGATGTTTTCCAATAGCTACACCACTTAATCCTAGCCCAAGACACACTTTCTCCTTTCCTTCAGCCAAAAATGGTTGTTGTTTGGTAGGACATCTCTAGATTCTGTCTGATTTTCTTCAAAACATCAACACTCACATGTCTTTTGCAGCTTCAACAGGTCTGCCCAGTGCTGCTGAGATGACAACAGCTACTCTCCCACTGTGCCTGCCCAGATACCCTCCTGCTTTGGCTCCAGACTTCCCTGTGAAGTTACTGCCCAAACTGCCCAAAACCCCATGTTTGGCTTCCTCACATAATGTGATTCCATTAATTTGGCAGTGTCTTTAATCACCTTTCACTGAGAAGCATTAGAGAATATATAAAGATAAGATGCTTCCATCTTCAGTCTCCTTAGTTTTCAGAGAGTCTTTTCTGATGGTTTTTTCCATAATTCAGGTCTCAGCCATTATCTTCTGGGCTCCAGGGAAGGTGTTGGGATTTGATTGTCTGATGTCCTTAAACAATAATTCTGCTAATTCAGGAAGACTGTAACCCAGGTGCAGAAGTGAAAGACAAGCTCTAGCTCCAGCATCTGAAACCATGTTCAGCTCTCAGCCACTGCAATGTACAGTGGAGAGAGCAAGGAGATGAGGGATAAGCAAAGGATACAGTTACACACACACACAGATTAAAATCAAGCACAAGTGAAACACCAGAAATACAACAGGCTGGATCCCTACATTTATATAAGATTTGAGCAACTGTGCACTACAGCTACACCAGAACTGAGAAAGGAACTCTTAGCACAGGAATTTTTAATTAATCCTCAACCTGCAACATCCCTTCTGACCTTTGTCTCATTCTACTGGTAATGCATAAACACAAATAAGTCAGTTTAACCAAATTTGCAGCCCTTCAGATGGAACATTTGTTAAAATATAGGTTATATATATATGTTAGCCCTTTTCAAACTGTAGATAAATTATTTTCCTCTACAGCTATATATCTTTTAGAAATATCATGTGTGCCTATACATGAAAAAGAGACAGACAAAGAGCATGAGCCAATATTACTGATCCACTGATACATATTCTTCACACATAAGGAATCCACATGGATTTTTGGACAATAGAGTTAAAGCCACAACTCCAAATTATTTGTAGCACTAAGAGACAACAAACAAAAGATTTTAACACTAATATTAGTGACACTAATACCCAGTGGCAAACACTGCCTCTCTGGTGACACAGACCATCTGCACGTTTTAGGACTACTCACAGAATTGCTGGGATTTGCCAGCTGGGTTTCAGAACTGAAAGGCTCGACAAATTCTCAGAACCAAACAGAAAACTTCACTCCTTTTGCTGAAACGAAAAGTTAGAACAGCAAAATTTATGTCTAACATACCATCTTCCACAGAAAAACATCCCTTTGCAGCCTGCACTCATCCTGCTGCCTTTTATTCTACACTAAGAGTCTCTTAGCAATTTTTGGTGATATATGTGCAGAACCTACCACAATGCCTGTGACTCAGACACACAGCACTACTGCCATGTGAATTAGTACTCTTTATAACAATAACAGTAAAAATGAGTAATACCCAATAGGAGAAAAGTTTATTTTACTGTTGGGGCTCCCTAAAGAGATACAGCTTGAAAAACAATCCAACGGAAAATACCATGTACACGCATTTGCCACAATGGGATGCACATGTGGGTTTACAGACCCCCCCCCGTGAGTCTCAGCAACAAAAAAATCCACATTCCAGCCAAAGCTACAAGATGTCATGGCATCTCTTGAGGCACCCAGCAAATCCTTTGTGTGTATCCAAGGCCCACTTCATGATAAAAACACGCTTCCTATGGATCTCTATAACTGGCCAACAATTAAGTCTTTTTTTTATTTTCCAATGCCTGACAGAGTCCAGGATCTGTTAAACATGTACACAATACAGAAGAATCAGAATACATCAGAAAGCCAGTCTATAATGGAGACAATTGTACCAAGGTTGATCTGCTTCTACATCCACAGATGCACTGATCCAGGCCACTTGTGGCCCTCCAAGAATAGCAATCTATTAGTCTCCTTCCAAACTGTAGCAAAGTCTGGGGTAAACTTTTTCATTTTTACTTTGCAACACTTACTACTTTCCAAACACAGTATCATATTCCCAGAAAAGTTTCACAATCCGTATGCTGCAAATTAAACATCATCTTTACCTTGATAATTAACATCAGGCACCTCTGTAAAGAGTGAAAGAATAAGGGCTTCATCACAGTCCCCTAATTACATGGACTGACTTCTAATAAGAAAGATCAAACAGAAAAAAAATCTGCAAGCAGAATAATGAAATGCACATGAAAAGTACATTTGGATTAATTTCTATCAGATCTCTATCCAAGTTCAGACCTGTCCACTTAAGACTATGGCATGCTTCTACCAGAATCTGGAGTTTGGAAAACACATTCATTTAATAAACGTCACTTTTTGTAATTCACCATCAAAGAAGAATATCGTATGTTTTACAGCATTTGGAGGAGCACAGAGAAAACTCTACTATGTTCAAAGATCCTGTTGAAAAATAACCCACAGTATCTTCATTCTGCTGTTGAGTACTCCTTTGACTGTCTCTCCAAGGTGTAATTACCTTTCTGTCAGCCCTTCCACCTGCACTGGATGTCTCAGTTGTCCATTTGGACACGACTAAACAAGTGAAAACGTTGGGGCAGTCAGTGGTACTGCCATCAGGTTTTGTTTTCACAGGCTATAGGCAGGAATTGAGTAGAAAGTTTGTGATTCTGCTCAGCTCGCTTTGAAGGTTGCTGCGGTAGAATTCTACCCCTCTGAGCCTGTCATGCAAGAACCAACCTAAAAGCATCTCCTGAGCTAAATCTCAGTCACGTATTTCGAAAGGACAAGGACTGGTTCTGAGGGCTGACAGCCTGATATGATGAAGCCGGGAAAGCCATCACAGAAGAATTGTAGGCACTAGGGTGATTTAAGATATTGTTCAGGTCGGTCACCTCACGACAAATATCTAACGGAGGAGATCTGGACTCTTGGTGGGATAGACTCCATGACAGAGGCTCCACTGTTCCGGTAAAGCAGATATTCTGGGCATCCCTATATCTCTGGTGTATTCCCCAAATGCTTCTAGAGTCAGTGCTCTGTGCGGAATTCCAGACTGAATTGCTGTGGGGTGGTAAACCTGTGAGTCAAGGTGAAGATAAACCAGAAACTTTCTGAAAAGGTAATATTGAAGCTATGTTGGTGCAAGAAATAACCTTAAAGTCTTCCTTCCTTCCTTCATGCTCAGCTTGCTCCTTCTAAAACTGAATGTTGCTGAATGATACGGCAGGTTTAGCAGAACTCAGCCCTTTCCTCATCGAGGAGGAATTTAAAAATTCAGAGATCGGAAGGGACGTGAATGGTTAAGCCCACAGAGAGGGCTGTGGGGCAGAAAAGGCTACTACACAGACCCTCGAGCTCTTGTGAAGTTCTGCTGCTTGTTCCCAGCAGAAAACCCAGTGAGGGTATTGCAAGCTGCAGTGAATAGACAAGCCCATGGCTTCCATATCACTGTGTAGCACCGGAGGGCAGCAGGATGTTTTGTCAGGAAGGTCTTTTGATCAAAGGTCTTCTTCTGATCTTTCGAGAAGCTACTGAGCCTCACAAGCAGAATGTTCTCAGACTTTCAGAGTTTGACAGCATGATTTAAGAGACAGACTAAGACCCAGTGATGATTCCAGACAGAACAATTTAGCCTGATAGAAAAAGCTCCCCCAAATTATTATTTTTTTTAATAATGGGTTCAGTCAATAGCTGGGAGGAAAAATGTTTTCAAAACCTTTCATGGTAGTTCAGTGCACCAATACCCAGTTGCTTGCACCCACGTGGACTACTAAATCATGAAGGCTGAAGAAACGGACTACCTTTTTCTTCCTGAACTCAAAGGGAGCAGCTTTGCTCCCCAGACAATGACAGCTAGGCCAATCTGCCTTTGGGCAGTTCAACTAAAGATCTTTAATCTCCTGGCATTGACTAGCCATGTTTGCCTATCCCTTTTCTTCACTGACAAATCCTTTGTTACCATCAAGATCAGAAGCATCTGCTCTCTGTCTGAGGTAAAAACACTATTCTCTTTTAGCTGGCAACTCACAGACTGCAACACTGGAAGTGCCTTTTTTCTACTCTTGACTTATGCAAGTTGGGCTGAATTGCATTCTGATGCAATACATGCAGTAATGAATAACAGAACAGCATTAAAATAAATCAATTCCTCATATGCCACTTTACCAAGCTTCCAGCAATGATACGAAACGAAAGGGAATTCAAGAACAGCAAGAAAAGCACTATCAGTTCAAATCCTGACCAGACACACTTAAGCAGTTATTGTGCAATAATGACCTTGTTTATGCTCTGATTCTTTTCTAAACTATGCCATACAGTAAGCTGAGGGAGTGCACTGTAAATGTCACTGAGTGAATTCACATCAGTGGGAACTGGACTATCATGAATGGACTCGGGACTACACTCGGAGGGTCAGTGATCCCAAGCTGAAACACGAGTCAGAAGTGTAAGTTTGAGAGGGAAGAGAGATAACTGGTTGTGAAAGGAAAGGAACTCATGCCACCATCAACCCACATGATGCAGCAAGGTGACTGCACAGTCTTCAGCAGCATCTCCTAAGTAACTCAAAAGATCCTTCTCAGCAGAACCAAGGAGCATCTACAGATTTTGTGGCTCTACAGTAGTTGATTACAGAACAGCTACCATGAAACTATTACTTTAATCATGTAAACCAATGTCCTGCACTAGCAAACAGGCCACATATTGACTACTTTTAGGGAGACTTTTCTTTGTTGATTTTATCACTTTGGATTCCCTCCCCGTCCCTGCAGTGTCTTGTCTCTGGCAAAGCTGGTAAAAATGAATCTCAGATGTTTATTCTCACAAGTTGAAACAAACAAAAAAATAATTACTTTCCTAGTGCTGGGCAGATTGGACCCACTGAGCTCCACCCATAATTTAGTATTTTTCAAGGCCAGTATCAAACTCCAGACATGGCACTCAGCAAACCAGATGTGCCCTCAGGATCTTTTTCACAATAGTGAAGAATAGGCAAGTTCATTTGATTTGAACCATCAGTCTTGGGACGAGTTCAACTGCACCCAATGAAGTGCCCTACAAGTATTCTCTTCACTGATGCTGCAGAAGGTCTGGACAAGGTGAGGACAGAGGCATGTTCAGTCCAATACATCTCATTTACAGTGACCTGGCCTTTAGACTATTTTGTGTTCCACTGCAGCCTTTTCTCTGCCACACTGGTGAACACTACCCATACTCAGTTACAAAAAACTGAGTGCTGCCAAGTCTGTATTGCTGTGTGAAGTTCAGACGCCTGAGGCATAACATCTTCATCTAACTTATGAAAGATTTGGCATGTGTACATAACACTGCAGCCCAACAAGTAGTACTGAGGATATTCTCCAGTGTATAGAGATATTCTAATCATCACATGAGGAATGGATGGAGATTCTGGAATATGTTTAATTTCTGAATTACGATCATTTGCAGTAACTCCTCATCCATTGAACTAACGAAACATTTAAAACCATAAAGCACTGGAAGCAAAATATAAAAACTATTGAATTGAGAAGCACACACCTAAATATTCTCATTAATTTATGTAACTGAATGTCTTTGTGGAAATTTTTTTCCCACAGTTTTCTGATCTTTTATTTTCCACTTTTAATCTAGGTTTTTATGACTTTATTATTTTCCTTTCTTTCCTTTTGATGATCATTTCATAATATTGAAGTTACAGTGGCAATACCAGCCAAGTAAAATTTTACCAAGTAAAATACTGGACCTGACAGTTGACCCACTGTGTGGTTCTCATGCCTCTGAATAAATTTTTGCTACTCTGAATGTCATTACCCAACAAATATTAATTCTCTGTATTGTCTCTATTCCTACACCTCTCAAAGCAGTCCCTGCAAGACCTTTAATTCTTCCATCCCATTCCAATACAGCTGAATGACAGTGCTTATTCTCATTAGCAAACTGGAGCAATAATGAAATAAAAATGTAACAAAGCACTTTTAAAAAACGACACTGCATGAACACTAAATGATGTTAACCCTAAACCAATGTAATTTAATCATTATTTTTACTAATTTATATAGATGAGGCAGATTATTATACATGGCCTCTTGGCACAGGGGTGGTAAAGCTAGTTTAGAGCACAGAGTGCTACACACACTATGTCAGTTCTCAAAGCACAAGGTACAGGACCCCATAAAGCAGATAAAGTCAGGAAACACAACCACTTCAGACCGTTCAGTTTCGTAAAGTTAGATTCTTACCATTAGAGATATGAAAGACTGTGAAAACATTGCCAAGGTCTGGGTGAACCTTTACATTTGCCTGGGATTGCTGGATGACTGAAACAAGAAATCCAAGCTATGCCTGCTTTTGTTTTCAAACACTGTTATCTCAGATGCCAAGAAGAACACAATACCTTTGTGAAACCTGACCTTCCTCAAAGCATGCATGGGTGAAGGGGAATTCAGTCACAGAGAACTCTGCCAGTGCTTTCCAAAGCAAGTGTAGTCTATGTTTGCAGCAAGGTCTAAAGACTACAGTCTTGTCAAGTGGGTGCAGGATAATTGCATTAAAAAAGGGGGGCAATCCTTGATTTCATGTGGGTGGAAAAGACAAGCACATTCTTCCTCCAAAGTATAATGCCAATAAAGCTGTTATGTACTGTGTGGTGTGGCTGATAAAAATCATTCTGCTCTGATGTACTGGCTTCTGCAGTGCTATAAAAATACTTTGGAGCTGAGCACCTTTTCCTCAAAGCCTTGCTTGCAGGTCCTTATTGTCCTGCAGAATCCTTTCCTAGAGAGTTGCAACAGCAGCCAGAACTCAATGTTTGTTTACCCCTTTGAAACCCTCTTCCCTCTCTGCTTGCTAATGCTCCATACCAGCCTTCCAGTAATCGCCAACCGGAGTCAACAAACAGCAGCTAAACTGGGATTAACGCAGTGCCCCCCACACTGCTATGTTTGCCTTCAAATTTCTGGCTGCTCCTGGAGCAGAGGTGCTGATTAGACAAATGGGATCTTTCCTGGCTATTTAGGAATTCTTAACTGGTTTTAAAACAGCAGCATGGGTAAAACTGTACACAGACATAGTGACGAAGGTTTACACTGCCATGACACTGCATGCAACAGACTTTTCAGGATACTACTTAAGTTCTTCACCTTAATTCCACTAACTCTATCAGTCAAAATTATGAGTTTTCTCCTGAAAATAGCATTATTTTTTAGTCCAAATAATGTCAGCTTTGCTTCTCCAGTGCAACAACTTCACAGGCTGGTGATGAAAGATACTAGGAGAGTATCAGAAACTCCATTAATATGAAGTCTAGTTTGTCCAAACAATTAAGTGCTAAATAACCATCAGAATGGCATTTTTGTGCTAATAACTATCTTCATGTTCCAAATTCCAGTCCCCATGTGTAATCATTCCAACAAAGCTGCAGCTTATTGCAGCTATACCTAATATGGCATTGAGTTGCAGATTTTGGACCATGGCACTATGCTATGGGCTACTTCTGAATAAAATCTGCCTCATCAGCCAAGTTATAAAATCAACAGAAAAAGCAGGGGCACATTCCACTTCAGTTTTTGCAGTAACTCCATTTTTCCTCAGTACAATCAACAGTTTCTCAAGCCCTGTGCAAGTATTCAACTAACAGTTCTTTAAACATCAACATACAATTCATGGGCACACCACTAACACAAAACCTCGTAAGTAAGCCCTGATAACATACTCATTTTTTTCTTGTTTGTTTTTATATCCACACTGCAATGGAAGCTGGCAGGAACTGAACATCCAAAAACTTCTGATTTTATGTTGTCAGAGAAAGAATAAATGAACTTTCTGATACTTTATAATAAATATTTTAAAGCAGTGAGCACATCTGATTTTCATCTCTCTGTATTCAGAGTTAGTACATATAAAATGGGATAATACTGGCACATTAGCCATTTTAGCTTTGTGAAAAATGCATGCATTTTTGTGTGTCACACTGATGAGCACAGAAAAACTTGGAAAGAACAACATAAGTCTGTTCAGAAAACAAAAAAACCCCATGTTTTCATTAAACAAAACATGGGTCCACACAGCAAGCAATGAGAAATTGTTGAATTGGCAACAATGAAGTGTCATTAGGAACACTTGAAAGAAATCAATACAGAAGGCATTTATGACCAAGTGTTTGAAAGATCTCATACCACATGCAACCTTGATTCAATGCTTCTGGTAACAGAAACATCGCAGCAGGCATTTCTCAACTTTAATGCTGTTAAAGTGGATTTCTTCAATAAAAACCTTTTTTTTCTTTTTTTTTTCCTATTTGCTGTGCATTCTTCCCACACATTTCCATCTTTTGCAGGAGTGCTATATTTGGTAAGTGCACCATGCTTACTGCTCCAAAGCACCTTCCATCGGTAATAAAGAGCACACAGCAGAATGGATTTTACCAGGTGGCACGGAGCGGCAACTGTTAAAAACAAACAACCAACCACCCAAACCAACCAACCAACCAAACCAAAACAACGACAAAAACCAAACAAAAACCAACAAAACAAGAGAAACAAAACAAAACAGGAAGAAAACAAAACACACACACACACACAACCCACCAATGACAGTGCTTTAAATGCAACTGTTCTAATTCTCAGTAATAGAATTACAGGATTGTAAAAAAGACCATACATATGGCTTTCCAGTATCTGCTACTCACACACACATGAAATCAGCAAAGCCTTATTTCTAAAAGTTCAAAAGGATGTAGGAGACTGAGTCTGTTTCCTAGAGACTGAGCTTTTTACTTTGAATGAACATCCAGACATAACCAGGCATTCATAATCTCAAACAATCTTCCAGATACAATAATCCTTTTTTGCTGCCATTTTGGATCTGTTTTTCTCTTAACTTATTTTGCATGTAATCAGCAACATATTCCTGGAACCTGAGGAGAGTTTTTCTAGGGCAATTAACAGCTTTCAATAAAATTTCTCCTAAAGAAGAAAATGAAGCAGCTCTCCTCATCAGATTCACCTACAGTTCTTTAACTCAGCTTCCTTTGACACAATCAGAACCAGAGGAGTCCTAAATGAGAGTTTCAAGCAAGTAAAAGCTGATCTAAAAGAAACAGATTTACCCACTGTTGTATTGTTCACGTCATTCCCCACAATTTTTCTTCATGCACACTTTTCCAGGGCTTAGACTGCACCACCCAACCACACACAGCATCTGCATTTTGGTCCTAGACACCTTTCTCCTCTCCCAGTAACTCTAATAACTGCCTGTGAGGCTCAGGCAAGCCACTTCTGTACAAATTTACCACCTGTAAGAAGGACCCCGCTTCTCAACCTCACCAAAGAAAAATTATAAAGAATATAAACAGCAAAGATGGATATGGTGTCCCTAGTGACAGAAACAGAATATCTGAATATCTTCAGATTTCAGATGCAATTCTAAACTCAAACCAGTTCCCTCTAACTGCTGACATTTGGGATGAGTCAGAAGCAAATGCATCCCAGCTAAAGGACTGGAAAAAACACTTGTGTTAACATCCTTCTGCAACAGCCTAATCAAATCTTTAGCTCCACATCATTGTGGAAAAAGCCTAGAGAGACTGCCTTTGATGAAAATTTGCCTTTGGCAAAGAAACACACAAGCTCAGAAGGATAAAACATATCTGGTTCACTCATTTAAACCTGCAGAAACAGCAAGAATATCTGCACAGAGCTGCCACCTTGCACCTACAGCTACAATAAAGCTGCAAAGGCCATTGAAAGTAAGAGACATTACTCATTTCTAATGGTCTTTCTAAAGAAGAAATGGTTCTGTTTTGCATCAGTGGAGACTTATTATCAAATCTTAACCAGGGGAAAGGAAAGAGTAAGTTTCAGTAAGGAGCACATTCATCCAACAGATCACTATAATCAACTACCACACACAGAGAAACCCCAGATTTGCCAGGGAAATGACACATCTTTGGTCTCTCCTGTCGTATTGCCAACATATTTGGGACTGTAATCTGAGTATCTGTCTAGAAATAACAAAACTCTGAAGAAAGAATGAAAGAACATCAGTATCATCTGTGCCAGTAGACATTATCTTTAGATGTCCAACTGAAACAGTGAAGATTAAACTAATCCTCATCTGTGGGCTTAGATCTTCCTCTCATCAAACTGTTAAAGGACTATCTGAAAGGAACAAGCACCACTTTCTGTAACACAGCAAACTTACTTACAAGAATCATCTGGATATGCAAAATAATTTCCTGCACTTATAGGACTCCGGGTGCCCCTGGTCTCCCTTCTCCACAACTAGCAGCACATGGAATTTTAGCTTCATCTGGTTACACACTGTCCAAACACAGCTAAATGGGTGAAATTTAAGGTAAAGAGTTTGATACCTCAATTCAAGTAGATATGTTGTATTATCTTTTTAGGCCACATGAATTAATTGGTATCACTTTTACCAAAAAAAAAAAAAAATCACCACCACCACATTGTCATTGTCATTTCAGTAAGTAATTTCACAGCATGTTGCTGTGTTTCAAACCCATGCATGGGTTTGAAAATAATAACTCTGAAATTGCTAAACCTGAAGCAGTAGATTGGATTCATCCATTTAGGACGTACACTCAGTTTGAGCTCTTCAATTTAGTTTTTTGTGCTTAAGCAGGCTGCCTACTAGAGGCACACTAGGCACTGCCCTGTCTTCATTACTATACAAGCTGTATTCATGCATACTCACAAATTCAAAAAATTATACAGCCAATAAAGATTGGCTGCTGTAAAGAGAGAACTTATTCAAGTTAATAAAACAACTCGGAAAAAAAGTCACATCCATCTGCTTACCACGCTTGAACTTTAGGGTTTGTTTAGAAGCAGTGCTCGAATGTAACTTGCCTGACAATATAAACCACAATTCAAACATAACAGAGCTGAAATTTAAACAAAGTACGAAGATCACATCTATGCTGGTTTGCTTAAAAAGATTCAGATAGGGGAAATAGACCACAAATAAAGGGTTTTTTTTATTCATATAAACAAATCACTGCACACAGCACCAACACCAATAATGTTTATCAGTGATACAAAACTAAGATTTAACTCAAAGTCTACATTGATCCATTGACTCAAAACTGGATAGCCCAAAAGCACTTTTGTCTATATCAGAAAAGGAAAATACGTAAATCTATTACACACCAGAATCACCAGCATGGCATTAAATGACATTAAGCCTCCAGTACAGCCTGGACAGATTTTCAGTAAAAGAAACACCAGCTAGGATGGCAAGGTGTTTAGCACTTTGACCTCTCTCCGCCATGTATGTATGTCAAAAATCTTTCTCAGGTCTAGCACACTAGGTACTTAAAGCATTAAGTAAAAATACAAGAAGTTGCTTTGATTCCCCAGCATCTGTGGATTTTCAGGGTTGGGAGTCAAAACCAGAGAAACAGTCTCATTTCACAATTTACAGCTGCTGGTGTTGGAGGTCCAGATAAAAACTGGAGCTGAAGGCTCCAAAATAAAGTTCTCTGTCTCTGGGATGTTTACATTTGGAAAGCTTGGAGATCCTTCTTTGAAAATATTCTGGTTTGGCTGTAAACCAGC
>VZRJ01000282.1:39281-140442 GCA_013397565.1 Ptilonorhynchus violaceus | reverse complement strand
CCGCAGCAGTTTTGGGAGGACTGTCTGCCCGTGGGATAAACTCATGCTGCAGCAGTTTTGGGAGTGCTGCTGCCCGTGAGAGTGGGCCCATGCTGGAGGAGTTTGTGGAGAACTGTCTCCCGTGGGAAGGACCCTACGGTGCCGCAGGGAAACCACTCCTCTCCCTGAGCAGCGGAAAGAAAAATCCTGAGTGATGAACTGACCAAAACCCCCACCCAGTCTCCCTGCGCCATCGGTGGGAAGGAGGGAGGGGTTGGGGGGAGACAAGGATGTCTGTAAGGGCTTATTTTTACTTCTCATTTTCCTACTCTGATCTTGTTAGTAATAAATTCACTTTGAATCATTAAGTTGAGCCTGTTTTGCCCTTGAAGTGTTTTCTCCCGGTCCTTATCTCAACTCATTAACCCTTTGTTAAATTTTCTCTCCTCTGTCCAGTGCAGAGCAGAGGAGAGTGAGTGAGTGGGCTTCTCGTGGGTGCCTGGTGTTTGGCCACTGTCAAACCACCACAGTGGGACAGGGCAGTTAATTTGGTAAGTAAATGGCACTTCACTAAGAAAAGCCAACTGAAAAAAAAAAATACATGTGATTGACTGGAAGGAGCAATAGCCTTTAAGAAAGAACAAGAGAAAATGATACTCTAGATGCTAATTAAAAGCTCAGTTAAAGCCTAGAAAATTATAAATCACCAGTCTTTGGAGTTTTGCCTCATTTACGCTTAGAAAATGCCACAAAACAAGCTTTGATAGTCTACTATACAGGAATATAAAGTAGATGTAAAAGCAGGTCTTAAATTTTGATTTAAAAAATCACACTTTCACATTCCAGAAGAAAATACTGAATAACTTCTGCTTCTGTGATTTTGAAATCTACTTTTTTAAGAAATAAACTACCCAAGGTCAAATTAGACTAATATCAAAAGAAAATATTAAATTCAGGCCTGAGGCAAATAACTGTGGTTCCACTTCTGCCAATAGACTGTTTTAACATTGACGTACCATTATTTCTATAGACCATCAAGATGATTTTTAAGCACACTAAATTAAGTGGTGAATAAACTCCTAACAAAATGTTCTTTGAAAACCTTCATTGAAATACAAGGAGTGGGCAGCTCATACTGCTGGGTGAATGTGATATGAATTACTTTAAGAAGCTACAGTGACTCTGAAATTATCATCAATTAGAGTTGCCAAATTAAGTAGGAAAAAATAATGGACAAGATATGGAGGTGGGAGTTATGGAGATATAGTTACTACTAAAAATATAGGTAAAGCTGTAAAACCATCATGACACAATACCTAACGGTTTGCTTATTATTCAGCATCTATTAAAATATCAATTTTTTCTTTCCTAGATCTAATAGTTAGTAAATCATTTCTCTACCAGTACCAATACTGACTGCCTTCATTTAATGCTACATTTTTTATATGATACTGCTAAAAGAAAATCTTTGTTAAGAAAGAGGGATGGATTAGATGGATGGGCTGTTAGATAGATTAGGAATTGGTTAGAAGGTCACATCCAGACAATAGTGGCCACCAGCTCAGAGTCCCGATGTACATCAGTGACAAGTAGTATATCTCAGGGTTCTATATTGGGACCAGTGCCATTTAATATCTTCATTAATGACATAGAGGGATTGAGTGCACCCTCAGCAAGTTTGCAGATGACACCAAGGTCAATGGTGTGGTTGACACACCTGAAGGATGGAATGCCATCCAGGGGGACCTGGACAAGCTCAAGGAGTGGGCCCACAGGAATCTCATGAGGTTTAACAAGACCAAGTGCAGGGTGCTGCACCTGGGTCGGAGCAACCCCAGGTACCAACACAAGCTAGGGATGAACAGGTTGAGAGCAGCTCTGCCCAGAGGGACTTGGGGGTGCTGGTGGGTGAGAGGCTGGACATGACCCAGCAATGTGCACTTGGAGCCCAGAGAGCCAATTGTGTCCTGGGCTGCATCCAAAGCAGTGTGGCCAGCGGGGAGAAGGAGGGAATTCTGCTCCCTCTGCTCTGCTCTGGTGAGACCCCACCCAGAACACTGCATCTAGCTCTGGGGTCCCCAGCACAGGAAGGACCATGGACCTGCTGGAGCAAATCCAGAGGAGGGCCACAAGATGATGAGAGGGATGGAGCACTTGTCCTACAAGGAAAGTCTGAGAGTGTTGGGGTTGTTCAGCTTGCAGAAGAGAAGGCTTTGGAGTGACCTATTTGCAGCCTCCCACTACCTGAAGGCAGCCTCCAAGAAAAATAGAAGGAGACTTTTTACAAGGGTCTGGAGTGACAGAACAAGGGGAGAAGGCTTCAAACTGAAAGCGAGTAGGTTTAGATTAGATGTGAGGAACAAATTCTTTACTTTGAGAGTGATGAGGCACTGGAACAGGTTGTCCAGAGAAGTTGTGGATGCCCCATCCCAGGGAGTGTTTAAGGCCAGGTTGGATAGGGCTCTGAGTAACCTGGTCTAGTGGAAGGTGTCCCTGCCCATGTCATAGGGGTCAAAATTAGAGGATTTTTAAGGTCCCTTCTAACCCAAGCCTTTCTATGATTCTATGTTCTGATTCTCACTAATTATGCAACAATAAAATAACCTAAAACCCTCCCATGCTTTCACCAGAAATGCTAAGATTCTCTTAACACCGTATAAACAGCTGACTTATTCATCTTGATTGCCTTACAAAAAGCCCAAATATTTTTCCATTATTAGATCTCCTACCTAAATATCCCTGCAGTTAGTTATACACCTAGGTTTTATCACCATATTTGCTTATTGGGAGATATTGGGGGTTTAATTTTTTTTAACATTGATTCCAATTGTAAAAGACTGATTGATTTTAAATTCACACTTGAATTTTTATCTCTTTGAATGATGTATGGTGGTGTTTAATTCTAGATGATTTTTCTGTATTGGATTCTCCAGCTTTTTTGTCTTCATTTAGGTATCATTAGCCTCCCAGTGACACCGTCTCTGTGTTTTGGACCAGACAAATTTTGTGCCTTCTGCTTTCTCTCTCTGCTGTGCACATACATTGATGCTTGTATCATGTATGTTTTTACATTTAAATAGCACTGGTAATGTTTCTCTAACTTCCTCTAACTCTGCTATTGTTAATTTAGACTTGCATTTCAAATCAGAAGCCCGATTTGAAGGTGGGGGCTGCAATTTTAGTTGTAACCAAAGGTAACTATAACTAATTTGTTATACAGGATGTGCCAAGAGCATGAATACAGACTTCATAATTTATTATGGGTTAATAAATGGAATTCTTTGGGGAAAGATAAAATAAACAGACAGTTTACACATTTATGGGGTGGCTTATTTTCTCTACTTCTGCTAACGTCTCCACAGGACTTATCACCTAGATCTCTTGTTCTCCTACCAGCTTCTTCGTCTCTCAGATGTAGCCACTGGTGTTGTGAGACACCTTTAGTAGGCATTCCTCTTTGTATCTTCTGCCTCCTTACCTCTTATTTGACCTTGTGTTTAGTAATTTTACTCTATTAGAGAATGGACTCTAATTCAGTAGTTGAAGGCTATCATCTCATAATAGCTTCATCTAGATACTTTTTGTTTCCTCACATCCTGTCTATTCCTACCACTAAGTCAGTTATCTCAAAATTAGTTTTACTTTCCTACTTAGAAGTGCCACTAAGTTAAAGTGGCACTTTAACTAAAAAGTTAAAGTTAAACTAAAGTGTCTCAGAAAACACTGAGCCATAGTAAATACCCTGCATTCCTTTGACTGATTTATTTCAATTGTTAATGTTTAGTTTTCTAAGCTCATTATTACAGAATTGGTTTCAAGGGAGCTCAGCAGCTGTCTGTCCCCTGTCCCACAATACTGTGATTAAAATATTGTTTCCCCTGCAGCCCAGTAAAATGCCCAGTTTCTCTGATATATGTTGTGATATAACCCCTCCCTTCTGCTCGTCTGCCTTTCTGGATTTACCATTCTCATGGTTTTTTAAAGTATCTATAGCACAACCAACTGCAATTAGATCTTTACCCTCCAAGTGACTCAAACCTTCTGTCATGCAGCTTGCCTATTGATATAACATCTGCTATACAGAACAGTTACATCCTATATTTAGTAGGTTTAAACCACTATGACATAGAAATCTCTTCATTTCAACTGCAGCAAGCTGGGGAGTCAAATTCCATTTCTGTGCATGAGTAAGAGGCAACTTCCTTATATGATTCCTGTTAAAGAATTTCTGGTCATCTGGTATAAACTTCAAGTTCTTGAAAACTTTGAGCAGAGCTGAGACTAAGGTTTGGTTTAGGACCATTTAAACTGAGTCTCAGTTAGTCCTGGTGACAATTTCATGTTTGTGACATTATGATTCCAAGATAACAAATACTGATGAAGAAACTAACATGTTTATCACTGCCGTCTTACTGTCTGTGCCAAGAAATTCTGCATGAAACAAAGTAATACCTCACTGGAATTGCAAGTAACCGACTCCATCATCTAGAACAACATAATCTATACTCTTAGGGTCAGGATCTACCATCCTGCTTTTTCCCTCAGTCTGGAGTAAATGCTCATGGTGAGACTGGACTTGCTGAAACTCTAGCTGAGACTTGCTCAATTTGAACCTCATCTGGTATTCTTAAAGAAAGGGTCGACAGCAGGGTCCCAAGGCCCCAAAGTCACCCAAGGGCCACAAGTCAAGTAGCATGTGATTAATTTTTCTTACCTTTTTTTTTTAAGATTTTACTGGTTTTGAAATTAGACCTTACCTTAACCTTTAGGATATATACCTTTCTTCTTCCTCTGAGGTTGCTCCTTGTTTTCAACTTAATTTTATTTTTAATTTATAAGTAGCAAAGACCAAAATCAGAAGATACTCTTGTGCAAAAATTAGTTTCAAAATCAGGTTGAAGAGAAAGCAAAAGGAAGAAGATGTAGTGCCAGAGAACTTTCAGTTTAAAATCTTCCATGTTTTGTGTTTCACAAGCTTTCTTAACTTCTTTTGTTGACTTGTAGGCACACAATACACAAAATCACTTGTGGCAATGATTAGAATTCAGATTACAGAAAAGAGAACAAATATCCACACTCA
This sequence comes from Ptilonorhynchus violaceus, assembly GCA_013397565.1. Taxonomy (NCBI): domain Eukaryota; kingdom Metazoa; phylum Chordata; class Aves; order Passeriformes; family Ptilonorhynchidae; genus Ptilonorhynchus; species Ptilonorhynchus violaceus. Next base: position 135,383 of record VZRJ01000282.1, on the reverse strand, counting down.
TTTGTTCATCACTCTGCTATTGCTCACACAGAGAGGGTCAGTTTTGGGAGCAAAGTTAAAAAAGCCTCTGTTGTGGTCTTAAGAAAACACTGAGTAATAGAACTACATTAACATTGTCGCTGGTTCTTAGAGATCTCCCTTCCCCTCCCTCAACAGTAAAATAGCATCTTTTCATTATGGTTTAAAAATAGAACTATCTAGTCAGTTGGTGTTACAGACTCCCATGCCATAACTTTTAAGATCAGTTAAGTCCTGATCTTTTTGCTTAAGTCTGTGAGATCCCATTTTTCCTGTGCTGGTATTTCTACCATCCCTATCAGTTTTATGTTGACATTGTTTAAAGCTGTACTACTGATGATTTACAACACCATTACGAAGAGAATTAGGTTTCAGAGAGATTTCTCATCTCTTCTTAGAACAAAACTATCACACAGTAGCCATAATTTTGATTAATTCAATAAAATAGGCAAGATCCTCATTAGGTGGTGCAGCTCCTCTGGAGTAAATAAGAGTAGATTGTAATTGGATGTCAACTGGTATAGCTCCATTTCCAGCAATAGACCTATCCTTGTTTATAGCAGTTGAGAATTTAGCCTACTGTTCTGGCACAAACAAATGCTATTATTTTGTACCTAGTTTTATTTTTAGGTTGTTGTTGAATCTCTTGTAGGTTGCTCAGAAGTTTCTACCTATTTAATCTATCTGCTTTGCTTGCTGTGAGTCTGTTCCTCAAAAAATGTCTAAGGCAGGGCAGCAGCCCACACGTAAGCACAAGCGAGACAGAAGGAGAAGGAGTGAAAACAAGAAGTCAGTGGAGCACTGCCAAGTTTCACTAGTTGAGGATCTGCTCAGAAACATTTTCAGTGCTTCTTTCAGTCTTGCTAATGCTGGTGTATATCTTGAGTCTTTGGTTTGAGTCCTTTGGGAGATACACTAGCAATAAGAATAGAAAAGCAATTTAGGTGGCATCTTTGATAATCATTGCTGTCAATCAACCCAGGACTTGGCATTAACATATGCTCTTCAGAGAAAAAACTAATCTACTCCATTTGGTAACAATTAGAAACATTAATATTACAGAAATGAGACTGAAATCTGAATTTTTTTTGATTGGAAGCCTGTAGAATGATATGAAAATATTTTTAAAATACAGTTTTCATTTTCAGCTTCCAGGAGTAACAATAATGTTAGTGAAATGCTCTATGCTAATGTATTTAATTAAAATCTCATTTCCAGTTTTAAGAACAGTTTCATTTTAAACTTTAAACTAATATAGTAAGAAGAGAAAAGAAACTGAAATACAAATAAAACAATCAAACTCTACAACAGACTTATGCTGAGTTTGTTTTCAGTTCACTGCTTTTACACATTTTCGGGTTTTGACTCTCTTTAACCAGAGTCAGGCTGAGAAAATTTCTCTAAATCTCAATTTTCTTCCAGAAATGGAAGAAATACTTGGTATCCAGTTCTAATCAGTCCCTTTACAATTTTTAAGGCTGAAAAATAATCTCTATAGTTGAATTGCCTAAAAACTAGAGATTGTAGACACTAGAATGAAAAATAATTTATTTTATAATTTTTTTCTCCAATTATATATGTATATATTGAATTCTGACAGCAATCTATCTGCATTAAACTCCAAGCATTTTTAAAAACATGAAATCTTTCAGTTCACACATGCACTGAACAATGCTGTGTGTTATTACATATATGACTCAAGTCAACCATATATAACAAGTATATGTAATTGGTTCACTAACAAGAAAACTGCAAGAAAGCCAGTTCTGAGTTTAAAGGATTTTCTCTTTTAGTCGTAGGTTCTCCAGAAACCCAGTGCTGTGAAAGAAGCCCATAAAACTAATCAGAATCACTATTCAGTCTATATTTTGAAATATGTGTGTTTATTTTCTCCACTGAGTATGAATATTTAAAAAATTAAGTATAGAAGACAGTTAATGAAAGAAGTGACTGTTGCATTATCGCTTTCAATAGTTTTACTGTTGGATAAAAATTATTGAGATAGATTATTCTTTAAGAGTACTTTTTTCTCCTGAAAACTTAGAAGAAAAAAAATTCCTATGGCTATAGAACTGGTCAGAATGAAATAATTTGAAATTCTTTACTGAAAGCCAAACATTGCGCACAAACCCAAAAGTTGCCACCACTTTAGCCATCTGTAGTTTTTAGGTAATTGTAAGTAGATCCTTAGAGGAGTAAACAAAGGCGTAAAGAGTCCAATCTCTAGAAGTTCAGCTGATTGTGTCTGGCAAAACTGTTTTTACTTGGAGCTGGTAATCATCAGAACAAATTATGGAGAGAGTGCACCACAATCTGCAATCTTGCAAGCAAGACTGTACTTCTTTGGAAGATATGTTGTAGGTAGAGAGAAATATGGGAAGCATGCTGGGCTCTGCTCTGCAGGAAATCCAACAGGACAGTCAAAGCAGTCTCTTCTGAGTTTAATTCTGAGAAACTGCGAGTCACACTTTATTCCCCCCAATCGACAATTCTTGTATCTCACAGTTAGAGACTTTTGTGTTATACTATTTCCATGGCAGAATAAAATTGAAAGTGTTGCATGACACGTACTAAACAGAATGTGTTAAGATGTCTGTCTTAGTTACCCAGAAAAAAAAATCTGGAGTAACTCAAGAATTTGGCTCATTGATTTTAGACTTTACACTTACCAAAATGTAAAGGCAAGTGTAACAGAAGAAGTATCAAAGTCACTTGGAGTTAATCTGTTTTAGGTAAACTGATACAATGTTGTTAAATCGTGTTTATAAAAACCCTCAAAGGGCTTAAGAGAATTGGTAAAGAGAGCTTAAAAACATGCTTTTTTTTCTCTTTCTTTTTTTTTTTTTTAATGAGTCAGAAGAAGAGCTGTCCTTTCTAAATATTCTTTTACTTCCAACTGCCTAGCCTAGTGCCGACTGACGTGATGCAGAGACTTGGCAGAGCATAAATATTTTTTAAAAGTTACTCATTAACACCTTGGGCCCATCCATCAGCATGATTGACATCAAGAGACAATGCAATTTATTTTTTTTTTTTAAATAGGACACAACATGTACAAAAGGCTTTCTGTGGGCTAATGAGGCACACCTGACAGATGTGTGAGTCATTTGACACAATGGGTGGTATTCATGAACACTATCACCTTGCAATCAACCCGGTATAGCATTCCTCCTTATTTTTTGAATCCCTTTTCCTTTAAAATAAAAGGAATTTAGGAATAGCTGCACAGGATTCAAAGCAAAGTCATTTATATGCTCCATCCCTGAGATGCTACTAATAATGATGTTCATGACATTATCTGAAATGTTATTAGGAAAATAATAAGAACTTCCTGAACTGTGTCTAAGAGATAGACTTCATGTGTTCCATGCCATGCACTTTATATTATTGCACCAAATGAATCCAGTAAAGACTAATTGGCATGAGTGAGTAACATAGCAGTGCAATAAAGATAACTTGTCACCTTTTGCTCATCTGCTCAATGTTGTCTCTAAAGGGTAATAGGTTTCATTATATCCTGCTGTATTTCATGGAGATTCAGCAGGCAAGTTATGCAAAAGTGAGAGAATCACAGTGGGTTTTAAAGTAACATTACCTTTATGAAGGAGAGAAAACAACAAAATGCCTGAAAGCAGGTATTTCCTGGTTGAAAATAAGGTCTATTAAAATAAGCACTATGACTGTGGAAGCTTTCAAAAACTTCGTTTGTATTTTAAGTGATCTGGAAGTCTTTCACCAAATATTTGAGATGATTCCTCCCCCTATCTATAGGAACAAGGGTGGCTCTATTCTGTGACTTACCCTGTGAACTCTGGCCCTGCAAGTCAGCCTGATCCACGTTCATACTCACCCTGTGTGTCAAGCCCTGCTTCTCATCCTCCATCATGTATTTTCTGGACTTTTTTGGTGGTGCTTGCAGCTCTACTTCATGAATCTTATATTGATCCAAACAATGGCATGTTTTCTCTTATGCTGTAGCTCTGAGACGAAGCGATTACCTTCTGCATAGGTTACAAACCAATTTCCTTCTAATAACCTAAGCACTAGGCATGGGTAGCCACAGTTTACTTCAAAGGACAGAGCTCTCTTCTGCTGTGGGTGATGAAATCCTGACTGGACAGGATGTACGACTGCCCAGAGCACTCATTTATATTTGAGGCAATTGAGGATTGACAACTAAGAGCTTATATGAAAGACTGAAGACCAGATGATGCAAATTATTTAGCTATTATTCTTGCAAAACATTGTAGTGGGGTCTTGTGCCTACTATGTTCTCAGAAGGTTCTTGAAGTAGAACTGAGATACTGATGAGCTATTTTATCAATCTGCAAAACCAGAAAGCATCCTTGTAGGTGATACAACCCTTAAAGTCCAAGAAAGCTGTGGAAATTAGGAAGGACATTTGTTGTCACATAAAAATGGTTAGAGAAAACCAGTGCAAGTAAGATGCCATAAAAATGGTGTTTTACTTAGAACAGTTTTCTAGCAGTCAAAATCAAAGGTGCAGAAGAACAGTAATATAGGCAGATATATAAAATTACTAAAGGAAGACGACGCCAGTGGTTATAGTATCCAAATCCTCATCTTCCCTCTTGTTCTCTTCTCCAAGTCTCCATGTAGGTGCAGAGCAATCCAGGCATGGAACAAAGAGTGACTGCCTAGATCTGTAACATTTCTTAGCTGTTGAATTCCCAGTTCCAATACCTATAATATCTGCAGGCTCTAACAGATTTTCAGGAATGTTTGAAGGAAAATTGATATGCAGAAGTCTTAATACTCAATTTGGTAGCCAGGGAAGCTTCAAGAAGATAAGAGGCACATGAACTTTGTCCCCAGAGGATCAGCACAGTGGTTCCTGCTAGGTCTCCCATTGAAATCAGCACATGCCGTTGTTTTTTGCAAAAATAAGGCCTTTGGACTTCAGACTTGCTTGTTGACATTACCAAAAAAAAAAAAAAATCAGTACTCAATTCTATGGCATCTTCTTCCACTGAAACACTCTAGTTTTTGCTGTTCCCCCTTGCTTCCTTCCATGCCAGAAGGTTTCTCTGCAGTAGTTCCTCCCACAGTCACAGTGGCACTGGGTGTCCCATGCTTCTCTTCAGCATTTCAGGCTGAAGTTGTAGTACTCCTATTTTAGCCCTTGTTTGCTGGACAGCTGGTCTCATTTAGATGTCTGTAATGGGAAGTAAATACAGTCCTTACAATATTGCTATTTCTTGATGTTTCATAAACGTATGTGCAGGTTTTGAGGAGCCCAGGAATTATCCAAACAAGTTAGAGGATGTTCTAAATTATACAGATGATATGCCAAAATCTCATGTAGAGACCTGAACAATTAGGTTCCTTACTATATGAAAAGACTACAGAAGGGCGTAAATGGTATCAGTCACAACTCACTGATGTTCCAGAGCCTTGTCAGCTACAAGCGCTGATTCCATCACATATGTGATGTTCTTCTTGTATTTGTTTCCAGGGTCCACTTCTTGATTGATTGCATAAACAGTTCATGTCCACTTCGAAAAATAAACAAGAGCAGAGTTTTCAGAATGTTTCAAGAGAGAACAAGGCCTAAAAGCTGAACATCTGAATTATTGAAGATAACACTTTTGGTTCATCCGTAGCTCCTTCTACTGAGATGTTACTAACCATGGGGCACTTCCTGTGTGCCGGGAATGACAGTGGCAGTGGTATCAGGAAGATGGTGTTTCTTATCTTGCTTCAAATCACATTCACTACTCTTTTGTTAAAAGCTTCAGAAAGATGTGAGATAACCTTTTTTAGAGATTGATGTGTGAGAAAGAACAGAGTAAGAGGGATCAGCTGTGACCAAATTTGGTACAGTTAGAGGTGGAGAAGCTAGGGCTTGGACTTTTTAGCAGTGAAACCAGACCTTTAAAGCCTCATGTTGTTTTTGGCAGAAATTCTTCTCCTCCCCATCTTATTTACACTCTCTGTTCATGTCGGCTTCTTTTTGCAGCGTGTTATTTGCAGAGCAGAGCTTCTTTACACTTCCTTCTGCCAGCTTCCAGCTGATCATGAGCCACAGAACAGTCACCCAGAAACCTGTCACCACTGGAATGGTGCACCAGAACAGAGAATATGGAGTTGGATGGCAAATCCTCTACAACAGGCTGTGGAAGAGGCTGAGTCAGCCCCTTGCTCAAAAGGCCATTATAGCATTCAGTTGCTGATCTGCTTGCTATGTGTGATAACACATTGCTGCTAAAATGGCATATTGGCCCTAATCCTGAAAAGCTTTCAGACATGTATGCATTCAGTGAGATAAAGAACTATAGAGAGATGCCTATGCTTTCTATAAGGACATCATATTGGTAAAAAAAGAATAGGTACAGTGATCTCAAAATGTTTTGTGATACACAAGTATGAACAAGAATGTAGATGCACATATATATGATTCCACACACACATATATATACACACATATATCTATTACATCTCTGTAACTGAATGGCATTACCATGGGGATAATGAGACCCACAAATAGCATAGTTAACAAATTTAGCTTGCTATTTTTGCGTCTTTCATTCCTGAACTGCCAGGGAGTAGATTGCTATATCCTCAAATTTATCTTAGAAAATCATCTACAAATAACTTGTCTGTGAAACTCATTTGACAGGGTTACTTACATGATCACCTCTTTATCGATCCAGTGAGGATTAGAGTTTGTTCTAGACTTTAAACTAGCAAGGCTAGTTCTTTAGCTCAGCCTGTAGCAGTTTGTGCTCTCAACTCTCAAAATTATTTAGCACTGAGGACACTGTGCAAAACTCTTAGGAATGTAAGAATTTTTATTCTGCATCTGACTGAGAGTGCGACATTAAATTTCATACAATATCATATATTTCACACTGCTTAGTATACAGCAACACATATGGAGAAAGATTGGGTACTTGAGACTCCTTGCAGCTTGATGAGCACACTAACCATACTGTACTGTTCTTGCAGTCTTTGCTGTCAATGTGAATCAAGAATGCCAGTGATAGACTTACACAACTACAATATCTGAGCTATATAAATATAAATGAATTACATATATGCATGTCTGTCTGCTGTTAGTATATCTATATATTTATGTATATACATATGTAGATTTACTGGGGAAAATTTTTTCATTTTACCAGTGTAATAGTTTCTTCCTTCAGCTAATCCAATGCACTGTGTGTCTCTCTGTGTGTTCAAAATTCAGTCACAAAGAGGGAATTTTGAAGGTAGAAATTTGCTTGAGAAATCCTCTTTTTTTAGCTGATTAATCTAATAACTTAATTTTTGATTGGGGTAAGCAGTGTTTCCTGGTGAAGAGGGACCAAGTGGATTTTTACCTCATTAATGCCCTAATACCAGCTGATGCAGTATGTACCTTACAGACCATGTTTTCTCTTTTGCAGTCCTGTGATTTTACAGCTGGTAAACTCCAGGCTGTCTGCCTTCCCATGCTGAGTCCAGTTTGTGCATCTCGTTAGCAGTTATGTACACCACAATGCTAGCTGTCTGGGGAATTTAACAAAGCTGTCTCTGAGACAGTAGGTGCTCCTGGTGCTCAGGAGTTAGTAATTTCAAATATGCCAGGATCCATTGGTTAGAAAGTTGGGGAAGTTCTGAGAGAACTTTTTTTTCTTCCAGGTGAATCCAGATCCTTATATCTTAGAATTTCTTCAAAGACAGACAACAATTTTTTTCTGCTGACTGATCTTGAATGCACATAGCTACTGAGTAGAAAAAGAACTGCTCTGGCAAGTCACTGAGTGGGTCTTTGTGTAGGATAATAGTAGGCTGGTACTTCCTGAGGAGATGGAAAACCTATCAGCTTACCAATGGCACTGTCAGTTCAGAAAAACAGGTACCATGATTTTCCTAGTTTTCTGTCAGGTGGAGGTTTAACAATGTATCTTGAAGAAACCAATGCTTTGAGACACTAAAAATAGTATTGCATGGTGCTTGTTTGAACTTAATTATTTTCTACCAGCCAGCAGTGTGGGTTATCATGCTGAGGATAAACTCGGAATCACGTGCCCTCACCTGGCTCACCTTGTCTCATCATTGGTGCTTTGAAAAAATTGGTCTTGCTTCTTCTATCAAAAACTATATTTCCTGAACTAAACCTGGGCTTGGGCCACTCTCTGTAGCAGAAGGGATATAATGGGGAGTACTGTCATTACTACAAGCCTCAGCTTTGTCCTGAATTGGTTATGGCCTTTGGCAGAAACCCACATCTTCTGAACTCACAAACTACAGAGAAACCTGAGGTGACAGAATCAGCAAAGAACTCACCTTGAAGTTCTATGAGGTGGTGCATCAAAATGTGCTTCTACCCCCAAAGAAAGTGGCCTTACTCTGTTACCCTTATCCCAAAGCAACTGCCTAACATTCAAGATGTGACCCTTCTCCTTGTTCCATGTCCTTGCTGATTCATTAGCAAAATCATAGCCACAAAGTGATTAAAAGTTGCTAATATTTAATCCTAATCTTAGCTACTTCTTTTTGTGCTTTAAAATAAAAAAAAATCCGTTTTTTTCCTAAACAACTATTTTCATTGGTATTAAATAAAATTTAGTTTGAAAATTAAGACAGTCATTGCTTGATCAAAGTTACAATCTGTTTTTCTACTTCAGAAATTGCTTAATTGTAGTATGCACCCCCTTTTCTCTAACAGAGAAAAGAGATACACAAAGCTCTGTTCCTGAGGAAGAATAGGCAATGTTGAATAGGAATACCTTACCGTCAGAGACAAAGGAAACTTTCTGACAACACAAAGTGGTATTTTTCATCTGTCTGTGTTTTGTAAGTTCACTTATGTAAAACTAAAAATCTTGCATTTTCTTAGACCGGGAGAGCAAAACATTCATAAAGTTACAACACAGCTAAAAATAAATAAAAAACCCAGAAAAAGGAGTGGCTTTCACCAGACATAGAGGAATGGGGAGCTTTGCAAGTACAGTCTTAGCATTCAACGCTTCAAAAAGAGACTTCGCGGGGAACACCCGGGCTGGGAGTGCCCCAGCTCGCCGGCTCAGCCCGCAGTTCTCTTCCCGCGCCGCGGGGCGCTCGCTGCGCTCTCACGGGCGGCCGCGAGATGGCGCTGTGGGCCCTCGCACGGCGCCTCACGCGTCCCGCCGCTGCCATCCCCGGGGCGGCTCAGCCGGGCACGGCTCTGCACCCCGCGCCACCACCCCAAAAAAGCAGGCACCGAGGAGCGGAAACAAGGTTAAAAAATGTGCACAGTTTCCTTTTGCATGATGAGTAACATTTGGCCGCTGCTGAGTTGAGACGCGACGCGGGCCGTGCCACAGGCACTCGGTGCCGGCGGCGGACGGAGGCGCGGGGCACAACCCCGGGACAGCCCGGCGCGGCGGGGCAGGAGCAGGAGCGCAGCTCCCCTCCAGGAGCTCTAGCGGGAAAGCGCTCCTCCAGAGCGCAGCCGGCTTCGCTCCCTACGCCTTGTGGCACCTGTCGGGAAAGCGGCGAACCCTGACACCTTTCGCTCCCCAGGTACCACTCTAACCGTGCCGACATCTCCATCTCAGTGCCGGAACCGGCGTCAGGGGGTGACTGCGGGAGTGCCCGAGCCCGACTGCTGGGGGACCGAGCCCTCCTCAGCCTCCTCCCCGGGGCCTGGGGATTCACCAGTGCACCTGCAAACTTGTCACTGCCTTTGAGTGAGCACTCTGCTATACCGCGGTCTGCCAAGCCGCGGAGGTAAATCCCCGGTAAAAACAGCTTGGTAGCCATCAATAGGGATGAGGGTGCCGAGTTCAGTTCCTAAAGCAGCACGCCTGTATCGGGAAATTTAACCTTCAAGCACCACTTCCTCACCTCGTGCTCTTGCATTGATTCTGCCTTTTGTCTGCCGCGTCTGTCGCAGTGCACAGACACCGTTCAGAGCAGAGCCTGGTTGCTAATTAGTGTGTCTGCACAGTATTTATACAACACCGAGCACACTTGCTTGTTTCACATTATTAAAATATTCAGTAATATAGATAAGATCAATGGGCAAAACTAAATTAAAATAATTAGGTTTATGCGTTTGCCTTAATGGTGGCTGTTGACTAATTGTGTTCCTTGACTGTTAAACTTATGGAACACAAATTTAGTAATTTCATTTGGCAATTTCAGCTCTTTTTAAAATGGACTGTGTCTACAACCAAGCTGTTGACTCTGGAAATGGGGTGAGTGCTTATATAATGTTTCAGCATCTGAATTCAGAGGGAGAAATGTCTCAATGAGGGTCAGTGTACTGGTGTAAATGCAAGTCAGATCTAGGATGAATGTAGAGAAACCCAACTGTTATTATGAAACCCCTTTCTGTTCCCTCATATTTCCAGATCCTGGATTTTTGTAGAAGATGTGGCTTTCCAAAATAAGAGATTAAGGTAGTGGTATGTGGAGCTACTTGGAAAATAAAAACATTACTTTTTATCATATGAGCCTTTTCAGTGAAAAGAATTAAGTGAAATATGGATGAGACATTTTGTTATTTTCTGGTTAAGCAGTCTGTATGAGTTTTGAGAAACAATGCTTGAAAAAAGGCATTTCACTTATATTATTGCTGATGTTGTTTTCCTCAGGGGTTCTAGAGGTATTTGAATTATGAATTATCCGTCCTAATTAATTTCTTTTAGGGCGAAATAATTTATTCTGAATAAACATTCTTGTCCTGAATGTATATGTCTACTCCTACATATCCACACGTAGTTTTTACAGTCTTCCTAGTAGAAGAGGCTAAAGAACTTAAGCAGATATGTGCAAGTAGGAGGCATCAATTATTAGATGAAGCGGTTGAGTTCAGAGTACAAGTAATTGTGTAGAAACATCCATTTTTATAAGAGTTTGATGACACACTGAGCCTGACTGGTGAAAAACATTTTAAAGTAATTTATTTTCTCTCTTTACTTGACAAACATTTATTTCAAGGCTCTGCTTATAGTGGGAGGCCTGTACTACCTTGGGTCCACCACTGATGAGGACTGACTGCTAGTTGTTGTTGAGCTGACAACACAGTACAGGAGAATTGGTAGGGCTGAATTTATTTCAAACTTTTATAAAATCCTGAGTTTTGAATGTGCTTTTTTTTTTTAATGAGTGCATGTGCATAATAGAAAATGTATGGAAGTAGGGAAAGGTTTTGGAAGGAAAACCTGAATCAGCACCACACCACCCCAGGAAAAAGTATTTTTGTTACAAATATTATGATAATATCTGTGATTGCTGGAACTAGATTTCCTGAATTCAGCAGCCACAAATTCTAAAGACTTGAGCTGTGCCCTGGCTTGTGGGATGGAGACAAAATGATTCCCCAAGGAGTACAGTCAATAAGCGGTAATTTGCAGGGGTGTCAAGAAGCCTGCTCTCTGATGCCCTAAAGATGGGGTTATCAACAATAATCAGATCCCCATCAAGCTTGTGAAGAAGTGGTAATTGTCTGTTGAGCTGAATGTTAGAATGTTTATATGAAAAGCTTTTTGTTCAGATCCCATATGTGTTCAGTCTTGGTCATTGCTGTTCAGATTCTCATTTTCTCTTCATTCCCCTTCAGATTCTTTTGGGTGCCTTGGAGCAATGCAGTGAACAGGGCTCCTAATCTGAGGTGTGTGCATCAGAACAGTCACCCCTCTTTCCTCAGGCCCTGCAGCAGGAGCAGGAGCTGCAGCTGGATGGCCTCTCGCTGCATCTCTTTTGATGTTGTGGGAGGATCAAAGCCGGTTCCCCATTGCTTTCACCACAGGCAGCCTTCAGCCTTCTTTGCAACAGCAGATAATGAGCTATCCTCCCCCTACCAAATCACTCCCCTGTGTGCCACCTGGCTCACTCAATGCCGGGCTATGTCTGCAAGGGAGAGAGTGGAGTGGGGCCAGGCCACCCACCCACTGCTGCTGTCAACTAAAATGTGTGCTGGGGCTGCTGCCCCGGAAGAAAATGGTGTAAGGTTGCACCTACTGCTGGGAAGGGTCTCCTGTCTCTGGGTCAAAGGAGCAGATGAACTGGAAGCATTTTATTTCATGCATCTGTACCACTGTTGAAGCATGCTTGCTGCATGCCAGCAGTGGAAGTCTTAACTAAAACCAAAAGAAGTTTAACCATCAGCCTAGTCACCTACTGAGAAACTTAATCTGCTGTTAATATTACTTCAGGTTTCAATAGTGAAGATCAAGCCTTGGTGTTACAACTGAAATTTTATTTACTCATAATCATTAGTTTTCTTAGATTTAATGTCTCAGTAAAGAAGACTTTTCTGGGTTTCTATTTAACTACTAATCTTAAGCCGTACTTCAATATCTGACAAGAGGAATGCTTGATGTTAATTATTTTTTGATGGAAGCATACTCATGTACAAAATTTGCTTTCGTGCACAAAGTCTTCTATGTGAGTTTATGTTTTAGAAATGTGAACCTAAGCAGGGAAGAAAAGAAACCTTTACAATCTTCAAAGTTATTATAATCTGATTGCCATAGAACAAAGTATCTTGTCATTTCCCACTACATGGCTCTTCCATATAACTCTTGCTTTGCTTCATTTACTCTGTTATACTTGATTGAGTATATTACTACAGAATGGTTATTTATCCAGCCTAACATTTGATCCCGGAAGAAAAGGTAAATATTATGGGCTAAACTCTATTTTAGATTTTTATAAAGATAGTCCTCAGAATTGTAAGCCCGAACTCAAACATTTGTGACATCGGTGGCCTCTGAGGCAAAACAGAATGGGATTCTGGATCAAGCAAGAGGAATAAAGTTGGACTAGAGAAAGAGTTTCTATCCTTACTAAGCTGCCACTTAAAACATCCAGATCTGGAGGAAATTTAACGAACTGAATTTGCTTCAGTTTGAAGCAAATTTGCTTCAAATTTGCTTTCAACCCTCAGCTGAAATAGTTTTGCTGCATATATCTGAAGAGCTGTTTAGCTATGAGAGAGCTAACCAATGGTTTGAGATTATGCACATCTGTCAGCTAAATCAAAGATCCCAAGGCTAAATGCAGCATTCGGAGGCAACATGTAGACCCATGAATTCTACAGAAGACAGTGTCTAGACACTGATAAGCAGTTCTCTTGCATCCACATGCTATAAAACTGTGTGTAATTGTTCTCATTTTAGTAACAGCTTTCAGAAAATTACAGTTAGGAATATGGAAGAAATGTTTTATGCCAGTGACCTTAAAATTGTAGTACAGAGATCTAATTGTGTCTTCCAGTAATTTATGCCATGTAAGTAATGAGTATCTATTTTAAGATAAAAGAATGCTTTATATAGGAAAAAGACACTTTTCCTTATAAGAAAAATAATTGATTTGCAAAAACTGTGGACATGCTATTCTTTTGTAAATACAATGCAGGTCTTAATGCTTATTTTTATAGTGTTGTTACTCTTTGTGTATTTTCTGACTTTAAATTCATTAACAGGACAAAACAGGAGAAACAAGAACTATCTACATGTGTCTGTGTATGTGCCATTCAGCCAGTATGTGCATAATTTTTTTTTAAGTACATGGTTTTAATTTCAAAATTGTGAGATATTACAGAGAAACTATAAGCCTGCAAGTAATTTACAGCCATCTCATTTCTGGTTTATACATTCCTAAACAATTTTTTCTGGCACAGACTGTAACATCATAACTCCAGATCTCATTGCCATCCATTGCTGGCTGTTCCTGGGTGTGGGAAGAGGTGATGATTAGCTAAGACAAAACTAGCTGTTCACAACATCTTGAAATTTTGTTGTTATTGGTGACAAAAATGGCTTTTGAATAAACTGAAGATTTTCGGGGGAAATTGCCTGTCAAGATTTCATTTTTTTCTTTTAAGTCAGCTGTACATGCAATCATGTAATTGATGTTTCCAGTGCAATATATTTCTTTTGTTTTCATGCTTACACACATTTAGGATATGAGAAAGTCACAAATGCAAGACAGCAGACATTACTTGGAAGAATTTGTAAACAGCAACATTCTTTGAGAGCGCAGAGCATCTATATTCTTAGATCCTATTGTGCCATTTCAGCCTTCCCATGCAATTATTTATTTTTCTGTGACATTTTCAATGGATTTTGAGTCCACAGGAAGCACATTGGTATCATTCTCCATTCTGCTACTAAAAGGATCGTTGTGTTTCAGCCCATTTACAATGTATTCCTTGCCTTAGTCACTGAGCTTATTTTAGGAAAGAACACATGAAAATTGGGTATTTCTCATGCTCCCAAAATTAAATGGAGTTAAGCAGAGTTTTGCTACTTCTGCTTTTTAGTTTTGTTTTGAATTGGATAAGGATCCTTTATGTTGTAGAAGCTGCAAACACGTAGGAAGACCAAAAGGGCTTACAAGTGGAATAAATCAGAAATCCAAATGTTGGAACTGGTGCCAAACCTCACATGTTGTGATTATTTCTAGTTCAACTGATCTCTTTTGCTCGAGGTATTTGCTTTTCATTTCTCAAATTGTATTGGCCCTTCAGTGACTTCGCAGCATCTTCGTTGCCACCTTGACTAACAAATTAATTTGGTGGCTGTTAACATTAATGTGTGTTGTAAGGTAAATCTATCCTCTATGTTCCCATTTATCTCATGTTGAAAGGAGAAGAATTCTGAAAGATCTGAGATCTTGGAACATCAGGAATATCAAATAATACCTTTACAAGTGCTTTTGTAGTAGTGTAAAAATGTCCAGATTGGAGGATTCGAAAGTTAGAAGCAACTTTGGTATGTTCACTGTCAAATTCTATGTAAATTCAATAGCCTAAAATCTCTGGCCCTTCAGTTTAGGATTTGACTACGGTCTTAAGTATCTGACACAATTAAAGAAATTTGCATTCATTGCGTCTGATTCAGGGTCCTTAAGCCACTATTTTCCAAAGTTTTTGTCAACTCTTTCTGCATAAAAATATCAAGCTCTAAGAGGCTTGCTGTGATCAATATTTTCATAAAGTCTAATGAATGATAGAAGTATACTAGTGATTTTCCACTTTGGTTAACCATTTAAATGTTTGATGGTGTTTTCCATAGATATTTTTCCCTTTGCCACTTTATATGTGTTCTTCTGATTTGATTGACTAAGTGACTTAAGTTTGCTGTCCTGGCCAGCCTCCTCATCTGAAATGTCCTTGACTTCTTTGTAGAATCATAGAATGGTTTGTATTGGAAGGGACATTAAAGATCATCTAGTTCCCACCCTCCATGTCGTGTGCAATTTAGTTCCCAGTCTGTTCTGGTAGTGGGAACATGACCAGCTGCCAGTTAGTCTTATGGGATAGTTGCTTCTTTAATTGTCGGGTATTCTGTGTGCTCAAGTGAGAGCCATTCTAGGTGGGATTTGGTGGGACAATGCATGAGTGGTGTGGTATCCTTAACTTTCCTGGAGGTGAAGTCCATGTTACCTGAGTAGCAACTTCTGCTTTCAAATCCATGGGCTATGTATCCATAGGATTTCTCTGATGTTAGCAGTGGGAATTCTGATGACTCATTTTAGGCTTTAGAGTTATATTACATCTAGGCACAAGACATATCAGTATCTCAAAGTTTCACTAATATACAATCCACTTTTGTTGGTTCTGTGCCAGATTTGTCAGCAATCTGGCTTTGATTTAGGCAAGTCAAGTTTCAGGGTATTGCCTTGCATGTATCTTGAAGTGCAGCAGTGCTCTTTTACAGGCAAGAGACTCAAGCTGTCTATCAGAGTAGCTCTTGGACTTTTTTTTGGAACAGATCTATGAGCTCTGTAAGATACCTCTCACTGCAGATATGAAACAAATGTGGCTGCCCCTGCAGCATGCTGAGAGTGGAGTATCACTGTGGCATGTTAGGGTCCTGAAACTCTGCAAGACAGAATGCTACTGACAAACTTTGTGGTTATATTCTGAAAAAGATTGTGATACCAGTGTAATGGAGTCATTAATCTTTAGAACGCCATGTTCTGAAAACTAAACTTGGGGCTTCTGTAGTATGTGTGACTCCTGAATCTGCAGCACTTTTGTCTGGGAACAAAACCTCTGAACCTTCTTCATTCTGTTATTTATTAAAAAAAGTACTTTGAAATAGCTTGGAAACATACTTCAGCTGTAATTTGGAAGAGTAACAGAATTTGCTTTTGTGACTAATATCTATACTGAGCTGATAGTATTCTGACAAACAGCTGATTTTTTTTTTTTTGCCTTGAATTACTGTTTTTTGAAACCAGATCTTAATGTCCAGGTTCAGTTTTGATAAACTTCTCAATATAAGGAATTTTTAGAAGACAAAATTTTTAATAATCAAAATACCTGCCATTTTATAATTAAGGAAATTTGAGGGGGTTTAATTAAAAAAAAAATTGTTCTTTTTTTGGATAATTTAGAGTAAACAAAAGTTTAAAAGAGAAAAATATATCTAACTAAGGTGTAACAGTTTTGCCTAGAGAATACTATGTGTATAGATAATCTGCTCATGCAGACACTGGGATTTTTATTGTCATTCTGTTCGAGATAGTGACATTTTTAGAATAACCCAAATGTTCACAGAGCTTCTATCTCTGCTACTTATCTCTACAAACACTATTTCACTGTAATGTACAGACATGTATGTCAGCTCTCCTGCTCACAACAGACACGGATCACTGACACGTATGTTTGAAATGGGGGTCTTCTGCTATAGTAGAGTGGTGGTGTGAAGGTTTTGCTGCAAAATATTTCACATGGACACGATATGGGAGTAAGCTATTCAAATAACATGTAGCTTCAGCTCTTGGTCACTTCAGTGAAACTGCTAGTGGAGGGTCACTCAATGGAGTTTTGTCTGGCAACTTATGCGAAATGGGTCTATACTGGCGGACTAACCAGACTGTGGGAAATCTGGAACACCTTGGATCTGGCAGAAGTAGCTCTACTTAGTAACTACCGACATTAACAAATTTCAAACTGATTACCTTGAATGAAAACAGTTCTGAGCTCATTACTAAACTCCTAGGCTATTTTGCTTGCTTTCTGAAGATTTCAGACTGAAGTACATCTTGGCTTAAGAGCACTGACCTTTCAATAACTTTGATTTATTGCCTGTCTTTGAAACTACAATCAAAGTGATGGCCTTGAGCATCTTTCAGGACTTGAGTCCTCTATGTTTTCTTTTTCTGAATGGTACTGACTGTTCATAACAGTCCTCTGACCTTGTTTAACATAAATTTTCTCTTAGTCCTCTGAAACATTTCTAGATTTTCAGATGTAGTGTTTGCTACATTTTCAATGAACCAATACTGATAAACAAGGGATATACAACATTACCCCTTTCTGCTTGCTTGCGATTCTCTGTCTTATATCTGAATGCTTGTCCTCTTAATTTCATTTTCCTAAACAGATTTTATTTTGGTCTCCCCTTTTTCCTTGGGAAGAACCTTTGACAAAAATCTCAGTGTTCTTAGTTTATGTGATTAAAGTTCTCAGGTAGGTTTACACTCAGATGTTATTTCTGCAACAAGCTTTAATAAGAAAATAAAAGATGTTTTCTAGCATCTAAAAACGTCATGTAGGAAAAATAGATATGAACCTGTGATCGGCATCCGGCTCAAGCTTCCAGTGTGCAGTGTGGGAGCTGCTGCTCTTACACATATTGTGCTGCTGCAGAAGTGGGAGGAGATGAAACTTCTGCCATTGCTATGGCATCACTCAGCAAGGTGTAAATGAAATATGAAATAAAAACTGTCAGCCTACTCAGTGCACGGACAGACAAAAAGATAGTGCTTTAAATTTGCTGCTGTGATATGCTATTTGCTGTAGTATTAACCTTACACAATGCCAGAATTCTTAAGTTTTACTCTCTCAGGTCAAAAATGAAATGATTTGGTGTTATGTCTTCTTTTTCTCTCTTTCCACCAACATGCTGCTGCATGTCAAAGCTGGTTTTGCAGAGCAGAGCAGGAGTGAGGTGAAAAGACTGACAGGAGGATCCTGTTCTGAGAGAAAGAAATTGTGTGTCAGTATGCAGAGTTTGCCATGAACTTCAGAGTAAAAATGATAAAAAGCTGAACACTGGATGCAACTTCAGATTCAGAAACATTTGCTGTCTTCATTTTATTGAGTTGCAGCTCATCTGGGTGATTTGGAGGGAAGGAGCCATAGGTGGTAATGTGTCCATGCTATGTTTAAATTCATTAGCACTGGGGAGTCTGTTTGCGTTGCTAGGTAGCTCATTTGGTGTGACAGCAGTCTTTGGATGGAAATGGTTTTCAGCCCGAATTTGCCCCTAAGTCTTGTGCTCATAGGTTAACTAATCACTACCTAGATCCTTGTGGTATCCTGCTCACTATTTTTAAGCCATAAACCAGTATCCTGTCAGCCTTCTTTTTGTTTGTCTGGAAATGTTCAGTTGTTGAAGCTTCTGAGCTAGATCCTAAACTGATGTAAATAATGCAACTTCACTGATGTCAGTAATATCAGGCCAGTTTACACTGGCTGAAACCCTGTCCTTCAGATGCAAGTCAGCACCTATTCTCCATGACATTCACATAGAGACATATATTTCCCTCTGTTTTTCTAATCCTTGTGTGTCCTTTGTAGAACTCTGTGGTTAGTGTTGAAAACAGTGCTGAGAAATAGGATGAAGTGACATGAATACTGGTTTAAAATGCTGGAGATCTGAAACCCTGCCTTGTTCTGACTGAGACCTCTGTGTGACAGCACAATTATTTCTCTCTTTGTGCCTACACGCTTGCCCTTCTATTTTCCAGTCTTAGAGAAGTGTGGGGATAAAGCCAGTAAATGTTGAGATGCTGCAGTAACAAAGGCTGCAGTATAGATCAGTGGATAACATCTCAAAAAAGCCTGACGATGGTCAGAGAAGCACATCCAGTAACACCACTGTGAACTAGTACAAACGGAAAAATACAGCAGCCTGCAAACTGCTCAGCTACTGCACTGCTGTGTGAAGGAGGGGTCATGTGTGGTTGGACTTCTGTGCACAGTGGGGTCTCCTCTGGTTACAGCGAGCACAGAGACAGCAGGGATTCACACCATGATCTTTCTACAAGGCTGCGCAGGAAGAAAAGGAATGTGCAGTACACACACGTATTCAGGCTGATTCAGCCTATAGATCCAAGAGCTCTGGAAAGGCAGGATAAAGTCTAGCAGGAGGGGTTTATATAAATGCCATTCTGGCTAAAACAGGGAGCATAATTATAAGAGATTACAGCTTGTTCCATCCTGCAACACTTGCTAGTGATGACATGTCCATAGGAAGGCTTTGTGATAAGAAGTCAAACCAGCAAGATTCAAAGAGAACCAGACACCTCTGTAAGGGCATGAAGGCATTTGGGTCGTTAAAACATGCTATAGGCTTTTTAGGCGTATGGAGAAGGCCACCATAGCACTCATGTAATATTTCTATTAAGTCTTAAGAAGGCCCATAAGCCTTCTAGCGAAGGTGCAAGAAGTGAATGTCACCTACATTGAAAAAAGCTGCAACACAATTGGGTGAAAAAAATTTGGAGGGCCATTTGAAAATAGAGCTGCAGAGGTCTTGGTCTCGTTGGTGGAGTTTTACGTCTTCCATAAAGCAATTTACTACTTAATTTGTTGTGTGACTGTTGTAGACAGAATTTTCTGTTTCTGCCCTTTAATGAATTTTAAGTAAAAGAAACCTTCTTTATTTTTTAAAATTGAAAGGGTAGTGGAAAAAAGGCTTGCAACTGCTGCAACTGAAAGTCAGATAGAGGAGCAGTGTATTAGCAGTGTAGTATAAAATCTCAGCCTAATCAGATAATAGACACCACAATATAAATTGCTTTCCTCTAGAAGAAACTGTGAAAGCATGTTTTAAATATACCTCATAGGACATCAGGAGAGGGTAGGACTTATTATCATGTCTGTATCAGATTGATCATAAAGGTATCGCTATATTATAATGTTACTATAGTATGTTAGTACTGGTCAGATGCACATTTTAAAATAAAGCCATGTTGCTCTTCTAAAAAATTCCAAAATTATAAATTATTTACATAAAGATGGGTTCTTGATGATCCTACTTTTGTATTTTAGATTGTAAATGCATGTTTACAAACCCAAGAGATATACATTCATTCACTTAATTTATGTCTGACTACATTATTTCAGAATTGTCTTTGATATTATTACAGACACATTTAATTCAAAATATCCGTTTCAGTTTCTAATGAAAAACAGCATTCTGACCTTATTCTAGGGAAAAGGATGAATAACAAACAGAAGCTGTTGGAAACAACTGAATTTTGTAATATATGTTGTTGCTGTTATTAGATTTACTTATATATTTTCTATATTTTTTTGTATATTTTTTTCTTTATTTTCTAAAAGAAATAAAACAGGTGGTATAAAACAAACCAAAACACAGAAGATTTTGGTTCATTTAAGTGAACTATCAGGTAGAAAATACAGTTTAATGTAGAAAAATGTTAAACAATTCATCTGGGAGGAAGGAATCAGTGTAAGGGATCTGTACTAAATATGCAGTCATCCAGCATACTGATTAGGAAAGAGATGAAATAGTTATAGAGAAATGACTGCAAACATGAATTCCAGTGCATTGAAGCATTAAGAATTTTGAACAATATATAAGGGAAGAGAAGGCACCATAGCTATCATAGACGCTGGATTGAAATTTCATTCTAAACAGGATTTCAGTTTCTTGGATTTTTTCCTCAGTGGTTGAAAAATAAGGAAAATAATCGGTCAAAGCAATTTTTCATATCGGTGAAATAATTCCTTTAACATTTGCATGGAAATGTCTGTTTCGTCAGAGTCTACTCTCTCAAAAGGTACTGCTCTAGACAGAAAAAGAATGCCAAACCAGAAATTCCATCTATACAGATGCACACATCATTCACACGTGGAGGAGTATTGATGCTGTCCTAGGGTTATGCTCCTATTAAACTGAAATGTAATGCAGAGAGTACTGCATTTAGTGATTAACTGCATTACATCAAAACTACCAGAATGGTCAAGAAATCATTTCTGGTTTTCAGTTTCCTCAGCCTGCTTTTCTGCCCAGTGCCTTCTTTACCGAGATCACAGGTAACCAGGAAAGCTGGCTGTATTGCACGGGGTGCCGAGTTAAGCTCTTGGGCACATTGAAGTGATGCGTTAGTCCTGAGTATTAGCTGTTTCCAGACTCATGCTCTTATTGGTAACGCTGCAGAATATGGTCAAATACTGCTGTCTGGGTATAGCAATTCATGTGCCCCGCTTCCTTAGATTCTTATAATGCAAAATATTTTTTTCATGTGTCTATACATTTATACCTATGCTTCTCCTATATTCCTGTTTAAAAGCGTTTTGTGCTGTCTCAAGGCTTTTTCCTATTGGACTAGAAAACTGAAGTGTGCTGCATTAGCACCGGGCAGCGTGTGTATGTCTGCCTGTATTCCTGCAGCCTCTGAGCGACTCTGCCAGGAGCAAGGCAGGACCACAATACTGCTGGGCACTTCTCTCCCAGGACAATGGCCCACTGTCATGCCAGTTTAAGTGCTGCTTTACTGTCTGCCCTAGCCCATGAGAAGTTAGTGGCTGGTGAGAGGGAGTGTGTCTGTGTCAGCTACTCCTGTTCGCAGTGCGGCATTTCAGCATTATCCTAATTTACATGGGCAATTTAACTAGACAGGGAATGGGCATCCATGCCTTCCTGACAGCACTACAAGAAAGACATGATGCCCAAAAGAGAGGTGAGTGTAAGCAGGAATATGTTATGTGGAAGCATGATGTCATGGGTGTTTTAATGCATCACTGCATGAGAATGGGAGGTTACCTGGCAGCCGTGGTGGCAGGGCTGAATATATTTTGCCAAAACAACTGACACAACGGCTCTCTCTTGCCTTTCAGAAGAATCACACTTTGGCAGAGTCGTATGATGTGGTCCATACATGTATCAGAATATATATATAATCTCTGCATTATTGTACCACTGCCATTTAGCCTTATCTTTGAAATGGCAGAAATTTACATCAAATGGCTACATGCCATCTATCACATCAGCATTCTGCACAGCTAGATTGGAGCAGGTGACCACATAGCCTGGTTTTATTTTCAAATACATGCTTATTTATGCAAATATGTGCTTATGAAGAAGAGGGAGAAGAAAAATATTATCTGCTTTAAAGAAAGTCACTGCAGAGATTCTCACTCAATACCTTTTGCCTGACTTGGTGTAGAGGCCAGAGACCAGCAGATGGCAATCTCCTCCTGTCTCAGGAAGAGCAGTGTTTTAATGCGGGGCCCTTGTACGCATCTTCCCGTTGCTTATTGCAGTTTACTTGAAGGGCAAAAAGACCTGGAAAATGTAGGCAGCCTTTGTTAGGCACAGAATGTCATAATATGGCAAAGCAAAAGTGAATTTCTACTTTATGCAAATCCTAGCAGCTGGTATCTCTGAAAGAAAAAGCAAGGTAACCTAATAGAATGAATTTGTATTAATCTTTTTCGTTTTTAAATACAGGACACTGGGCTATTTTACAGCATCATGCTATTCCTCCTGTGTGCTGCTAATCTTTTAATGCACTCTTTAGAAAAAAAGAAAGTAGTTGATTTCCCTGTACCCTACATTTCCCTTTTTTCCCCAGTGCTTAAAATGGGAAGAAATAACGTGATCTTCAGCTGACTTAAAAAGGAGTCAAGGAACAAAAGAAAAGCATTTTTCTTCCTATAGTGACAAATTTGCCATGCTAAAGTAATGTGTCCAAGCAGCAGTGTGAGAGTCTAGTTTAGCATTTGAATTGGAAAATGGATGGTATTACAGGTATTGCTGTGTAATTTTTATACACATTTTTTATTGCAGAAGAGAAGATTAATGCTGCTAATTTAAGTTATGTGAAACTCTGAGCTGATAAGGGACAGGGATTTTTTTTTAAAGCAAATATTAATAGCAGAAAAAGAAATATTCCTATCCTATATTGGAAATAAGTGTCAGCAATCTCCCCATATTGCTTTAAATGAGTCTGCATTATTTCATGAAGTATCATACTGCAAACATTTGATCATCCATAACATAATGATGGAACGATGAAAGAGAAGACTAAATTAATATTTTGGATATTCTGATACTGATAAGAATATAAGAAAGTTTCTCTGGGAATGTAGGTTTTTCTGTACTGTCCTTAAATATAATTCTTGATATGCTGTCCATCTGGTACCCTCTACAGTAGATTGCAGTCCTGATGTACCATATATGCTACACATTAGTACTTAGCTGAGTGGCATGGGCATCTCTTTATAAATAGTGTTCATTAGAGAGCAAAATAAAATGTAACCTGTATCAGTGCCTTGTCCTATAGGACAAGAGGAGGGGGAACTACTATGCTAACTATGCAAAAACTGGAAGAAAACCAGTGCTTTCATTGTGGAGCAGGAGACCTGAAACTAATGTGATCATGCATGTCAAGGCAGCTGAGGTAAGGGGAGCTGGCTTAAAGTGAGTATTATGGCCAAGGCTGATTCTTGCACTTTGTTTACTTTATTGAAAGGATTTTCATCTGATTATGTAGATACGATATGATCTGCAAAAGGTTATGAGAAACATTGACTATAACCAGACACTACGCCATGTATAGCTTACTCCAGCTTACAGGTACTCCTGCCTTTTACAGGCAGTCAAGTTTTCTTTATATAAGAAAACCAAATGGGGAGGAATCCAAGCAATGCTCATAGCAACACTGTGTTTTGAGCAAATGGTAGAGAGATGGACATGCTATAAAATAGGAAAACACTGGCTTATATTAAGATGGGTGAAAAGAAAAGAAATAGGCTCGTTCAGTGGGTAGAAGGAATTGATTTATGAGGAAAAATTATAAAACCTTAAATTTTCTAAATGATGAGTGGTACAAGTGGTTGAGTACATGCAAATATAGTTCTGAAAATATAGGCTCATTAGCACCACAAAAATTGCTGGAATTACTTTTCATGATAGAAAGGAACATCTCTTGTGATTATATTAAATAGGAAAACAGAAATTAAAATCTCCTTTTCTGCAAAAACCTTTATGTTGCAAAACATCTTCCAAAGGAAATAATACACTTTCACTGCTTGAAACAGCTAAACGTTCATTATATAATATAAGATGGGAATATATAGACACTTTCCATCCCCAGCTTGTGTGCTTAGAGGACAAAAAAAGTGCAAGTGCTACTTACAATTTCTTCTCATCCAGAGTGGACTGAATGTTTGTTTACACTATGGTGGCAGAATGAAAGAATTATTTTCAGTGCCTGCAGTCAAAGTTTGTCAGGCTAGCTACATCTGGTACCTCAGTAACACGTCCTCTGTGGAGGACAGGGATACATCTTTTTAAAGGTGATTAAAGGTGAACAAATAAAGCAGCCGCTAGGCTTAATTCAAATGTTTTCAATTACTCCTTAGAAGCACCAGGGTTTTTTTTATTTCCCTACTGTTTATATGAGGAACCTGCACTCCTTTGAAGCCTACCCTAGAGCCTTAAAGTTACAAGTAGCACCTCAATATGTATCAGAATGTATGTGTGTGCTTTTGAAGCACTTGATTGCTTCTCCAGAGACAGTAACGTACTTTTACTTTTTCAAGATCAATAAACAAGGCTACAATTCAAAATTCTCTTTCTCCTCAGCCTTTGGGGTGATTTTACATCATGCTATGTTCATGTAAATGACTACAGAAGATGCAAAGAGTAAAAAAAAAAATTTCTTTGATGGACTACTGAGGAGTTGTTTACAACTGTGCAGCCTTCAGAGCCAGTCTATGCCCCATCTTTTTTCTTCCCATGCTTGTACTCCTCCACACCATATTCTCTGTCTTCATCTGTTAAGACCTCTACACGTCAGGCTTGTATTTTCTATGTTACATTATTATGCTAGGTTTGTAAAGCTATGGTGATATCATACAAAGATAAACAAAAATGAAACAATATAGCCATAGAGACTACACAATTAAAAATGCTGCTGTTACTGCTAAATCAAGTGTCTTGCTGTACTCCTAGATGAGAGCTAAATACCTTGCAGCTGCTTGCTCACTACTCCATCTCCCCCACCTCACATAAACCCCATGGGTTGAGATAAGAATAGTTTAGTAATTGAAATAAATTTTAATTGCTATTTGAAATAAAGTAATAATAATAATGAAAAGAAGAGGGAGACAGAGGAGGAAAATTCAAGAAGAACACTTCTGACAAGTGGTGCACAATACAATTGCTGACCATTGGTCAATGTTGAGCCTGTCCCCAGGTAGTGACCAGCACTTCCTGGCCAACTCTCCCTGGTTTATATAGTGGACATAATGTTCTACGGTATGGAATATCCCTTTAGCCAGTTTGGGTCAGCTGTCCTGGCTATGCTCCCTTCCAGCTTCTTGTGCAGCTCCTCACTGACAGAGCGTGGGAAACTTCAAAGTCCATGACTTCGGGTAAGCATTACTTAACAACATCAGTGTGTTATCAACATTATTCTCATACTGAATCCAAAACACAGCACTGTACTAGATGCTAAAAAGAAAATTAGCTCTACTCCCACTGAAGCCAGGACACCAAGTAAAACAAAACCTGCAGGCAGGTCAGGAAAGCTCTGACAGAGCAGGCCTGGCAAACTTCAGTCCTGAGGGAGTGCAAATTCAGTACAAAGCTTATGGCTTGCTACTAGCAATGACAATAGTGTATTACAGAGTTACATGGCTGTAGGAGAACAGGTGGCACTGAGCAGATTTTCTCCACTGATATTCCCTAACGTTGAGGCTGTAATCTTTTGTATTTGATTAGTTTAAGCCAACTTTCTGACAAACGACTGCACAGCTGATGACCTGATACACTCAGAACTTAAATAATACAGGAGAAAATGTTGTGGCAGAAAGACAGTGATAAAAGATGTCTCCACAGAGAGTGTTCTCACTTGGTGGGAAAACCGGGTGGTTTCCTGTTCAGTGGTGGGGAAGAGACCTCCACAGCAGGTGTAGAAATCAGCTATGGTCACGCAATCACAAGGGAAAATATTAAAACAAAAGCTGAAAGCTTCCACTTAGGGGAAATAAAGATCAGGTGCAGTGGCCAGTAATTCTCTGCAATTTATACATACCTGCATATTTGCAGGTATTGGAACAAAGGAAACACTTATTTTGATTCATGAACATTTTGATTTTTAATATGTGTGTCAAAGTCTGATGCTCATGATCAGCTTGCCTGCTTTCAGCTCAAGACCTGTGGAGAAAGATAACAAGCTAATATGTTACCTTTGCGCTTTGGTAAAAAAATGTTGAGGTGGAAAATAAAGAAGGGACATTCTGGACTCTAAAAGCTAAGATTTTGTCTATGCTGGACCAGAGATGCCTTTATTCTGATACTTATTCCTAGCATAGATATTTTGTTATATACTAAATGTACCTTGAGACCCTAGTTTTTATTCTTCCACCACTGACCACTAGGCTAAACATTATACTGCAGAAACACACATTTTATCTTCCTCT
The DNA here is from genome assembly GCA_013397565.1 of Ptilonorhynchus violaceus. NCBI lineage: Eukaryota > Metazoa > Chordata > Aves > Passeriformes > Ptilonorhynchidae > Ptilonorhynchus > Ptilonorhynchus violaceus. The sequence continues at coordinate 108,949 of VZRJ01000282.1, read as the reverse complement.
TGTTTCTATCCATCACCATGATACAAGCAATCTTTACGTGTGTTTTGGCACAGTCTTAGCCAAGAGGGGTAAGGAGATGGTCAGTGTTTTTGCAAAGGTGAACTCTATAACCTAGGGACAGCCTTCCCATGGAAATTGACAAATGTGGTTGTAAAATATTTTCCCCAGGCACAAGGAAGCAGTGGAACAATATTCACCCTTTCTAAACAAGCTCCCTAGAACATTATTATTTTGTAAAAGTTGGTATAATTTCCAGATGTGTTTTAAACAAATTTAACTGTGTCTGGAGTTAGTATTTTTTAAGAAAGCTCTTGGAACATGTACAAGATGAGACCTTTTAGAAAACGTAGTTGAAAGAAACCTAGTTACTGATCTGTAAGTGGACTTAGATATGCTGGTCAAATTATAGCAATTTTGTTCCCACTTAAAAACACAAAATAACATGTTTTGCAGAAATTGAGCAGTTTTTAAAAGACTGAAGTCTCAAAGTAGACTGAGTTTACACAGTAAAGTATTATATTCCACTATACAAAGCACCTAGTAATTGTAAATAATGTTATCGACATGCAATACAAAAAACAGAGACAGACTTTTACAAGCAGCCAGGCAAAAGCCAAATATCAAACTAGATGCCTTCTAGCAACTTTTATTCCCAGGTATTGATAGAGTTACGTGAAGAAAGGGAAAGAATTACAGTAAAAAAACCTGTTCTAGCAGAAAAAGTACAGGTTGCAGTGCGTCCCACTGCATTGCAGGTTACCCAAAGGGAAGCACATGCAACTTCCTTGGGCAAAAATTCGTCTACTAAGCTCTTTTATTGAGAGGAAAGGGTAGTGGCTGTTGATGCCGGCAGCATGGGAAAGGGCAAATGCAGACTGAACATGAATCTAAGAAGAAACCGTGAATTGTAGAGAATGTTTTTTAGGAACCCTGAAAACAAGGCTTTAAAAAGCATCTTAATAAATGAGAGTATCCTGCTGAAAATGAGAGAATGTGGAGATGTCTCTGTTTCCTCTGCTTTGCAGATGAAGTGCCCAACCAAAGCTAAAAAGATGACTGCCTTGTACTTCAGATGAGATTGTAAGACTGAGACAACAACATGACAAAGGTGTGCAACAATTGAAGCCTGTGCGGTGGTATTTTACACTACACCAGTACTTCTCAGCATGAAGGAAGTATATTTGTGAGTTACATTGCACAACTACATTGAGTGTTGGGTTCTTTTCCATAGCTCTTAAATTCACTCCTCTCTTTCAGCAAACTGCTAAGTGTTAAGATCAGTTAGACTGTGTTTCTGTGGCTATTGTGAAGAGTGATATGTACCTAAGAGCAACATTTTATTTCCTTGCTTAACTGTCACTGTTACAACAGTGAACTGAAAATAATACATCAAGCATAGCTATTATTTTTATAATCCTGCCATATTGCCATTTACTCAAATCAAAAGTCTTGCATGTACATACATGCACTCATCCATTTGAATTTTACTTAATTTTATCTGAAAACCTTTGAGAGAGGCTCAGTTCTTTACACAGGAAAAAGACCAAATTCTAAGTAGTGGATTTTCAGGAGTATTTACAGACATTAAAATGCAGCTCTTTGATAGTATCCAGTTACCTATTTCTACTAATCTCTGCAAGCATATATTTGCATTTTTGGCAGATAAATACTTTTGTAAATCTGTCCCCTGATTTATAACTTAAATATGTATTGTCACTTTCTACCTGTACAATATGTCTGAATTTTCTTCTTCCTATAGTTTGGACTCTCACATCACTGCCTTCCCTTTGGGTTACACGTACAGAAGTAGAGAAGTAAGAATTGTTGAAGCGTCTTTGGAAGAATGCCAGGTCAGTGAATTACAGATATCAGAAGCAGAGAAAAAGGTCCATTGGGTCACCTAGTCTGACCTTTGCATTCTGCAGTGTTACTCATACAACATGCTCACTAACCTCTAATTCTAACCTTTTTTTGATAATTTGTAATTTTAAGTTGCTAAAGGGGGGAGATGAAATTACTTTCAACTTGAATATTAGTAAGGAGGGAGGATAGGGATTGTTAAAAATATGGATATCCAGACTTTTAATTTTTTTTTTTAAATCTCAGTTAAAGTGTTTTCTCCTTAGGTATAATTGTCTCTTTGAATCTTCATCCTTAGGTAATCTGATTTACAGGCTTAGGGCCAGAAAGACATTATGATAAACTTTTAGTCTGATCTCATGAGTAATACAGACCATAGAATTTCATCCAGTGATTTCTTCAGTGGGCAGAATTATTCTTTGCATCTATATAAGTTAATTCCTTCATTAATTTTAAAGAAAGTATTTGTAGATTGCAATCTTATCCTTCCCTGCATGAAGGTCTTTTCTTTTCAACATTACATAAAATTATGTGGTCTTGGGTCTTTCATATGGTTTTATTTTCCTATCTTTACATTGTCTGAGAGAGGTCTTCAGAAAGTGCTAGATTTGTCTGTAAATAATAATAAATGAGACTGTAATAAATAATGAGATTCCTTTTCTTACTTTGGGAAATGTACTTATCTTCCTCTGGTTGAAACATAAAAATAGATAAATAATAACATAGTATAAAAGCTGGTTTTTTGTAATTTAAAAAGGAACATGACAGAATGCAAAATGAGTGAGAAACTGATATAATTCTTCAGAAGTAATGTGTCAATGATGTGAAATTTTAAATAATAATAATTTATCCATATCCAGAAAATCTCAAAGGGGCAATGAAAAGCCATATACAATAATTACATGACCTTCTCTTTGGGAAAAAAACCCCAATAATCCAGCAACCATCAAGAAAAACCAGAGGATTACAATTTTAATAAGTCTCTCATCTAATCAAGACCTTACATGTTTCAATTTTAATTCAGAATACAGACTAGCATACAAGGAGTTATTTTCATGTTGAATCATGTGTATTTCCTTTCCAAGTAAATCTTTCAAATTTATGATAGATATTATTCTTTATTCATATTGTTAACTGTACAGTTGGTATCCTATAAGACTCAGTTTTCTTTATCTTGTATTGTCTCCACTCAGCCAATTTATCAAGTTTCCAAATGAGAGCAGAAACTTGACATGAGACAAATCTTTATAGCTGTATATAGGCTATATTATAGTGTCTAGCACACTCTGTATATGGATTTAAATAAAGTTTCTTGAAATGAGACTCTTATGGTTTTTATAGTTGTTTCCAAGCCCTAGTTAAAGTTATTTAAAAGGCAAATACATAGACACAGATAAAGCGCCATATGTCTAAGACTTGCTCCTAATGACTGATCTTAATAAATAATAAATAAATTATTGGTCTTCATAAATTCAGGCAACAGAATCCTTGTCAGTTCAGAACTTTGAATTATCTTTATAATTGTTATACTATTTATAAAAAATATCATAGTTCCAATCTAAATTAGAAATTACAATTTTTACAATAAATCATTATTGCAGTTTAGAATTGTCTCTGCAGGAGATGGTGCAAGTGTGGTATTTCTGTAAGAAAATGTGTTTGTTTTTATTTTGAGTGCAGACAAGAGCCCATAATGAGTCCTTGGAGATAGTACTAATATGAAACTTAGTGAAGAAATTCATAAGATCATCTGTGTTTCTTTTTTCCAAAAAGTTGAATGCATAAATTTGTGAAAAAATTGTTTCACAGGTTTAAATTTCAACTATCCAGAGAGTTGCTGCACTTGCTATTTTCTAGTTGATGCAAGCACAAAAACAGTGTCTAAATACCACCATGGAAGTGACCTGAAATTGTCAACATACCTTGATCCCCATGCTGGAAAGCCACCTGGAATGTGATTGAAGTCAAAGGCACACAATGCTGAAACACAGACTATTTTGTTGAAATATGTGATTTGATTAGCTACTCAAACACACGTGTGGTACAAACCCATAAAAACAACATTGAACTATCCTTACTTAATCTTACAGTTTATCTCTCTTCATGTATCTCTTTTCAACAATATACATTTTATTTCTATCAGAAGTGTCCCATTCTTCAAAAACCATATCTCCTTTTGTTTTACTTATTTTTGTCTCTTGGCACACAGCTATTTTCACACTGCTAGTAATTGAAAAAGATTCGGTTGGAGGAAGAGACCATAGTCAAGTCACGTTCAGATGGGGATCAAGTATGCACTATAAATCCAGAAAACTTGAAAGAGCGTAGCAAAGGTTGTGGTGTTTAATATATGGTTGCATTCATTTAATTCTGCTTTTTTTGAGAAGAGCAGAGCTGATCCTTACTGGAGTGTGATAGATTAGATAAAATACAGAATTAGATGTTGATAGTTCTTCTGAAAAGTGATGTTACTATGCTAGCAGCAGAAGAACCACAAGTCAGGGATGATATGCAGTTGGTGGTTTCCCAACCAATTCACAATGCTGGGAGCTCTGTAGGATCCATGAAGTCTCAGAGCAGTGTTTTGAGGTTCTGCCACCAGATGGTGATAAAACACGAAGAAGAAAAGGGAAAAAGTTGACACTGGATCTGATTGAAAGAATGTAGCCATTCTGTCTTCCTCCAGACCCATTCTCTCACGTGCTGTGGGACACATAATGCATTTTGAGGACAGAGTATGAGAACTTAATAAAGTTTAACTTTGCAACAGCTGCCTTTTGAGCCTGAGAAATGTCATTGCAGACTCTGCTGAAGACCTATAGTAAGAATATTTGAAAAGATGAAAGGAATGGTGGAGCTGGAAGGGGAACAGGGCAGTGGAAGGAACTTGGGGTTGAAAAAAACCCAGGGAATTCAAACTGTAGGGATTAGTAAAGTGTGAAATAGTTTAGGATAAGGAAATTAGGGAAAGTGGGGAGAAGGGAGTTTATTAAAGACTTGGTTGCTTTGTAGGCAGAAGGCTGGAAAAGCTTTTGAAGTTTGTCTCTTGCTATTTGCAATGTGCGTCACTTGCTTGGCAAATTACTTAGCACACTATATAAAATGTTTGCAGTGTTATCAAATTACAATCCCACATTCCTTTATTTTCTTTATTTTTGCATTCATGTGCATTTTTAGTGAAAGCTTGTTAGAGCTGTTTGTGCCTTTCAGCATCTGATGAGCATTTGCTACTTCTTTCGCTTATTTTGTAAACGTCCACATGTTTGCTAATCTGTTATTTTTATGCATTTATAAATAATTTTGGAATATATGCTTATTAGTAATGTTTTCTAAGACATTTGAATCATATTTGGAATGTTATTTATTACCTGCAATAAGCATCCAGTTTGTGTAAACAAACACGATTTTTCTATCAACAGAGCTAATACAGATCTAGAGTTTCAGCCAATAGTCTTCTGAAAAGCCCATAGGATTTAAAAAAAAACAAAAAAAGCCTTTGTGAATTTTACATTTTGGCTGACACCCAGGCTAACAGTTTCAAAGAAACAAAGAGAGGTTTAATATATTTGAGATTTATATTGTGGTAGATACAATTGCATAATTTGCTAGACATTTCTGCATAATGGTGCTATAATTCCTGTTGTTAAAATTTGCTGTTGAGTTTAGCCATCATTATAACTAAATTCTCCTGCAGTCTATAACAGCAGGAAACACTGGAACAATGTATTAGTCACAACAAATTAAATTAGCAAATAGTTACCAAGATTCTGAGACAGTAAGGATAGGAAAGGATACAGCACAATGAGCCAGTTTCAGTTTCTGCTGATCTGAGGTTACTCCCTGCTGTGTTTGAGATCTAAGGTCTGAAGATGTGTTTGAGCAAGCAGTGGCCAGGTAACCCTTTCAGTTCTGCTCACTTGTTATCTTGTTCACAGCTGGATAGAAGACAATCTCTAGGGATTCTGAAATGGAAAATAGTATTCTGGTACCGAAAAGTCAAAGCCATCTTAATACTGACTAATCTTCGAGTTTGAGTTTAAAGAAGTACCTGTAGATGAAAAAGCTCATCTTCACTTAGAACCTCATTCAACATTCATTATCAAAGGCCATTGAAGACCAACTCTAGTGTGAGAAAGATAATCAGGTTTTCCAATCCAGTCCAAGAAATGTGTGTTACGACCTGCACCTGAAGGTGAGAGTAATCCAGGTTCTTGTTAATAGATACGTTGGGGTGGCTTAGAGTGAAAAGACACTGAATGATTGGTGTTTATAAGTATATACATGTATATAAATGTATACATATTTATTTTATAAATATATTTATTTATTTTACAAATGTAAATATGTTTATTTTTAGAAAAATTTTGTTGCAATGGAAACAGTCATTTAGGTTTTTATCTATTGTAATATGGTAATATAAAAGTATAAAAATAACACCTAAGGAAATACATTAAGGAAAAGAAAAAGAAAGAAAGAATAAGAATAAAAAGGTAAATAGTCACCACCTATGTGTCCGGCAGTGAGACTTGGTTGTTGCAATTTTGATGTCCAGTGGTTGAAGTGATGGTTGCTGTCTTGTCAAAGTGATGGTCACAATCTCGATCTGTCCGGGGTGGCAGAAGCCCACAAACCACAAAGTCCAGTGTGTTAATATTATGCTCGGTGGGAATGTCTAGGTGCCTCCCCTGGGTTGGGGAGTTTTACACTGAGTGATGTAATGCTGTGGATTACAGGACACTTCGGGAGTCTTTAATAGTTTATGACACCTTCTAAGATGTTACAGCTGCCTTTATGTCAGCATAGTTGAGTCAATTGTGGCCCATCAGAAGTGAAGAATTCCTTCAGGCCTGCGTGTGGATGTCCTGCTGTTTCCCTGGGCAGGAGTTTTCTCAGCTGAGCCACTGGGGTAAGGACTTTGCCATGAAAAAAAGCACTATCCCACCTCACAGGATTTGCCTCTTATCAGCCTCTTCCCTTGTCTTGTTCAACACCCAGCTGTACCCTCTGGTGATGGGTGTGTTTGAATTATTAACCATTAACATGCCAGTCTCTAGAAATTTGCTGCTGAACATATTTAAAAGCTGATCTTCAGCAATGGACACAAAAAGTCAGTAGCAATTTTGGCCAGAAAGTCTCACAGGACAAAGTTTTATTTCACTTGTTAGTGAAATAAATAGAGTATGCCACAGTCCTCATAATATTTTCCTTTAAATTAAACTTGAATTTAAGGGGTTTTTTTTGCAGTTTAATTCCAGCATCATTATTCTATTCTAAATAATCTCTGTGCCTTCCTTGTTCTTTCAAGCACCTAGACAATAATTGCCTGTTTCCTTTCACTGCTACTGAGGGATCCCACTAATGCAAACATCCCCAGTGTATTATTAGTCCAATTTTATTTCACCATCATACCAACGAATTAAATGGAATTATAAAATTCTAAGCCTGGAAAGCAGAATTAGACATGTAATTGTGCTTGCATCTGAAGCTAAATTTCCTTTAGTCATTTTTACTTTCATCTAAAATTCTTGTGGAAAACTCTTTGCAGAGGTAGGTTACCTACTTCAATATATTTCAGGCTGCAGCAGGTTCCATAAAAAAGTAAGGTGTTAAAGAAATCACAGTTGGAAAGAGTGTTTTGCTTCTGGAGCTGCTGAGATGCAGGCTTTGTGCACGGCTGTAGACACTTCTTGGGTATTTAAGACACAGTGGAACTTTGACGTTGGCAGTCTAGGCAAAAGACAGGATAAATTGAATGCTTCTGTTGGTTTTTGGAGAGCCTACAGGGTAGTCATGGACTTTCTTCTAACTTTCACAACCGTTTGGTGACATGAAATGTGTCACATGCTCTATACCAGAGGAGTCAGTGGGAATTCAACATTTTTGATGCTAAGCTAGAGTGTTAAAATACAACGGGAAACTTGAGTTAATGCAACAGTGTGGATTGGTTCCAGCAGAGTTTCTTTCTCCATAAAAAATGGAAAGATTTTTTTTCAAAAGAGAAAGGAATCACTTAACCTTTACTGAATGTATTTAGAACTTGTGATTAACAGATATGTGTGTGAGAGAGTATATGTTAGAGAAAAGATTTTGTTTTGTCTATAAAGTGGATGTGAGACTAATTTTAACTGCATTTTTTCTCCTATATCTTAGGTATGCAAACATACCCTCTAATCTTTGACATGATTCACGGCTGAGCAGTGAACAAATTTAGCTTATATTGAAAAATCCCTGTATACAGATGGACAATGTGGAAAGATTTGTATCAGTTTCTGAAACTAGAAAGATTTTTCTTTGTTTCTTTTATATATCAACAAATTATGCTATCACAATGAAGGAATGGTTTGAGAGTTATTAGATTTTCAGAAAATTAAATATATGAATTAGATAGGAGTGATATATCTCACTGTCAAATAATGGTCTGTGATAGTGACTGGATTTTCACAGTTCTAATTTTAAGTGATGTCTCAAAACAGTAATTGGAAATACTTTTCATGGAAGATAAAATCCTAGCTGAAACCTGATTTCTTTCTTTGCCTTGCAATGTAATCTTGAGACCCTGGGAGTTTGGGACCTTTAACAATATTATTGGATGGTAAACATATGTTTCCACCAGTCAAAGAAAGCAGGGAATGTAAGTATTATATTTAGTCTATTGTATGTTAATGTATATAGCTATGTATACATATATAAAACCAACATATGCTGTGCACTAAAAAATAAAAATAAATACTTGCTAAATTTTCTTTTATGCCATATTACTCAAGTACTTTCTCGAGGGATCTTTGTAGTGATTCTTTCATATCATATGACATACTGAGAGACATCCAGGATGAATCTAGAATATATGAATGCTCCTTTAACTCTCTCCAGTCATAATTATTAGTATGTATTTTTCTGCCTCTGAGTGAAAAGGCTTGTGGGGGAAATGAGATTGGGACTTTGGGAGACATTTCTTCTGTTAGATTTCTTTTTCACGTGTAGTAGAGCATGGGTCATATACAGAATTCAGATCTAGAATGAAAAGTACTTGATTCATAGGCTTCATTTTTTTAATTTTATTTTTTCTTAGAATGCTCCTTTTTCAGAATGTTGGTTTTATGCAATTTAATTTATAAGAAGCTTTGCTTTTTAAAGGGTGTGTTTTCCCCATATAATGTGTAATACAATATATACTAACAGTTTATTTTAATTTCCTTACATTATATATATATAAACACAAGGAATTATCACTTTAAGGCTGAGGAGATGTTTCAAGCAGCCAAAAATACAACATGTGAGGAAACAACTGCCCCAATGCAAGATTATGATCCTTGAACTGGCACATGAAAATATCTGATTGTGAAGAAGTCAGGCACACCTTTGCATCTACCTGGAGCCAGTTGGTTCAGCCATACAACTTTCTAGGGGCTCTTGTGCTAATACAGCAGCCTGTCCATGATTCCTTCTATGTATGCAGGGATCCATTTGGTTCTATTTTTTCATTAGAAAATTATGACTCTGGAATGTAGGTCTCTAGAATAGATAATATAATGGATTAACTTGGCTGAAGTAGCAGGCAGAAGTCCAGGTGGCTGGAGGAGAGTGCTATCCATGAGTTTAAGTTAGTTGTCCAGCTACCTGTGTGAGACAGCTTCTGGAGATCTACAGGAAACTGTTGAAGTTATACAAGACCTTTTGTACATGCTTCAGATTTAGAGGTCTGATGTACTTTGAAAAGATTTGAGTCTTTTGCCAAAATCACTGTTTCCTCAAAAACTTTTGCTATTCAAAGAATCAAAGATTCTCAAGTCTACTAAAAAGGAAATTAGTCCCATAAATATCCCGTTTTCCTTCCCTCACCCTCCTAAGATTTCTATTTACCTTAAAATAAATTTTAAAAAATTACCTGGAATTCTACTTTGAATTCTACTTTATATCTCTTTTCAGAATTTGACAGACCACGGACCATTGCTTTATTACACTGTAAATGAAATCCATTATGGATATTAACCTTGATAGGAGTCAGTTCTCATATTTTTCCAAGGCTGTGATTTTGCTGTAAATCAAAATGAAGAATTTCTGAAACCTTGTTTGCCTTTTTTTCCCCTGGAATATTGATTTACAGACAGTTTGGTTTCCAAGCTGTGTTAGGAGTACTTTAGAATTTTCTGCCATATGTAATTGATGTGGCACCAAGGAATGAAAAAACCATGCATCCTCAGCTACATCAGAAGACTTTGATCCTGTTAAAAATTAATATTTTTTGTTTTTCTAACACAGAGATTTACTAAGGAGATATTTGTTTAAGCTAGAGATACATGAGATTTAATGTAGAGATTCTGACTTTCAAAGATAAAAATGGCTCTTGCCAACAGGACTGCAAGATCTTGTTGCTATTCCTGAACTTTCCTGGCATCTGGCTACTAAGACAGGTCTACCTGAATGACGTATAAAATATATGGCTCAATGATTTGCTTAAGAGAAAGGCAAACCTGCTGAGTACAGTTGTCATGAAATGGGTGCAGTGTGAGCAGTCTTGCACATTTTATCTCCCTCTAGATGTAAAAAGATTTCAAGTTTTCTCCTTTGTTCTGATATCCACCAGTCTGAGCTGTAGCTCTTGAATGTGGATATGAGATTTCTTTATTTTCATAAAGAATTATACCAGCCTCCTCAGTCCATTAGTAATTCTGCCTGCCTGTCTCCTAGGCAATGCCTGTTATATGACACTTAAAAGGTAAAAAGTGTAACATGAAGTCTCTATTAGTGTGATGAGATTAAAACTCAAACTTTTGGTGCACTTATCACAAGAATACCTTTGAAGTCTGCTCTGTTGGAGCAGTTTCTTCTAGCATACAATTAATAGAAAGAGCAGAAGGAATCACTAGCATGAATTTGTAACACTGAGCCTGCTCAAGTTATGGAAAAAAATAGCATGTTTCATGCTATGCAGAGAATAATGTACACATACCCACTGAAGTACAACTCAGTACCTAGATGTAGTTCTTTCCAGGCAAGAGCCCTTGCACCTGGCATAAAGAGTCATCCTGATTCCTGCTTGCTTTTTTCATTTGGTGCAACACATTTATAATATTATAACTCTATAATTTTACTACACACATAGTAGATATGTAGTAATATTATAGGTGTGTTATTATCATTATTTCATGCATTGTCTCAACAAGAGAAATCATCTTTGTCCCTCAAGTGCCTCAGAGATAATTGTGGATAAACCTTCAAAATTTTGGATTAGAAGGAACGAGCTTCCTAAAATATGCTATTTTTTGCCAGACATAATTTACTAGACACACTTTAGATGAAGGCCTCCTAATAATATAAATGAAGAAAAGTTTTATCTGCAAAGTCGAATAGAATTTAAATAGCAGACCCCCAGCCTTGTCAAAATAAAGGCAATCTTGGACAAATATAAATTTAATTGCTGAAGACCTAAGGGCACAGAAGTTTTAAGTGCCTGCGGAGTAGAGCAAAAACAAACCTATTGCTTTTTAGGTTTGCAGTTCTTTATTTGTGCACCTAAAATGTAAGGTTGATATAACACACAACTAAATTGTTCTGTGGATCTAATTCTGTCTGATCTCCAAAGTATTAATTTACCTGTAAGAGCTGTCTTGGTGAAGGAGACTCATGCCCTTAATAAACTTCAAACTGCAGCCTGATAAAAGCCACAGGTGACAGTTTTTACAGCCTATTCACGTTCCTTTCAGAAACTGGTTTTGATATCTTTCAATAGAAAGACTTATGGAATTGCCAAATAATGTTGAGACCTCTCCAGTTATTATAAATAAAAAACCCAAACCAATAAATACAGCCATATCTCTCTAAATATTTCTAGGTAAAAATGTCTGTTCTCATTGAGGAATGTGATGGAAGCCCTCAAAGACACTTCATATTCTCTACTGTTTCTATTCTACTCCAGTCCATCCCTTCTTTCTTCATCTAGCCTTGTTTCCTTACCTGCCATGTACTTTTGTGATTTCAGAAAAGTTTAATATATATGGGACAATTACTTTTTCATTGTATTAGGTATAAGTTTTTTTTTTAATTATTCTTTCTAGCGGTCTCAATATTCAAGGATACTAGCTCTTCTGTTTATAGTATGAACCTTCTCATATGATGGGTGAGATTTTTCTGTTTGTTAGCAGGTGAGTATTTCTAATTTATTATTTCTACCTGTACTTATTAGTTTCTTAAAGAAGATAACCTACTCAGTGGCTAAAACAAAACCAAAGGTCATGTAATTTAAAGTTCTTTTAAAATATTTGAAGGGTATTTTAAAACATGTACAATCACTGAAAAATTTTAAATGTCTCCTTTTATTTAACTGAACCATAACAGATGTGCATAGTTTTTGGAACAAACTATGCAAGTATTTCAAAGCACAATCACCATAAGTTGAATTTGGCAGAGTAGAACAGATGTGTCCACCTGTTAAGAGACTAGGCTATCAGCACTGGGTATGCAAGATGTGATTGAAGCCCATAGTGGGAGCTGTTTAGGAATGCATCCAGGTTAGCAGGAGGTAACTGAGATTTTGATTACTGTAGCATTCCACTTTTCCCCAAAGCGATCAATGACTTGAATTAGGCAAACAGAATAGTACACCCAGGACCACTGAAGGGGGAATGAATATCCTACACTATGTGAAAACAGTGCAGAAATTATACCTGTTTTTCAATAACAATGAAAGAGAAAGAGAGCAGGAGGTTTTACCGGGGCTGCAGAATAGAGTGGACTCCAACAATCTTTATTTATTCTGTTTAAATTTGACATCCTGAAAAGCAAGCAAAATTATTGATTCAATTACTATAGCAATGTTAGTAAGTAATTTTTTTGAGTCACTTCAATAAGCTGTGAGAATAATCATCTCCAAGCATACCCAATGCACAGAATATGACATTCATTTTAATGTGAATTTTGTTCAGCCAGGATTGGAAATTAATTCTGCTTCCTTGTATTTCTTAATAAAGAACAGAAGCATGTGGCAAAAGAGATACAGATCAAAGCCAGATTTTAGGCAGCAAAATGCAAAGAGAATGAGACAGGTATTGTGGTGGGTTTGTATTTTCTTGAGAAAAGAGTATTTTTGCAGTAGTTGCCAAAAAAGTAGCTTCTTACCACTTCTGTTTTGCCAGCTCATATCCTCAGAGTACTCCTGATGACTTCATACATTTGGTACTGTCTTACACTGTAGATCTATAAGTCTGCAGAAAAATAAACTACAGATTTGTTCAATTTCTGGAGTTTTAAATGAAGTTCTAATTTGGTATAATTGTTGATCATGAGGTGTGAAACAGAAAAGACATCAGTTGATTTTCAAATGCTGGCTTAGTGATATAAAAGTTGATAATGAAAACTCTGATTTTGATTTTCTAAGTTGATATGAATTTTATGGAGACATGAGTGGGAAAGAATAAAAATGCCAATAAGTTATTTTTAATTCCATTGTTCTTACTATTTAAATATTTCCTTATTAAGCTTTCTGTCTATGGTTGGTGCTACTCATCTGCAAAAGACCAGACTAACTGATATGTGAAATTTGAATGCTTACAGGTATCAAAAACTTAATTTTATACATTATAAGAAAAGTACTTAGAAATGCTGTGTGACTATGGCAGACCTGTCATTGAAGGATCAGAAATACAAGTAAATCTCTGGATTCTCATTGTTATGGCAATTGTTCCATTCAAATCTATTTTATTTGTTACTTTGGGACTAGAAAAGCACATAAAGAGGTCAGACCAGGATGTGGAAGCACACAAAATAAAAAGAAGGTATACAAGAGAAATCCTCTGAGTTCATGTTTCTTTAACCAGAACTAGAAAATAAAAGGTGTTTTCTATATAGATCTTTTCACATGGAATTATTTGGTTAGATTGCAGTTTATTATTTAGCATGAGATTATACTTTTGTGTTTTATTATTTTTGATAGCTGATTAGAGGCCAGTCTTTAACTTTTACAATTCTGGATCCAACAGTTGGAATCAGATGTCGAGCTTTATAGTAAATTGAGGTCAGGAAAAAAAAACGATAGTTTTTTTGCATTAAAATTACTGATTTTGGTTTGCCCCATTGTGACCACTTTTTAAGCATGTTTTATAGTATCCTCACATAAGCATCATACCCTCTCAGGAGGGATATGCATTTATGAGCAATTATCAGCCCCATTTTCTGAAGCCTGTAATAATCAAGAATGATCTAATAAAGAAAACTTACTTTTAATCTCAAACTTTTCTATAATTATTGCATGGTTCTTGAATCTTGAGCCTTACTTTAAGCAATAATCCATTTTCTTGGGAAGGTAAAGTAAGGCAATATGCAAATAATGTTGTGGGTGCATTTCCTAACCTTCCTAAACGTTTAAATTTAGATTCATAACTGTCCTTTCATCATTGGATATAATGGTTAAGTAGATTACTACTTTGATTGGCATCACAATCTGAAATTGTGCAGAAATACATTTTCTAATTAGTAAACACTTTCCAGGTTAAAAATTTTATTTCATATCAGAATTAATCTTTGCATTACCAACAGTAAATCTTTTATAGGAGAAAATTTTCAGAATGTTATTAAGGTTTCATATTGGGTTCTTTCAGAAGCAATCTAAAAAAAAAGTTTCTTTTTACAAGTTCTTTGTTCTCTCCTCAGAAGAATCAGTTGTGATGACCTGGACCAAATAGTTCTGTGCATTTTCCAGCTAGCATTCAGGTAGGAGAAGCATGAGAGTAATAAATTCATTTTCGTGTTAATCAGAATGAAATTGAAGTCAAACCCAGCGTAAAAATCAGTGAATTAAAAATGATAAGTTTTAGGGTTTCAGAACACAATGTAAATGAGTGGAAAATATAAAGAACTAGAAAACAAACAAAAAATCATTTTTTTCTCTGGCCATAGGTTTGTGGCTATGGTCATTTCAATCAGAATATTTGAAAGGCTTTTGAGTCAGAATAATAAGCACACTTCAGGCCTGTGGGCCCCAAATTATGCCTTTGTGCTGTTGACAAGGATGTAAACAAGCTGCTTTTAGTAATGTTTTCTCTATTGTTGGAATGAACAAAGCTGTGGTTACAAACACAGCTGAAAGATAGGATGGGTTTTAAATACTTTTGTTCCTGCTGAGCCATTACCAACACCTGCAGTTAAAATAATTATTTCAAATGTTTTTCTTTTTAAAAGAAGGCATAGTTAGCAGTAGACCTGTCTTGTTATGGTAAATTAACATCTGCGCTTAATATGATTCCCCTTGGTTGTAAATATCCTGAATTAAAGCTTGTTATCTCCTTTAGAAAGTATGTTTTATGATTTCACCTGTTTTGTTCAGAGATAATTAAACATTTCACTGAAATACAGGTTGGATGACTATAATCTTATTTTAGCCATTACAGAAATTATGGAATATTTTTACAGCAAATATTGTGAGTATTTAATTAAACCCTGTCCTGAAGTAAAGCAAGCATAACCAGTGAAGATAGCAAAAATGGTTTAGAAGTTCTGAGATTGAAGAGAAGATAAGAGATGAATATAAGACTTGGCTATCTTGTTAATTTTTTTAAAAGAAAATGTTTTCTTAACTATCAAAACCAAATGTTAAAACACTTTAAATTCTAAGGCTAAATAAGAAAACCAGGAAGAGATGTGGAATAAAGAGGAAAACTCTTTGCCTTATTTTTACCTAGAGTTTTTACTGTAATTAACAATGGAACTACTTGGATTATATCATCATCAAAATAGTTAAAAAGAATGCATAGTTTTTCTACATGCAAATCCTCTATAAATATTAGGAGTTGAAGAATTTATTTTAGAATGTTACAACTTCAAGTTATTTTTTATGTCCTGTGTCATGTCCCCTGAAATAAAAGCTGGAAGGGTTGAAGAATTGAAAGACCCTGAGAATGGGAAAATATACTGGTGGAATAATCTTACATAGGTATTATAAAATGATAACTCTCCTGTATAGTGTCTGAAATATTATGAGAAAAAGCATCTCATTGGTCCACAGTTCTCTCCACCCTCCCTCTTTAGTAATTGGCTGTAAAGTTTCTCCCCGCCTTCTTCCCTCCCCTAAGCCCTGTGGTGATTGGTTGCTGGTCCCCTGAGCGCGCGGGTTTAAAAACCGAGTACCTTCCTGGTGCTCGCTCTCTTTCGCCTCCTGTCCCCTTCGTAGCTGGATAAAATAAACTCCTTGGACTATGGAATGCAGTGCGTGAGAGCCTTCCTACCTCTTTGTTTCTGAACTTGTGGCTGGGCATTCCGGGTGTGAGTATATCTCCGTGCTAGCAACTGCACGGGCGATATCCTTCGCTGGTTGGGTGAATTCACCTCCAGAACTGCTTCTTCTCAAAGGAGGTTTTGGGATTCAACTGCGAAAGGAATCTGCCCAGGAGAAACCCCCCGGCAGCCATTAGTCCTGTCTTTGACCATGTGCTCTAACTTGACCAGATCAGAGCTTATCAAGCAAGCTCTCAGTTCAGTGGTTCTTTCCACCTGCTGTCAGAATTCAGATCAGAGTAAGCTCTCAAAATAAACTGTTAGTTTATATATCAGAATAAGCTTTATCAATTTAACATCTGGTGCAAAATTGTTTGAAAACCTATGGTGACTCTGGGGCTAGAGTGATTTACATCAGATGAAGAAGCTGATCTGTGTTGTAACTTGTCTCCTAGGTTTTATTATTGCTTTGTAGATTTCATTATACAAAACCATCAGTATTAATAGCTTAAGACAATGATGGAATCATAGAATGGTTTGAGTTGGAAGGGACCTTAAATATCATCTAGTTCCAGCCCCCTGCCATGGGCAGAGACACGTTTCCCTAGACCAGGTTGTTCACAGCCCCATCCAACCTGTCTTTGAACATTGTGTTCCACTGTATCCAGCTGCTCATTCCTATTCCCCTAGTGTGGAATGTCATGTCTTTCTTTGTGACTGCACAGATATTTGTTGGTCAGGGTGTGAACAACATAACTGATCTGACGTTAAAACATTTTTAAATTTATTTATTGCAGATACTCCAGTGTCTAAGAGACCACCACAGAATAAAAAGCAAACACTTGAAAAATTTGGGGACTACTGGCACATATGCAAGTAGATGCAAGAATTGCCTTAGTTAAATTAATATCTGTGTGTTTTTCTCCTCTGTGAACTTGATTTAGAGAAATCCTCCAGCAGAGTATAGATAACATTAGAAGAAATGAAATGGAGAAGCTCTGAAACTATTACTGTCTGCCTATTTTTTTTTACAGTGATATTTTTATTAACAGGCAGTTTGGAAGGGATATTTGGGCAAGTGTCTTTTCAAAACATGGAGCCTTTAATGATCTCCTTAGCATCATTCATTTTCTGACCACAGCATTCTGGACTGCCATCCTCTCTAGTTTAATTCTGCTTCCTAGTCTTACTTACATTTAGCTAGATTGTTCAAGCTAGTCTTACCTTGGCAGGAGTTTTTACTCTTCTGTAAGATCAGAGTAGTACGGCACACTTGCTCCCAGAGAGTGCTTGTGAGTGATGCCACACAAATCCCTTCCTCTGAGATTGAGGGCATCACCCCTATTATAAACCGGCTATTGTCGGGGACCAAGGTTAGCTTCTATCACCTGTGGCTGGCTCTCCCACATCACAGTGTGAATGCAGCATTGTCGAGACTTTGGGCAGATCTCTGCTTTTCATGTTTAATTTTGCTCTCTTTTTTTCCCTCTCAGTGAATTCTAATCTGTGGTTCTTTGAATGCTATGTGCCCCAGAGCTGCCACTACGGGCACCCAAGCTCTTCCAGTGTCAGCTACAAGAAAGGTCAATATTTTCTTTTAAAGGAAAAAGCACAGTGGTGATAATAATTAGGTAGACTGTATTTCAAGGTTAAAGAAAAATAATTCTTAAACCATAGATCTAATTTAAGGACTCAGGCTGGAATTATTTCGCTCAGTTAATTTAAAAACTGATTGGAGAATGGTGAAGGAGGTTATTAAAAGGAAGTACTTAAAAGTTCAAGCCACCAGGATTTATGCCCCCTCTACTGTGAAATAGAGCATTTCTTTCTGATTTTAAGAACTGTTTCAGCCAATTGTCAGTCTGAGAATATACTGATTTTTGAAGGGCATTTCTGATGCCTTATATCAAAATTGGTAGGCATCAAATACTTTCTCCAGCTCGTGTAATAGAGCTGTGCTCTCTTTAACTCACCTATAATTTAACTAATTTGTGAGAGAACTTTAAGACCTATTGCTCCCTCTAAACTATTACAAAAAAAACCCCAAAACCAAAGCAAAACAAGAAGAACAACATATTATATGAAAACATGTACTCTGTTACTCACTTGTGATTCTCTTGGAAAGACCTGTTTGGGTTTTTTTTTGAAATTCTGTTTAGAATAAAAGCACATACTAAAAGTATAGTATTTTTAAAAAACCACAGAATTTGTCATGAATAGTCAATATTTTTCAATATTTTTCATCGATTGAGTCTTTGTGGATTACTTTGTGGTACATCCTAAGAGTATCCAGATCAGTATAGTTTTGTTGACTTCATAATGAGTAAAACCACATTTCATATTTACACTAAGACAACTGTACACAGTGTTCCTGAACTAGGCCCCCCAAAATTTCAGAATAAGGGCAGAATGAGATGGAAACCAAATGAATAATCTGTGGGGATGCATGTGCCTTGCTTTACTGATATATATTAAAAGGAAATAGTCTTGTTTAATTTGAATTTAAACTTGGTAGTGATCTTCCAGAAATCTGAGTTGAGGAGTTTGAGAGAATTGATTGCTTTCAAGACAGCTGAGCAAAAGCGAAGGATTCTGGTAATACTGAGTGATTTGAAAATGTTACCAAGTCTTCTTAGAGATGACAAGATTTTTTTTTAACTGTGCTATCAAGGAAGTGATCACTGTGCAAGATTCACCTTGACCTTTTTGTGCTGTTGCAATGACATATGTTTAACATCAAGTACAGAAACTTGTTTTCATGGTTCATGAACACTACAAAATCTTTTCTAAAGCCGTGGCAAAGAGAGAGAGAGATGTGATTTCACATAATCCAAATGCATCTTTATCCCTAGCAGACTCAACTTTTATAGCACTGTTTTAATGAGATATTACTAGTTGCTTCAGTACCATTTAATTAGAATTTTGGTGTGATCCTTAAATCAAATAAGGTTTTTGAACACAGCAATGATGTTTATTTTCTATTTTTTTAAATAAACAACCTTAAATCATGGCTCAGGTTAAAGCTTTAGCATACTTTTAATATTGTATGTATAAGGCATCTTTTTTTGATGAAGAGCTGCATGTAATTTTTTTCCTGAAGATATGGCTTTGTTATGAACATGTGTGTTTATGTATGAGTGAGAGCAGTTGAATCAGAGGCTAATTTCTAAAATCCAACCTTTTAAAGAAGATTGTAGAGTGTATTTACTTGTGTATAATTATCAATGTATTTTTAAAATGTGATTCAAGATTGGAATAGGATTTTACTGATATATTAAAAACCAGCCAACTCTGCTCAACATGCCCAGACTGTCTCAAAAAAAAAGGTGAGGGTGGTTGTGCATTATTTTGTCATTGATTACTAAAAGTAGACTAGTTGTTCCACTTGCTAGTCTAAATTTTAAAGAAAAGTGAAAAGTCCCTGTCCCAGCTGGCTGAAATTAATTCTTTATTTGGCACTGTATTGAAAAGGCTACAGCTAAGTCTTTTTGCAATCCGGAAATCAATTATTTTTTCATTGTTTAGTACCTCACCTGTCTAACAGAATGTATGCCATCCTGCATTATAGTCCCAGCCTTCACCACTGCTTTATGAATACAGTTTCTTATAGACCCATATTCATTCCATCATTTGCCCTTAGCAAGCCTGTTCCTGTAGAGACCTCTGCAAAAAGGCTCAGTATGGCAATACATGGCTGCCATACTTGAGTTAGCATCTGCCTTGAACTTTCCGATCTGCAGTCTTTTGGCTCATCCTGCGCAGATTCATGTAAACTTCGTAAATGTCAAGAACAGCATGTAGGAAAAGTTTTGTACCCTGTTTTGTAATGCCTTTTTCTGGTTGCAAATATTGAAGTAAAGACAGGAAACACTATGAATTTTAATTTCCTTCTGGTTCTAGTTCTTTTCTGTTCAGACATATGGAGGAGGTTATTGAAATTCTGATTCTGCAAGTTTCTCTTGTCATCACTTGAAAAAATTTTTAGTAATGGAAAAGCCATGTTAGTTGCAGGACATTCTACCCACATCTTTACTTAAGCAAAATTCAATTGATTGCATGCGTGTCCCAAATATTCTTGCAAACTCACTTTTTAAATTTTTGGAACTGTAAGATTTTGCTAGTTCCCAGGAGATGGTAAAGCATTTGCAGAATTTTTTTTTCTGGCCTATTCTGAGGGGTTTTCTTATTGTGTATTGTGTCTGCACCAGAACAGAGGGCTTAACTTGTCTAAATTTAAGCTGAAAGTCAAAATCTCAGATCCCTTCCTTATTGTCTATAGAGTAGAAAATCTGCTGTTTCCTCAGGGAAGCAGAAATGACTAAAACTCTTTTCTACCTTTTAGTCTCAAGACTGCAATAAACATATAGGGATGTTGTGCAGGTGGGAGCCCGCGTTGTAAGAAACAGTTGTCAGTGTTTCAAAAACCCAGGTGAAAATTAGATTTTCCATGGAGAAGCAAAATCAGCCAAGGACTAGTGAAGCGTTTTGCCTTCTATTTAACGTTAGCCAATAAATAGAAAACCTCTGAGCAATCTAACAGATAGGTTTTTTCCAACTCCTGGGCAATATTCCCTTAAACAGTGCATATGGTGGTTCCCAACGGTTTAGGAAGCTCAAGTATTAGCTCTCGGTTATGAGAGCTGATGAAGCAGCTTGGACCATGATGAAGACCTAGTTTACAACTGGGTTTGCATTAGTTGGGGTTTTATTGACATTCACAGGATGCATGAAAGGCTCTTACACTTTGTAGCAAATTACAATTTTGTTATAAATCCACTTCCTACAGGAAAAATATTAAAAGGGTCACAAGTGTCCCTGTAGTCCAACAAAATAATTCATTTTATCCTTTTGCTGAGGAGGTGTGATGACTGTGTACCAGCACCATGCTGTTAAGTGTCTTTCTGCTTAGTTTCTTAAACTTGTACTTACCAACTGGATCTTCAAATTTAATTAATGCCAGTGCACTCTTTAATAGGTATATTTAAATTCTTTGGCATCATTTTAATGAGATATTAGCAACTTCAGAACTGTTTAATTAAAATGTTGGTATGATCCTTAAATCAAAAAAGGGGTTTTGAACACAAAAATGTTTACTTTCTATGTTACTTTTTAATAACCTCAAATCATGACTTTAGATAAATTGCTAGAATGCCTTTAACATTACATATATAAAATATCTTTTAATGAAGAATAGCTGCATGTAACTTTTCCTTAAGATAAGCTTTGTTATGAATACATATGTGAGAGTGTTATGTGTGTGTTTATGTATGACAGAACCAACATCCCTTTTATCAGAGCGTTAACTCTGTATTCAGTGAACAGCACAGGCATCAGCCTGCTTGTGGCTGTCAGACTTGTTTTGTCTTATATATTTTCTCTTGGAGTTTTGGTTTAGCTTACTTAGTTGTAACAATAATTGTTTAATGACCAGTTGGCTGTGATCTAGTTTCAGCTCTGTTTACCTTTTTATAACTGTGTGGAATAATTAATAGTTTTGATGTTAGCAGACATAACAACTGTGCTCTGAAGGACTGAATTATTTCTGCAGTATACTGATGATGCAGTCTAAAGGACTTAGAGGTTAGGGTTGACAGCAGAGACCTTGTAGGTGTGAACATAGGCTAATAAACAGAGGCTTCATGAATATCCACCAGTGGACAGTTACTAAAAGAAATACAAACTTAGAAGCTGAACAAAGGTAATTTTGGGGTAACAGAAAGGGTGAATAATAATAATTGCCTAACATATACAATGCACCATATAAAGAAAAAGTGTTTGCAACATGAAGTTATGGACCAGTAGAAAAAGATCGAGGTTTAAAACCTGTTAAAACCTCTTAGAAGAGTATGCCCAAGAGGACACGAGTGAGGAGAAAGGGAAAACTGTCAATAGCAACATTTTGTGCCTCTGTCAGTATCATCACATTCCTCCTGCTGAAGACCTCAGGGTTCTGTCATATTTCCAAACATTTTCCCTTTTGCAAAGTTTTACCTATATGCAACATTTCCCTCTTGACCAAATCTGTTGACCTTAAGACCAAGGAGCAGTGGAAGGGTAGAGATAACACCAGAAAGAAAGAGATATGTAATGGGACATTTTGCTGGATAACAGTTTTTAACTGTAGCACCATTAAGCAACTCCTTTCTTATTTCAAGCGTGTTCCTATCTCTGTAAATGGACTAATAGTGATACTTCTTTGTTGCATTTTGGTTGTGCTTTAAGAATTTTTTAATTACACTAAAGGTAAATTCTTTGCTTGACATTTTATCTGTAACAGGTTCTTGAGCTTAATGAGACTTAAGAAAGTTGAATTGTTTTTCATCTACATTAGAGAGACACAAAATGCTAATGCAAAGTACTTTTACCATAGGTTTGGTCCCAACAAAATAAATCATTCAATTCTTTTGCTGAGGTGGCATGATGATTGTGTACTGGCACCATCCTATTACGTTCCTTTCTGCTTAGTTTTCTAAACTTGTAGTTACAAATTTGATTTTTAAAATGTAATTAATTCAAGTGCACTCTTTTAGAGGTATATTTAAATTCTTTGGCTTTTGGAGTAAGTGCTGTGGTGAGCAAATGTAGAGAAATCTTGCTAAATTGATTTTTCTTTAGGAGCTTTCTCTGTTATCCTGCCAACTTTTGCAACTAATAACAGATTATCTCTTCCTGTTACAATAGCAATCACTCTCTTATTTATGTCCTTGCCTCTTCCAAAGAGCAATTAATAAAGCTTAAATAAAACCTGCATAAGCCAATCCTAACATCTCTAGTATGGATAAACAAATGGCAAAAACGTAGTTCGCTTGTATCTGAGTAAATATGTGCAGAAATACAAAATGGGAATGTTGAGGGTGTGGTTATCAAGCTGTCAAGGTCTTAAATTTATTACATGTTATTATTTTGAAGGAAAAATAGAAGTTATTTATGATACGATGCGATGTGGAATCTCCAGGTTTCATGAACATTTGAGAGTATTATGAAAAGAAGCCCTGTGAATGTCGGATATGGAGATCACATGTATTTTATATTTGCAGAAATCTATGGCCTATCTATTCCACATTAAAACCTCCATATCATGGGTAAAGTCAACACACATATTCATATTAATTCATATTAATCAGCACTAAGCCTAGTTGCAAAAATACGTTTCTATAAAATTATGTAAATTATGTAAATTTAGAGATCTGCATAAGAAATGGACAAGTATCTAGGAAAATTAATATATATTTTTAGTTTTTAATAAATGAAATAATTAAGTTTTGATAATGGTTTTATTTATTAATTGATACAAGTGTTTAGAAAATATTGAACAATGAAATAAGGAAAAATGTTTCATTTGAAAACAAACTAGAAAAGTGTTTTTAAATAATCAAAATTTTCATTTAGGAAGTTTAGGAAAAAGCCTGTTGTTTTCAGTCATGACGAATGGAAAATCTTCAGGTGTTTGTTGTTAGTGGTGGATCGGGTTTACCATTGAAATACAATCAGTCCCTTCTAGCTTGAATTGATCTGATCTTGTCTTTCTGCGATGAAACATTTTTGTGTCTATATATGACACTAAAAAACTTTTTGTTTGATAACAGAACAAACTGTCTTTTGCTTTAAAGTTCTCAAAGTCCTTGCATATACTTTTCAATTTCCTCTGAATTTTTCCCTGCTTTTCAGTATTTTTAAAATAATGACAGACAGGATATAATATTCCAGTATCCATCTCATCAGCTTCATATAAGGGAGTATAGTCTCGTGTATTTGGCTATTAACTAGTTTCTTATTCATTTACTGGTGACTTGTGTTAAGGTCTTGATTGCAACGTTACAATTTAAGGTCACACTAGTTATTCACCATGAACTCCAAATCCTGGAATTACTTCATCAAGACAGAGTCCCTCCATTCCTACCTGTAAGGGTGTAACTTCAGTACTGTTTAAGGAGGCTTTTGACCTTGACATGGCCTTTAGTGTAGAATTACATCTAACATGAATCTGAAGAGTTTTCTATTTCAGCCTTCAATTTTCACATGCACTTCATTTATGAAGTCAATTTTTTGTGTGTCTTAAGGTGTGTATTTATTCATCTTATTCCAGGCTTGTATCAGTGCAATACCTGGCCATTAGGAAATATCAGGCAGGGGAAATGTCCTTTGTAACCTTGAGTAGGTCATTATTTATTGTTCTTCAATTCTTTATAAGGTTTTGCAGGATAGTTTTGGACTTGGACATATTCAAAATTTCATTTTACTGCATATATGACTAGACCATAATTTTGTCATTTCACATTTTAGACCTGTCCTATGTTGGCTCATTTTCTCTGACTCTCAGTATCCTGATCTTCCAAAAATGTGCAGCTAGGCTAAATTTTTTCATGTTGTGAGTCATTCCTTTAATATGCTTGCACTCTGCTGACTTTACATCGTGGCAGATTTGGCTAAACAAGTGTGTAACTGAGGATGCATAGAGGAGAATTTTCTTAAGCATTCGAGTGTCTTCATTTTATTCATCTCTTCTGCACATGGTGGATTTTTAAAGGGCGGTCAATATTCCATGAACTTAAGAGCTTTCATTAATTTTACTTTTCTTGTACAGAAACAATGTAATAACACAGCAGAGCTGAGGGGCTGAGATTACAGCTCTGAATCCAGTGCCTTTGAAATTAGGCTTCTTGAATTACTTAGTTTTCAGTTCTGTTAAAATTTAAAAATTATGAGAGACTGATGCACGATGACTGGCCTATCGTCACAATTTGCAAAGAACTCCCTAAAATGTACGTTTATAGAATAAAAATAATATCTACTTAGGACAATACTATTGCATCAATTCTTTCAGATGACATGTCAGTTTTTCATGGGTACCTACAAGGAAAGTAGACGAATGTTGTATGAAAACATCACAATGGAGGCTCTTTAAACTGTATAGAGGCAATATCTTGCAGCTGTATGTTCAAGTTACATACAGTAACAAGATACATCAAGTGTAGGTATGTTGTAAGATGTTCAAGATACATCAGTGTAGGTAATATCCACGAATGAAGATTTGCTGTCTAGTGAGCTGGGTATAAGTAATGAAGAACCATGACCAACATGTGCTCCAGCTTGGGGTCATACCCCTGAGGTGAGCTTGCTAATACCCGTACTGCAGTGTCTGAACCATCCTCTTCTGTCTTGTCCAGTGAGTGTTTAAACTGTTACACTGAACAACTCTATATGGAGAATATATCAGTAAAATCCCCTTGGCAGAATCACTTTCTCTAAATTAGACAGAGGAATGATTTTAATTCACATCTCATACATAACATATATGATTTAGAGTACATCCTAAACTAAGAAAAATGAGATAATGCTTTTCATCTCAGGTTTTATGAACTTATTATTTATGTACATTTAACATTGAAACAAAGTAAACCTTTCATATTGGAAAATGATAAAGAAGTGTCTAATCTACCTAAAACATTAATTAATTGCTTTTTACCTGAGTCTCAAATTAAAAAAAAAAAATATTACTATGCACAGTAAGATTTCAAACTATGTCCAGTGTGTTCATGCACAGACCACATCATCCATGTCTGCTTGTGTGGGGAGGACAGTAGTAATTGGCCACTGCATCATTCAGAAGGAAGGCTGATGAAGTTGCCATAACAGACTATGAGTCTTGAGAGTTGGTTTGTACACTGGTTGGTCAAAAAAACCCTCAAAGCACAAACATTGTTAACTTGCAATATGTCTCACTGATTATGTAGATTTATTGTAAATTACTGGTTTTGAGGGTCATTCACTAGGAGTTGATGGGATTAATATGTTTCACAATTTATGATAAAATTACTGATCTAATTAGTTCCTTATATTTCTGTGCTTCAGTAAGGTTGTTAAAGATGCACTTGTTAGTGTTTCAGTATTCTTTTAAAAATATAATTCATGGGGTCTTCATAATGAGTGGAAGGCCTTCTCAAATTTTAAATATCAGTATTCTGCTGAATAAGAGCTACCTTCCACATTTCCTTGCTTGTTCAGAACAGACAGGAAGACACCAGCTGTTGCAGGAAAACACTGCTCAGTTCATGCAGCTTAAATCAAATCATGATCAAAGTGGTTTACTGATTCATCAATGACATGTAATTAACCAGCAACCAGTGAACTATATAGTCAGGCTCTGTATCAGCAATACAGCAGACAAATGAAAATACAAGGTACTTGCAAGCTTGCAATTTCTAAGCAATCTTGAAAGCTAACACCAAAATGTTCTAAACACCCTCTGCTTCCACCCATCATTGGCAGAGTGGGCCACCAGCACCCCCAGCCGATTGAGTGTGTGCCTTCTTCCCTCACTTGCTTGGCGGGGTGGGTACTCCTGCTCTCTGTTCCCTGCCAAAGCCCCCCTCCACATGCACACATGTCCCTACATGCTGCCCCTGCTCCATCGCTTCCCTGGCTGCTGCTGATGTTCCGCTGGGAGGCTGCTCAGTGTGACTCTGCAGGGTGATTGTGAGGGTGCTGCATCACTCCTCCAGTTTGCGCTCCAAGGTCTTTTTCCACAGTTACAAATTTTCATACTTCATGCTTCTTTTGAAGCTGACTTCTTTTTGGTTTCAAAAGTCTCCTTGAAGTTCCCCAGTTATGTTTTAATCCAACTGACGGTTCTTTAGCTTGATCAATATTGAAGGAATGACGTCTCAGACGTTGTGGGGTGCTCCCTTTATGTATGCTGCTCACACTCATGTTTCTGCCACAGCAGCTGGTCTTATCTGGGCTGTACAAATTAAGTTTGGGCTGTGCAAGTGCTTCTATGGTCAATTAATGTATAGAATTCAGACAAAATTCTCATGTGCGTAGGACAAGGAGAAACTGTCACCATTGGAGCAATATGGCAGAATGGATTTATCTGTTTTAGTGAGCATTAACTGAGAGGCCATCAAGTATGAAAGCAGTGATGTGCAAATTAAAAAAGATTATTATCTCCACAAAAAAAATGGTCAGGATCAAGCAATCTCCTAAAATAAGAACTGATCAAAACAAATGTGATTTGACAGAGTCACTTATCATCTACTTGAAATGATTATAGTTTCTATTCATTATAATGAAAGAAAAATGGAAGATTTACTATATTATTTGTATGGAAATTATCTTGAGCTTATGAAGTGGAAACAAAACTTTGTCATTGCATAAACAGCGAGTAGACACTCTAGTCTGTCATCTTCATTTCTTTTCATTCCTGGTATTTAATATTTTCTAGCAATTGTTCTAATAAAAGATTGTGGGGTTTTTTTAAAAGCAATCAAAATTTTTGTGTGGAACTTCTTTTATTTTTGCAGGGAAATATTTTGTTATTGAAGTACAAGATAATAAGGGAAGATCAGTAGCAGAGCTTATGTCTGTATACAGATTTTAAGGAAAAGAGACATTTTTCCATTCTTCATTATACTGGCAGAATGAGAACTGGACTACAATTTTTAACAAAACATATTGGCACTAGAAAAGTTTAATTTGTAGATTTTTTTCCACAGGTGTATATTTTAATGAAAAATTATGGAACTGGAATTACATGCAAGGACAAAATTTCTCATAAAATATTTGAGGTATACCCATGTCTTGTACATGTTCAAAATTCTTTTGAATCCCCTTTGCTCTCATTACTTTCAATCCTTACTTTTATGTCTGTATTTGAAACAATGTCAATGCAATTACTTGTTCCTAAATGTGGGGAGTTGGCTTTGGGTAACAGGTAAACTCCCATCCAGACACTCTCTCACTTCCCCCATTTGAAGCTGACTGTGAGTGACACAGGGCAGCCCTTGACATCCTTCCATAGGGACCATACCTGCAGCCTCCACGTTACCATACCTTAAAAGTTATGAGAAAATTTTCTACCTGATTCTGCACAATCGCTTTGACATAGAGGAAGAGTAATCAAATACTGTGGAAGAACAAGTTGAGTAGTATGTTGTAGTAGTAGTAGCATTTATGATAAATCAGTGCAAATGCACAAGAAAGATTACTGCCAGACACACTATGCCAAATTACACACTGTATTTTGTTTGTAGATTTTATGTATTTTCATGCAGGGCGATAGCTGGAAAGAATTTCATGGCAGCAGAAACTTCAGACTAGGCTATTGTATTATTGTACTTTACTCCAAGATAATTAATAGGATCCTACAGCATCCTTTATCTCTGAAGTTCCGGAGTCAATAATTATCCTTTTTATCAGCGACGTGGACAAGTAAATCTCAGTCTAGACTTTAGTACCCATTAAAAAAGAGTCCTGATTATGTTCCTACATGTCTATTGTCTTCCCTCTTTCACACTTATCAAATCTGGGTACATTTGACTACTCCTCTGTATTTGTGGTAATGAAATTTTGCAGGGTGACTTTGTATTTTATCCATTTTAGAAGGCTGTCGTGTTAGAAAAAAAGATATAGAGCATGTACATACTAAGTCATGTTTTCAGAACAGTGAA
Source organism: Ptilonorhynchus violaceus (assembly GCA_013397565.1). Classification (NCBI taxonomy): domain Eukaryota; kingdom Metazoa; phylum Chordata; class Aves; order Passeriformes; family Ptilonorhynchidae; genus Ptilonorhynchus; species Ptilonorhynchus violaceus. The sequence continues at coordinate 80,435 of VZRJ01000282.1, read as the reverse complement.
AGTGGAACATACATGAGGCTATAAATGAACTAGCTGCCCCGACTCTTAACCTTTGGAGAGAGATTCTTCAAAAGCAAAAATTGACTTTCAGGCAGGGTATGTTTCCAGTTTTCAACGTTCCTTTTAAAATATTTCCTCAGAAATGTTCCTTTTAAAATATTGCTTGAGATAGCTAAAAGTCTGCAAAAAACTGCAGGAACAAAACTATCAAAGTGTCTTTCTCACTCATAAAAGTGAAATAAAGCCTGGACTGTACTGGCTTCAAACAGTGGGAGCAACTGTATTACAGGGAGTTAATGAAAGGCTCAGAAGAGGGGTAAGGAAAACAAGGCCTGGGCATAGCTGTCTTCACATATTGGATAATTGCTTTGGTACTAACTGCAGTCTGACTTCTCCCACTCTCACGAGCCTTAGACCCCTCTCTGCCAGGACACAGACTGCCTTGCTTAAAATCTGTTCTGTCTCAGACTGACCCACGCTGTGTCCCTTTTTCCATAGGGGTGGAAATGGTAAGGATGTGACAAGGTAACTGGCCATTGTCAGCTCACTGTGAAATCACAGTGAAGGTCATGCGTCTGTAGTCTTCTCTGTGATATTGCTGGTGTCAACACTTCACACTGCTGGTTTATCTCATTTAAAACTGCAGTGCCTGGCCTCCCTGAGGACTTTCAGAAAGGTAGCTAATGCATGTATTACAGTATAATCTCACTTTTTTTTTTTTTTTTGACAGCAGAGACAAAGTATGGAAGTATCTATTTGAGGGAATAGAAGACATTTGAACTTCTGTCCTTTCTGGGAGGTTTTACTAAAGTAGAGGGTCATTCATTTTGTAGCCACTTTTAAGAATCCTATGGTAAAAACTGTTGGAAAGTCACTTTTCAGCTAGTGGGCAAACCTTTTTTTGCAGTGAATCTGGCTCTTTAATAAGAAAATATTCTATCTATATAGCTTGCTCTTTCTTTTACAAAAATATTTACAGGCGAGAGTCTTTTTTTCTTCAGAACAACTCTGTTCTTTCTACTTTATGTTCAGCTGAAGTCATAAACCACTAAGATGCATCACAACTTCTTGCTGAGGAAAAAAATTATGGTTATCATTCATTCAGACTTGGACAAGGGACAAAAAAGTTAAGTTGTGAATTTGAGCAGGACTTTTTTCCAAATATTTTTTTGAGTGCCCCATGAAGCATGAACTGCTCTTTTGTGTTACTCAAGGATGGATATGCCAGTAGGCTAATATTTACCAGGATAGAAAAAGATTCAAACCATGTGAATATTTATTAATTCCTATTGACTAACAAAACTGACAGTCATGTCACATTGTGTCATGACATACATGAAACAAAGTACAACATCATAAAACCCAGTTCTAAGCAGCATGTCATGTACAGCAACACATGTAAGGAAACTGTTTGGCTTTGAATGGGGGGTAAAAAACTCCACTGCCACCAGATTTTCTTCTGTAAGAAATGCTTTAGTCCCAACATTAGAAATATATTGAAAGCTGCATGACTTTCTGCTGCTATATTTTCCTGTTTTACTAACTCCCTGTGTTTCACCATATCAAGTTGTGTTAACACCTTGCAGTTCACAATGGCATGGTTGAGAGTCTCTCGATAAAGATTAAGGGACAAACAAATACAGTGGATGCCATTGTAGGAGTTTACTATAGGCCACCCAGCCAGGATGACAACACCGATAAAGGTGTCCTCCTTCAAGGAAGTAAGGGGTACCTCTAAATCCCCCACTTCTATCCTTATTGGGAACTTTTGCCAGATGTAAGGTGGGAATACCACACAGCTGGTACAAACAGGTTCAGAAGATTGCTAAAACACCTGGATGATAACTTCATGGTACATGTACTAGGGGACATGACTAGTGAAGGTGCCCTCCTTGATTTGATGTTCGTTAACAGCAAAGGTCTCATGAGCAAAGCGATTGGCAGCTGTCTCGGCCACAGTGTCCATGAAGTTGAATTTAAAATCTCTGGTGACAGGAGGAAAAGTGGCAGCAAAACTTCAACCCTGAACGTGAGGAAAGCTGACTTCAGTCTGCTCAGGAAATTAGTTACTAAGATCCCCTGGGAAAATGCTCTTGAAGGTGCTGGGGCCCATCAGTGCTGATCACGTTTTAAGCACCACCTCCTAAGGGCATAGGAGCAGGTAATTCCCAAATGTGAGAATTCAAGCAGGCAAGGCAGAATGCTGGCTTGGCTGAACACGAATCAACTCTTGGAAGTAAGGCAAAAAAGGAAGGTGTATACCCAAGTGTAAGCAAAATCGGGTGACATGGGAGAAATACAGAGGTTCTGCTTGCCACTGTAGGGAGGAAACTCGTGCGGCCAAAGCTCAATTAGACTACTGTGAGGGACAATAAAAAGGGCTTTTAAAAACATTGATAGCAAAAAGTGGTCCAGAAATTGCATTATCCCATTTTTATAATGAGGACAGTCACCTCACAAACAGGGACGTAGACAAAGCAGAGATGTTTAATGCTTTCTTCATTCAGGTTTTCAACACCGGTGATGGGCTCTGAGAGTCCCAAAGCCATGAGCTGGAGCACCATGACTGTGAGAATGATAGACTCCCAGTAGACTCTGAACTTGTGCGGGATTTAATTCTCCAGCTGGATCCCTCTAAGTCTATGGGGCCTGGTGGGATTCATCCTAGAATACAAAAGGAGATGGCTGATGTCATTGTGAGACTTCTGTCAAAGATTTTTGGAATGGTATGGGGAATCTGGTGAGGTCCCAGTAGACTGGAACCTGACAAATGTTATCACAATTTTCAGAAGGATGATCCTGGACACTATAGGACTGTCAGTTTCCCTTCAGTGTCTTATGGAGAAGATTATCCTGTGAGGTATTGAAAAACACCTGAAAGACAACACAGCTTCATGAGAGGAAAGTCCTGCTTATCAAACCTGATTTCCTTTTATGACCAGGTAACCCACTTAGTTGATCACGGGAAGCCAGTTGATGTAATCCTTTTTGATTTCAGTAAAGCTTTCAATACTGTCTCTCACAGTATCCTTCCAGACAAAATGTCCAGCCCTCAGCTGGATAAACACATCATGTGATGGGTGAGCAACTCACTCATGGGTTGGACACAAAGAGTTACAGGGAATGGGGTGGCATCAGACTGGTCACCTATCACTAGTGGAGTTTTGGAAGGCTCCTTCTTAGGGCCAGTGCTCTTTAACATCTTCATAAATTACTTGGGTGCAGGACTGGAAGGGATACTAAGCAAGTTTGCCTATGATACAAAACTGGAAGGAGCTGTTGGCTTTCTCAAAGGCAGGGAGGCCCTGCAATGAGACCTCGTCAAATTCAAGGGGTGGGCAATCACCAACCATATGAAGTTCAACAAGGGAAAGTGCCGGATTCTGCATCTGGGATGGGGCAGAACATACTGGATGTATGAACAGACTGGGGAATGAGATGCTGGAAAGCAGCACTGTGGAAAGGGACCTGTGGATTCTGGTCAATGGAAAGCTGAATCTGAGTCAGCAGTGCCCTGGCAGCCAGGAGGGCCAACCGTGTCCTGGGGTGCATCAGGCACAGCATTGCCAGCTGGGCAAGGGAGGGGATTGTCCCACTCTGCTCTGCACTGGGGCGGCCTCACCTAGAGTCCTTGTGCAGTTTTGGGTGCCACAATATAAGAAAGATATAAAGCTGTTAGAGAGCATCCAAAGGAGGGCAGTGAAGATGGTGAAGGGTCTAGAGAGGAAGCCATACAGGGAGCAGATGAGGTCACTTGATTTGTTCAGCCTTGAGAAGAGGAGACTGAGAAGAGATCTCATACTGATGTACAGATTCCTCAGGAAGGGAAGAGGAGGGGCAGACACTGATCTTTTCCCTGTGGTGACCAGTGACAGAACCAGAGGGATGGCTTGAAGTCATGTCAGGGGAGGCTTAGGCTGGGTACTAGAAAAGGATCTTCATCCAGAGGGTGGTTGGGCACTGGAACAGGCTCTCCAGGGCAGTGGTGACAGCACCAAGCCTGACAGAGTTCAAGAAGCATTTGGACAATGCTCTCAGGCACATGGTACGACTCTTGAGGTGGTCTTACACAGGGCCAAAAGTTGGAATCAATGGTCCTTGTAGGTCCTTTCTTACTCAGGATATTCTGATTCTATGATTCTAAGTTTGTGTTATAATACAGTGTAGTCCAAACTTATGAATCTGTACTCAGAGTAGTAAGTGACACCTTTCTCATTAGTATAGCTCAATACCACTATTGAGCTATACCATTAGTGTAGCTCAATAGCTCAAAAATGTGCTTTTCTAATAGTTGGATGCTAGGTGACTAGTTTACTCTAATTCCTGGGGGGAATTATAGGCCTCATTGCACATTTGTACTTTGGTATATTCTTTTGGTTTAAAAAAAATATTAGTTATATTACTAAATCAGAAATTTAAACTTTTTGAGGCTTCAAGTTCTATCCAGGAAAGAACATAAGCATATATTTCAAGGATGTGTTTATATTGAATTTGCTTTGGTGTTGGTAGAGGCTCTGCTTAATCTGTCTGTTGAACACATGACAACTTTATGAATTGTTTTTGTACTAATATAATTGTGGAGGTGATGAGTATGTTAGATAAATGACAAAATATGGTGTCTTAAGGATGGATTCCTATCACTTGTGGCAAGTTGAAGCCACATAGATCCTTGGGATTAGCACAGTTCTTCAGAATCACAGACAGAGTTTATGCCCTATGAAAGTAGGTACCTATTTTAAAGGGTACCTTTGGACTGCATTCAATCCCATAATTCCAGAGTAAAGGAATTTTTTTTCTTAAGAAAACAATTATGGTTGAGAAAGCAGATCTTGCAAATCTTTATTTTTCAATAATTTCCATGTAGTTTTTCAGTATAAACATTCCAGGTACTATTCTTTCAATTGACTTAAATAAAGAGTGAAATTTGGCAGATGATAGCTAGTTTTAATCTTTAAATATTTGCTTAAAAGGCAGATTTACTGTTCAGTTCTGTGGTGCTCTTATACTGGTTGTATGTCCTGGGAACGCTCCTCTCATTGTTTCACTCTGTGATGTGATACAACCACCCCCATAACTCCAAAAGCTGCGTGAAAACTGTATCTCTATGTCTATAGTGATACATCTTTTCTCCAAAACCACTGCGCAGTGTTTTGTGAGTATTTGGAAACATCTTTGGTTGAAGGTAATTCCCTATTTCTAGGTCATAGTTTCCTATAATGAAAAGGGTGTGGAGGAGGCCTTGAGGCTATTTCCAGAAAACATCACCTTCAAGCTACTTCTACCAAATGTTGAACATTTGTTCTATATGTAATTAGTAGGAGGGAGGGGGAAAAGGAAAGTGTCATTTTTCTCTGAGTGTGGATTACTTACAGACATTCTGTTTCCTAATACCAGGGTCTTGTGGTAGCTCTTTTTTTTCCATTACCCCATACCTATTCATTAGCCGATGTCTGTCACAGTTTCTCCTGTGGGACAACGATGTCTTAATATTTTAGCAACAACACAGTGATGTAATTATCTGAAAAAAATTTAGCATGTGTTTCATCCATGTGGAAGCTATCCAAGCAGTCAAAGCAAAAAACTCCCAACATTTCCTATCAAAGATTGAGTCTTCTACAATGTGCTTTTTGCCATCTTTGGATTCTCAAAATCATTCTTTAGGTATTTCCTTACACAAATATTTGGAACATCAAAACCATCTTACATTGCTGGGGAGAAATTCAGACATGATGTGAATGAGTACGTCCTGAGAAATTTGTGATGTTGCACCCGTATACAGCATTACTGATCATTGTGGACCTCGTTAATATTTATTTCCTATATTCAGGAAGAACATACACAACTTTAATTAAAAGTTTTTAAAGATGAGACAATTAATTATGCTGGTTATATATTTTCTTCTCTCTGATCAAGCAAACATTCAAAAATTTATTTTCATCAGCTTCTTCAGTTTCTTGTTATTTTTCTTCCTTAGCACTTTACCATGACAGTTTCTTAAAATGAAAAGAAGAATTGAAACATTATTCACCACATGGGCATTCAGAAGGAGAGGGATTTAGTTCAGCTGACACCAGCTCCATGGAGTTCAAGAGAGGCAGGTCAGATCTGTGTTGAACATTAGTGCTAGCTTATTCACGTTTGTTATGTTTGCCATCTGCTTATGATTTACCTAGCTTCTAAAATATACTGACTAAAAATAAGTGAGTGAATGCGAGTAATCCCAAGGGATATAAAAGCGTTATTTCTGCTTGGGAAGACTGGACTGCATATAGTTCTCTCTAGGACCAAGGTTAGAAAATCCTTTTGAATTGAGTCCTTGCCTTCCTATATGCAAAGAGTTTACCATTTTCTGGAGTACATATATACATATATAAATGACGTATTTGATTCGTGTTTGACAGAGTTTAACATAGGAACTTTCCAATATGTATAATTTTTAGCTAGAAGAGGAGCTGACTTCAGTTATTTTCAGTGTTTCAGTTTCACTTAAGCCTGTGAAAGACTGTGTTTTCCTGAGTATGTGTGTGTATGGGACAGTTTCTGGATAATCTTCCTTTGCACTGCAATCTCAAAGGTTTCCCTGTGATTTTGAAGTCAGAATAATGTGAATAGTCTCTGCAGTCCTCAGGGCCAGTATCTGTCTGCGTGTACATGTCCACAGCAGAGATGCTCATTAGCTAGAGCTAACATAAGGCATGAAAATCCATGCTTAGGAGGGATATACTTGACACAGCGTAAGTTCTAGCTACCTTTGCTGGGAGAGAAATGATTAAGGAGATACCAGCTTGTTTAAGAGTGTGAATTACAGTTGCTTCCAATGAGGTGGGAATAGTAAGCATGAAAATATTTGTCCACAATTTATATTTTTGATTGTGCTCTATCAAAACTGTAAAGTATTTGAAACCAAGGGATTTTTAGTAATAAGTGAGCACTGTTATTAGTTATTGAATGAGTTTCTTCTGCTTTGATATTGTTGCTATGCAAAAAAAAAATTATGTCCTTTGAGCAACCAGATGGAAGATATATTGAACTGTTGAAATATATTAAGCATAACACTTTTCTGAGTGTAAAACATTGAAAGATAGAGGGCCAAACCCTGAGGTTTTTCAACAGAATTTAATATTATGATGGAGCCTCACTAATTAGAACTCATCTGACTCTCAAGTGTCAGCTCCTAAAAGGGCTAATGAAGCAGCAGCAGTAAGGATTCACAGAGCTGTGACTGTGGTACTGCAGACCACACTGGTGATTTGAAGCCATATCTTTTGTGCAGGATATGTCCAAGACATATTTGAATAATATTTGTGAATAATATATGAGATAATTTTTTTCCCAGTGAATTATCAAATGCATTATTAATGAACACATATTATTCAATCGACATTTTAGAAGCTCAAATAATTTTATGTAAATAGATTAATCTAGATTTTTCCCTCCTTTTGTCTGTGGTTTTTCCCTTAGCTAAGACAACTCCTACTAAATTTTGTTTTACCAAAGGAAGGATTTAGTTCAATTTGTTTTTATTATACTGTTAATATGCATTTTTAATATCCTCATGGGAAATCACTGTAGTGTCATTAGTGTGCTGTAAATTCACATTTACATTTAATTTACAGTAGTGTGACTAAGGAAAAAGCCTAGTAAGTACATATGATTTTTTCACGGGGTTTTTAAGCTTAAAACATGGATATTCTTTCTGGTTCCTTTAGCTGCATCAAAATAGCTGGTTTTCATTAGGCATACACTTTAGTTTAACTGTCAAGTTGGGTATGCCTGGAATAGAAAGCTGACTATGGAGTGAAATGATTTTTTTCCTTCTTATTTTATTATATGAACTCACAATATTTACTATCAGGTAGTCTCCAATTAAAAAAATTAATGTTACTGAAGTATGCAGCATTTAAATATATATGTCTTAATCTGGGTGTTTTGTTGATATATAGATATATGACTTACCATGTAATTAATGTGGATTAAATGGGGAACTTTGACTATTTATAGTTTTATAATTCAGGCAGCATCTCCTCCTGTCTGTTAAGATTATGAGGATTTGATTTTGGAGGACATACTTTCTTCAAGTGTGAGTACATTGACAAGTGCAGTGGAGCCCTGATAACTGATATGTCTCGATAATCTTGCCTAATTGACATCTTGGACATTTTTGAGTTTTCACATTGCCAGCTGCATTGACAAAGCGTTGCTAAATGATAATATACAAAACTTGTTTCCAGAGCTCAGATGAAATAAATAGTATGTACTTTGGAGCACAGTCTACGGGGAATAAAGTCTTACTAAACTGTAGAATGGTGAAACTCTGATGCTTTAAGTATTGGATAGGGAACAAATAACAAGTGGGGCCATGCCATCATACAGCTATTTCTGTAATTGTACCGTTCTTTTTTAAAAATATCTCCAAAGAAGAACAATCCCCACCAATCCATTCAGTAAACGGCAGAAATAATGAATCCTAGTTTCAATCAACAGATGTCCAATGTCCTGAATTGTCCATCATTGCAATATTTCTGGCTCCTCTCTCTTCCCTCTACTACTCTCGCTGTGGGAGTCGGAACAGCCTAGAATAATGTGCCTACTTCTTTTTTTTTTAGTATTTTCATAGATGAGTAAAGCTCTAGAATGAAATCAAGCTACACAGTTATAAAAAAGTAATGAGACAAAAATTATGTCACGTATATCTACCGGCATGGATTCCAATAAGAAATGTGTTTGTGCTGTACACAGATGTTCTAGCACATTTGGTGAAATCACTCCTCTACCTGTTTAAAAGTTAGAGTAGAGCAGTCAGGATTGAGCAGAGCTGTTAGCAGACAAAATACTTAGAAACTTTAGAGCCTCAGTCATTATCTGTACTTCATACTTATCTGTTCATGACTTCCCTGTGTCTCATACCCAATCCAGGGCCACTGAGGCCAATGTAAAATTGCTACGGACATTAATAAGAGAAGGATTTCCTTTATATTGAAAAGATTATACTTAATGTGAAAAAACACCCACATTCAGCAATAAAGTGCATTTCAATTGGAAAAGTAAACATTGTCAATGTATCTTTGAAAATTCCATTCTGAGCAAACAGTAACTGCAAAAATACTCTAAAAATTACTTATATAAATTAAATTTATTGTGAGTGAAATATATGATCAGAAACTGATTGAAATAGCAAGAGTAATAGAAATATAAGATGAGACATCAGAATTAGGTATGTCTAGATGGATGAAAGTTAAAAGGTCACTTTTTCTCTCTTTGGTTATTTACTTTAATTTGTAAAGGTAGGACTGCACTTTCTGAGTATTTTAAAAACAGTGACGTCACTAAAGTGACAAAAAACCCAAACGCATATATCAATAAAAATCACTAAAAATGAGAAAAGTCTCTTGGGAATATGATCTATGGGTAAAATAGTACAGTTCAGGTGTCAGTCGAAGTAAACAACCTTATTAAAAGCATAACAGTGAAACTTCCTGGTGAGAAGTATAGATAGAATATACAGCAAAAGATCTATGTTACTTTATCAGATCACTTTTGGGACTTGGAAAAACAAAAAGAAATTACACAAGAATGGAAAAGATCCGAATGTAAGGTAATAGAACAAGAATAATAGACCAATCAGACAGGGTAAGTCACAAGAAATAGTTTCAAGTAATAAAAAGTCATAAGAAAGACTGTATAAATAAATGAAAGAACCAAATACCTTACTCATCAGAAAAAAAGAAAAAAAGTGGGCAACACAGTGAAGACAGGTATATGGAGTTCTTTTTCTACAGTATTTGTAAAAAAATCCATAGTGATTCTTAAAATAGTATTTTTGAAGGCTGTAGGAAGCATAATGGAAGAAGAGTGGGTGAAATGAAATGTAGGTAAGTCAAATGATTGGACAGTTTCTGAGGCACTACCCAGGGTGACTTTCAGTAATGGGACTTTGGGTCAGGTTAACTCTGAGTTGGTCACAACTGGGAAAATAAAGACTTGATGTTCTCATATCTGGTGCTATGTCATAAGGCAAGAAACATGAGTTAGTAAATGAGCTGCCAAAATTTCCTCTAACAGTAGTTTCTTTTCAGTATTTTGGTTTATTATTCTTTTTATCTATAATGTATAGAAACCCTTCTAAGAACTGGAACAAACCTGTGAATAGGACAACTGGATCTTAGTTTCGGGTTATGAACTGATATTCAGTTCATAAAAGACTATTAAAAGTCTTTTATGTCTCTATCTATTAGTCAGATAAATGTCCAATGTATGGAAAATCTGGTTTATGATCAATGAACAAATAGATCAAATCTAGACAAATGAAGGAAGATGGCAAAATTCCCCTGTATCCTCTTCAATTGAATTTGAATCTCATTATAATGTTCTCATACTTTAAAATTCTCCCTTGTATCCGAATGATAGCTGTAAGCAGTGTAGCAACACATCTGTGTTACTTCACCTACTCCCCAAAGAAAGAAGAAAGAAAAATATTTATACTTTGGAATGTGCTTATTGTAGCATTTCTGTATATACGTAGTAGTGGAGAAAAATTCTAATTGATTACAGTCATAAACTGCTGTAGCCCTGCATTTTGCAGTTCTTCAGTTGTGCAGTATTTTAAGTTCTGTAAATAGTTTCTCACACACTTTTCTGTAAACATAGCTCATGTTTTCTCTAACCGGCCTGATGTTTTGAATTCCTGTAGTCTATGTGATAGACAATTCCGTTGACCAGTGGACAGTAGGAGGTGGTGTTCTCATCCTCCAATCCACGGTAGTTTCTAAAAGCATATAAATAAAGACCGAGGGCAGAGGTCAGCCCCCTTTTTTCCTCCTTTCTTCCTTGGCCTCTGCCCTGGCTGGTGTGGACCCTAATAACTGCGTCTCGTGTGCTTGTTTCGTGTCCGAGAGCGACAAACTGGTACTTCAGCACAGTTGTGGGAAGGACTAATGATCGAAGAATGTGTTGGGAGCAGGATTTCTTGAGCACCCCCACGACCCTACACTATGATTATAGACCAAAGGCACAGATCTATTTTACTAATGCAATAAACTATGTATTAATGCAGATTCCTCTTTACTGCAGTTACACATAGATCTTGTGACCAAATGTCAGAAAGAAATCTACCTTATAGTGGGTTCATTCTGGACATTGTAAAGATATTAATTTTTAGTTGGAGATAGTTGTGCTTCTTCTTCAGAATAATCCTAATACACTGAGAAATTTCTAACTGTAACAGATACAGGATTACAAAGTATCTGTCATATGTGAAATATTTTCTGGTTTAGTCATGTTAAGTTAAAAAAATATGACATCCCCCCAAATATCAATTAATTTCTTTGCTTATGCCAGACTCATTGATGTGGTATCTGTATGCACAAACAAATCAATACCTCTTTTAATTATTTCATCCAGTTCCAGCTGACTCATGTTTTATTTAACATTAATATGTGTGTGTGTCAATATTTCCCCACTGCATTTCTATTCTTTTACTCTGTTTGGTTTTATATTTAGTAAATGTTTAATATGTCAGTTCTTATCTTACCTTTCACATTAAATGAGGTAGAAGTTTATATGTTTTTCAGTGGTTAAATTTGATCTTTAGCGAAAATGTATTCAAGGTAATTCTTTAGTAACAACCAAAAATCTAATTAAATGTGGAATTGTTATTCTTTCTCTATTCTGCTGTAATGCTTGTGTAAAACTGAGTATGTACTTACACCTGCTTCTGGTGTATAGTCAAAGTAAGTCTCAAGTTATGTACAACTAAGATAAAATTAAAACTCAAATACTAGATACATACTACAAAAAAAGATGTCTCTGATTTCTGATCTTCTATAGCTTTGTTGCCTTTAAACCTACAGAACAGTTCTAGTAAAGACACTATCTAAGAAATTCTTTTAGAACATTTAACTGACAAGCAGATGAAGTCTGTCAATGATTACACTGAAAAGCACTGGAAGTTGTGAAATCAAGGATCCAATAAAAGCTATTTTACCTGTATACTTATACTGTACTGATTTTTGAATATTTATATATAGAATAGAAAGCTTAAGGTAGCTCAGCCTCTGTGGAAATAATTTTTCTGTTCATTACAAGCTGTCTGATTTTAACTTGATTAGACCTCAAAGGAAGAGTAGAGATTTTTATGTTAATGTCTTTTCTGTGGTTGTCAAAACTACTGTAAACAACACAAAGAGTCTGAAAAAACCTATTGTGAGCTAGATTAAACTGAGTGTATAGAGGAGTTAATGAATTAGGATGTTAAACCTGAGCTGTTTTCTGTTTTGCTCTTCTTCTCTTTTTTTTTTTTTGTTTTTTTTTTTTTTTTTTTTTTTTTTTTTTTTTTTTTTAAGATTCAACATATTAAATTCTCAGGGGGTCACCCTGTCAGCCTCAGTTCGGTGGCCTGGATTTAGTTGAATCAATCCTAATTGAAATTCTGCACAGGTCTGGTATTCTGTGGAGATTGCAGATGAATGACAGTGCAGTGGCAGGAAAGATAAATATGCTGGCAAATGAGATCCAGGCTCTCCACAGAGGATGGAATAAATTACTTTACCAATACAGTGGAGGCAATATGCTGGAGAAAGAAAGCGAAATCGAAGCTAGTTTAATACATGGCTTGTTAAAAAACATAAAAAAAGAAACCAACAATACAGTTAAGATTTACTTAAAATACATATTTCTGATATGAATGTATTTAGGCCACTTCTTTTCTATTGTGAATAATGATCAGTACATACACTTTCGTTTCATTTATGCAGATAGCAGCCTGCACAATTTAAATTCGTGCAGCATTCTGTGTGTAACTCGAGACCCAGTAGGAACTGTGATATAGCATATTGATTAGCAATTTGATAAATATATAAAATGGCACACTGAGTTTAAGGTGCTTCATGAAAAATGTATTTAAATGACCTTGGCTAATTAGCGTGAATAGCTTTGAGGCACTGCTGCCTGAATGAAAGACATTTTTAGAGTCCAGAGATTTAAATGGTTTCATGACTGGATGAGCAAAACTTAAACCAAGGGAAAAGAGCAAACATTAATTTTCATAGAAATTAAGGTGAATTAGATGACCTGATAGAACTTTTTTTCAATTTCTTGCAGGTTCTGTACTGTTCCTCTCGGCATATGCCTGTTACTTCTTTCAGTCTAATTGCTAAATTTCTTAAATAACTAGGATTTCAGTACTTTCCTCAGAGGATTATATTAGAGTCTAATGGATCAGAAAGTATTTTCCAATATACATCTAAAATTATCCTTTTCTCAATGTAAGGTATTACTTCTTTATGTAGTTATGGTCTGTTGTGCTACTTGAAATAATTCCTTTCCTTCCTCTGCGCTTGTATCCACCTACAATATCTAAGTAATCACTTAGCAAAATTAAACGAATATACCTCTTTTATTCTTATTTCAGAAATCAGTTTCTTCCATTACCTAACAACAGTATTTGATTTGTCTTTCCTGAGCTAATTTGTGCACAGTAGTGATGTTGTCACTGTTCTCCAGACTGAAGTTCTAATCCAGGCTGAAATAAAACTTTTCTGTCTGTAAATTCTGATATCCATAGGCAATTTTCACTGACCGTTTTCAATCTGGTGTTTCATTCTGCAGGTGAATTTGTATTTAATGTTCACACTTGAAACCTCCTTTTATCACTACTGTTTTCTTCCCAATGAAATTGGTTTTAGTCCTTAATTTCACTGGAAGTGCCAGCTCATGCTTCTCTGAGTTCAATGTTATTTTATTTTCAGTCTATGTTATAAAAAGGGTGTTTGGAGGTAATTTGGCATAGATCTAAGTGAGCATGACTCAGTGAAATCACTGTAGGCTGCCTAACTAATAAGAGAAGTACATCTTATACAGCAAGTAGAAGAAAGTTGTCTGGAATGGAGGTAAGAACAGTAACTCTGATTTGAACGTCTCTTGTGAAGGAAATGAAATCTCCCTGATGGTGACTAGTGAATGTGTACAGCCAGGTAGATATTGCCATAGATTGCCAAGAAGCATGGCACTTGCATTATCAAGGGTGCTCAAGAACTCTCTTCCAGCACAATTAGACAAAATTTCATTATTTTTTAATTCTGACTTTGACTAAATCACACTACTTTTAGTAATACTGATTAGTACTTGTCATCCCATTTAGAAAGACCTCATGACTTGAGCTAGTCTTGGGTTTTTACTTCTTGTGTAATGTTTTATTTCTGGTCTAGCCCATATGTTACAACTGGTTGAAATTATCAGCACAACCTGTATTTTAAATTTCTTCTCCAGAAATTATGAACTTTTAAGATTAATTATTGGAATAACTCACAGGATAAGACTACTGTTGGGATATCTCATAGTAATAAGAGTGAAAAGATTTTCCAATGTTAACAAGACTTTTTGATTAATTAATTTTTAATGGAAATATTCTACAAAATAAACTGAACAAAATTTTTTAAGTGAAATCCAGCAATACTGTAAACACTGCTTCTTACTGACTTTCTTTTTTTAACCAATTCTAATATATATTTTCAAAGTATTGCTATAGAATGAAAGGACAATATGTACAATGCTAAATTATTTTTCTTCTGCTCACCTTAGCTTTTTGGCTGGAAGTGACACCCTTGCTTTGACATCATTCTGCTCTGGTTTTGTTTCTTATGGAAATGTCCATTCATTGACTTTCACAAACTGAGTACTCCAATTTGCTATAATAATATACTAAAATTGCTGTGTTACTCCTCTGTTTCTTATTGATTCCTTGTCCATACTTAAATACATATTTTTTTCCCCTTCCAAAACTACCATGTGAGATTTTGATTCTTTGAGGAGACTATTCTTTACTGGGTAAAAAACAGATAGCATGGAGAGACAAGCCATCCTTAGTTTCCTGTTTTTCACTACAAGTGAAATTTTTGAGTAAAATAACCACTTGGAAAGCCATAGTACCTTTTCTATGATAATTTGTAGGTGAGCATTTTGTTATATGCTGTAGTGGTCACATACTTTATGTGTGAATACTGACAGCCTTACTCTAAAATATATGTGGATACAGAATGAAAATTATGTGGGCTTAGGCTACCTTATAACAATATATTTGTACCTGTGCTGTATGGTTTTGGGTAAAAAAAACCCCAAACCCTAAAACCTAAAAAACCCTAAACTATCTATACCTGCACAAAATCTTGGCTTTGTGGTTTATGAACTTTAGCAAAAAAATTTCTCTTAGCTTTTAGTGGAATAAAAATTACAAAGTTGAATTTGAAAACCTGCATTACTATGTTACTTTCACTGTCAAAAATACTCAATAATGAAAGATTTAGTGATGTTCACTTGCTTGATGCATTTTAATTTTCTACAGCTGCCATGGTTTTATCTGGTCTTGATTTTCAAGCTCTTTTTCCGGTACCAACTTATAGGCATATACTTGTGATATCCAAGTGTATTTGCTAACTTTGTGCATGTAACTTACAATTTGTTATTACTACCTCTTTCATAACAGCTGCCTGGAGAAATATCTTTCCTAATAAACAAATGGAACAACACAGAAGTAAGCTTTTCAATTAATTTATTGTCATTACATTTCTATCACTTCAGTATTATCAAAACATATTTTATCCAGTTTTCATATGCACTGGCATCAATGATGTTGTTGCTGATTTTATTTTTAATTACTGGAAGGCTTTATATTTTATCTTCCATAATTTGCTCTGAAAAACTTCAAAGTGTCTTCATGGGACACCTTATAAATCTATTTGCTATTAATAAAACTGATAAAAAGGTCCTTCAAATCAAATCTTAACACTTCTTACAATAGAATATAAGAATGCACAATCCTGCTAAGTGTGTGTTTCAGATTAAATTTCTATTTAACTCATCATAGTCATCTGAGAAGTTGCATTTCTTGCCATACTGAAATTTTCTGCAATTAGAAAGAGTTCTTAATTGCTTCTTATCTGTCTACTGGTAGAAGTAAATATGTTTGCAAGTAGGCCACGATATTAATAAAAAAAAGGTCATTGTTTAAAAAAAAAATTATGTGAACAGTAGAGAAATTAAAATAATAAGGGTAGGCCTGTGGGAAAAGTGTCTAAAAATATCCTATTCTAATTTTTGATTACAGTTTCTACACAAAAGTTCAATTTTTTTGTCATATAGTGCTGTGTGAAATCAAGAAAATCTTCCTGATAAAAGTAATATTGTACTTGAAAAGTTGCTATGGTTTCATGGTAATTTTTTTTGTCTGTTCCACTATACTACCATTTCCCTGCTGGAGTAGCCCCTCCACAACTATGTTTGTTTTCTGTATGATGCACTGTGATGTAACTTATCCATTGTTGGAAATCTGGACGTACAGATCTTGATCCAACAGTCATCTAGGTTTGATTAGATATCTAAAATACAGTGATGCCTAAAACTGGAGTACCTGAAACAGAGACTGAGCAAAGTTAGTGGATAAAGGTAGGAATTTATTGAAGGCCTTCAACTGGTACACCTTGGGCAGTACAGAGCCTGGCTGAGGCCGAAGCTTTAGCTAGGCTGGACCCAAGATGGACCCCGATCACGAGTTTTCCCCCCAGATATAGGTTTGGTACATTTGCATATCAGAAGTTAATTGTCCAATTACAGTTTCAGGTAATGAAGTAATATTCCCCCATTCATCCCCCTCCCAATTCCCTTTGTTTATACTTAGGCCTAGGATGGTGACCTTGGTTCCCAGGCATAGAAAGGATTGCTTTGTCTAACCAGGATGTGAAGAGAGCTTGCTTAGCACATAATATGGACTTCAGAATTACACACCAATACAGTGCAGGATTAGAAAAATCCAAAAGCTAATACTTAAGGCATCAACAGTACAATATCACTTTTAACATAACACTCTGAACTGTGATTCAACTTTCAGTGTCTTTCTTGAGAAAAAGGTTTACATGTTTTGATTCCTATTCATATTTAAAGAGAAAGAAAGCAGTTATTATGAAAAAACAAACCCAAACCCAAACAAATGTTCCATCAAGAAACAACTTCAATCAAAAAAATTCCAGTGAGAAGGCTTCAGCCTGAAGCTGAACTTCATACTGAAGTTTTGTACATTGTAAGCTAAATATGATTGTGAGCTTGCACTGTGTAGTTCACATAGTATTGCACTTCACTTTTGATTGTATATCTGAACATTTCATTATCAAGATGGGGATCTAAGGTGTTAAATTATTTTCTGAACATTTACTACAATACTCATAGTATTCTTATTTTGTACAAATACCTTTGCAAATGACTGTTCATATTCAGCAGAAATTAAATAGATGACACTGCAGATACAAACAGTGCAAATGTGTGGGTTTACAAAGATAAATAGTTTAACAAATTCTCTGGGCAACTTGTCTTAGTATCTCAATACCCTCATTGTAAAAGAATTCTTCCTTATATCCAACATAAATCTATTGTCTTTCAGTTTAAAACCAATGCCCCTTGTCCTGTCACTACAGGTCTTGGTAAAAAGTCTCTCTCCATCTTCCTTATAAGCTCCCTTTATATGTTGATCTGCCTAGAGCCTTCTGTTCTCCAGGCTGAGGGAAGATGTGGTGGGTCACTCAGCCTCAGGTTTTTTTTTTTTAAAGGAGAATTGTTCCAGCCCTCTAATAATTTTTGTGGTCCTTCTCTGGACCTGTTCTACCAGGTTCACATTTTTCTTGCACTGGGAGTGCCAGAACTGGACACAGTACTCCAGGCAGGGTCTTACAAGAGCAGAGAACCAGCTCCCTTGACCCATCAGACACCCTTCACAGACTAACCTCCACAGAGATGCTTCACAGCATCACCATAGTATGTGACACAGCAGTATGAGCCACTCAGCAATCACACAGGTGAGGTAGCCAGACCTTGTGCTCCTCCCCTGAACTTCTGATATCACGAAGCTCTCTATTAGGCTACTTTTTGACCTCTTGTTTTCCTCTAAATTCAAGCAGCATTTACCCTATTTGATCTGTTCGTCTAATTCCCTCTGCACTGGATGTTATCCTGTGAGATTACTTATTTGTATATTTAGAACTCTAATAATGGAAATACATGCTTTCTGGTGCTGAATTTAGATAGTTTGTCCTTTAATTTTTTTTTTTTTTAAACATATGAGGGTTCATAAAACCAACCATATTGATAGAGAAGTAATATAAAAATGCATATAATACTGATAAAAATATTACCTTATCTTACCTTTATATTAGTCCAAAGGACACTGCAGTACAAGTCCTGGATGTATTTCCTTATACGTGTTATGATGAACAATGACATAACGGTCCTGAGAAATTCTGTATTTGTGAGTTTGTTTTAAGCAATATATTTTTCAAGTTTAAGTGATGATTTTGACCTTATGCTCATTACTTTATGCCAAAACTCAATAAAAAGATTCCTATCTCTGGAAATCATTTACTTTTGCCATTTTCAACTTTTACTAGTATATACCTCATCTTTAGTAGGAGCCATATGCTTGCATAGACACACTAGAGTTTTTTGAGGAAGTATCAGAAAGAACTTAAACAATAAAAAAAGATATGTGCCTGAGAAACAGAAGTCAGCTTACTAGTAGACAAAATAATTCTATTTCATAAATCATTTCCTGAAAATGGGAAATTTGAGGTTGCTTCTACTTTATTTGAAAGTGATGCCACAACAGGATCTGCAAATTTGTTGGTAAAGGGCCTTTTTATTAATCTAACTATTGATTCAAATGAAGTCAACAAAATAAGATCATCTGTGTTTATGCTCAGAAAAAAAGTCAGCATTTCTCAATAATAAGAGATCAAAAAGAAATGTTGCTATTTTGAGCAATGTAGCAAAATAGCTGTTTCTGCTGTTCAGAAAGGAAAACTGTAATCTGGTAAATGTCAAGATAGAGAACTCTTCAGAGTGAGAAGGCAGTAAATGAGTTTCACATTGGAAGGTTCAACTTAATATATACACCACTAGGTAGAGGCTGATGGTACGGAATGACCATAAAAAATATTTACTGTTTTTACACATATTTTGTGCTAACAGGAGAGCACAGATCTTTCATAAAATACTTCAATTAGGCCAGTCTTCACTGAAAGACTGGTTGCTACATGTGTGAAATTCAGTTGTGGAAATATCTGAGGGTTAGGTGATACGATGAAAGAATATTGAGCAGCCATCAAGTTTGAATAGTACTTGGTATCAAAGCGGAGCTGCTAGCATTTGTACTGATGTCCTGCAGAAGCTCTGTTTGCTTTTACTGACAAGCAGGCTGGCCAAATAAGCTGTCCCTCTCCTGGCATTTATGCCGTGTGGCAATGATGTGACCGACCTGTTAGCAGGCAGCACGCCATCCCAACAGATGGGCATGAATGCAGCTAGCCAAGGATATTTTCATTCTGTGTGCAGCAGATGTACACGCCTATTAAAAGTGTTGCTCCCCGCTGAGAGAATCAAAACAGCAGTTTGCCTTGAGCCTCTTTTTCAGAGTTGGTAATGTTTGGCACCACTAACCCAACTCTGAACTTGATCGACATGGAGTATCATGAGATACTGTGAGGAGAGGGCAAGGAGTTCAAGGTAGTCTCCTGTACTGTCGTTATTTAATTCTTTAGGAATTTTAAAATTTTTTGATAGACATTATGCCAATAACACTTGACACAGTAGAAGCCATAGAGCTAAGAGCATGCCCTCTATGGCTAACTTTGTCAAATATGCAAGCTATACACACAGAGCCTCTCAAAGTTGCACTTGCAGCACAACACTGAGAAAAATATTTCTCTTCTGGGTGAAAATTAATTGTGGTCATTACATTAATGATCAGAGCCCACAGAGGGCAACAAAAGCAGGCTCTATCACTATATAAGTAACGGAACATTTAATTCTCACTACTAACCATATTTTTTTTAACTAGAGTAATATACCAATAGAAAGTGTATAATAGAAAATACAGGCTGTTTTCTCAAAATTATTTTTACTTAACCATAGGGACAATATCCAGATTAGTGGTTTTCAGATAGTAGCTTTTTGGGCATATCTAAATTTTTGCTATCTGGAAAACAATACAGTTAAGATACACTGTTTCAGATGATTTCAGATGCTCATATTCCAACAAACCCACGCCATTTTGACTGTTTGTATTTAAAAGATTTTCATTAGTGTTATTGTGAGGTTGTTTTGAAAGAATTTGCTGAGAAGTGGGATGAAATGAGACTATATCTAAGTGTTTATGCTCTATACCAATAAACCTCTGATTTTAAGCTGGGGAAGATAGCAATAGAGGGGGCAGAGTGAAAATATCTTGCTATTTAGATGCAGCCTTTACTGCTGTCAGGATATATAATGCATTTTCATCTTCTAGTTAGAACTTGTGGAAAAAAGGAAGCATTTCAGTCCTTTCAAAATGCTGTTATTACCCAGCCTGGAAACAAACCATCAATAGAAATTTTGCTTCTAGCAGAGTTTTAGTTTCAGATCTTCAACTACTGCTGAATCAAAATGTGTAACCTGGCTCAAATCTAGTGCACATTTGTGAATCAGCACATAAAACATAAACTCTGCATCACTGCTTGCACCTTAGGATACTGCCCTCCCCCTGTGAGTATAAATAAGTTCTGTAGAACATTACCCCTCTGCACCCCAATTTACCTAATTCCAACTAATCTATAAAAAGTGAGAATTTCAGTTTAATATAGTTGTTTACCATCTTGCTTAATCCACAAGAGTTATAGCTTCTAATGTTGATAATGGCTACTGTCCCCATACATAATCCATCTTGCATTGTGTCAAAACTTAGAGAAATTTGCTGGTAGCAAAGCTAAACTAGTTTTACTTGCACGAAAGTGATGAGGATGTGGAACATAATAAACTCAGCTTTTGATTTTTAGGAGATCTTTAAAGCCTACATTTCTAACAGTTTTCCCTCTTCCTACTGATTAAGTTCTGTTCTTAGATCTTGCCTAGATATGGTCTTGCAAAAAAATTCCTGTGGTGAAACCCCTCTATGCAGCCTGAAAACCCAATCTATGCAGCACAGAAATAGAAGATGTCTTTCTGCTGCATCCTGTTTCTGATCCTTTCCAGAAGTGATAGACTTTTACTCTGTGTAGAAGCAAATGCATAGCTAATTTCAGTTAAAATCCATGTCATCTCTGTTATTTCTTCCCATTTTGGGGGCTGGGCAGGCAAAATAGTCAAATGCTTTCCCACATGTCAATGATTTATGAAGCTCTAAATATAAATAACTGTTCCAGATCCAGTTCTGTGCATGTATTATTCCCACACCATGTATTATTTTCCTTGTTTCTTGTGGAGGTTTTTGTTTGTTTGCTTGTTTTTGTTTGGTTTTTTTATAGTTAAATTCTCTTATAGTAGAAATTTTAAGGTTTTTATTTTAGGGGATTGTGGTTTGCAAAGTTGGTGTTAAAATTGTGGGGATCCAAACTATGATTTTTGTTGTGAAAAATAATCCATGCTCCAAAAAGTTTAATTACTAAATATTTGGGGCGTACCAAGATTTGGATGAAGGAAATATTTTGCCAATTTTACAGAGATGTAAATTAAATAAAAGGCTGGTTGTACAATAAGTCCAACAGCCAAAACAAATGAGTCTTGTGTTACTCTATTATACAGTTCTGAGATGTTCCTTTCATTTTCAGTCACCTTTGCTGAGAGAGTAATCTAGCAGGTTGTGTTTATATATATGTGTGTAGGCTTGTGTCTACATCTTACCTTTAATAAAGATTTTAGCCTTATGCACAGTTTCAGACAAACACATCAAGTATCTGAAAAGATAGTGATTTTCTTTATGTTTTGGGAGAATAAGTGCCTAAATAGAAAAAGGTGCTTGTGAGGATATGAATGCAATGAGTAAATTAATCTGTTATCTGGTATCAAAAAGTCTACAGAGGAGCACCACTGAGACAGAAATCCCTTGGGGAAAGGGCTTCATAAAGTGCCACTGTTCTCAGAATAACAGTTTAACTTTTTATGGTTATTACTGCTTAAGATCAAGTCTGCATGCAGACTGTCAAGGTGTGAAGTCAATACACAAAAACTAAATTGCACTGAAGTCTGAAGGCACCCATGAAGAACAAGTTGCCTTACTTCAAAGTAGCTTAATCTTTTTGCTTTCATATGTAGACAAGCCTTGTATCTACTCTCATTAGATAGTTGCGGAAATGTCTCTCACCACCCTGAGTTGACATATCTAAAGATATATTCAGAGAATGTGCTGGGGGATGACAATATGTTTTAAATAATAATGGAAGAGAAGTGACTCACATTTTAAAGCAACCAAGAGAAGAGCTACTTGAAACAACCATTGAGTAATCCACATCTTAAATATGACAATCCAGTTAAAAATGAGATAGAAACTTAAAACAATTACTTTAAAAAGTAGAAATAGGAATGATTATGCATCTTCAGAATTCTATAAAATTTAATAGGTAACAGGCAAAGCCTTGAAATTGTGATGCCAGTGGTTGGAAGACTACTTCTGCTTTCCAATAGTTTCACTTTGAAAAATGAAATACTTCGATCAAACTGTTCATTTCAGTGTGTTTATATTCAGAGTCTGTAGTGCCAAGTAGTATAAGTCTATTTTGAAGGATTTATAAACAGATGCCATTTTTGTTATTGCCCTAGTTGAACTCAAAAAATCTTTTGTAGAAATAAAAATAGCTACATTATAGCTAATATCCATTGAGAAAACATATCGCCAGAACAACAGGTTTGTTATTAAATTTTATCACAGAAATTTTTATCAGAAAATTTCTAGTTTTCTTGAAATGTTCCGAGTTTTAGTTGGGAATTGTAAAAGACCATATTTTTGTTTTACATGTAATTTTTAATAGAAAATTTTCAAACGTGAATTCTTTCTTAAAAAAAATTGATCTTTTCCCTTAGGAAAAGGAGATTGAAAAAATACCCTACAAGCCAAATTCAAATTCCTTTCTAAATGGAAATGTTATTAATAGGGGTAAAATAGCAAGCATAATTATTCAGTAAACTTTCACTGTTTTTTTTTTATTTTCAGAGGATACTTTGAACTCGTTTGATCAATTTCCACACTTTGGATGTCACAGTTTTAGACTTCCATATCACCATGTTTTCTTAGGGTAAAACTGCAGTGTGAGATGTGCACATAGAACTAGTTTTAGCTATTAATAGCCAAATGGAAAATACTGGTTCACAGCAATAACTGCCTGGTCCTCCACATACAAACATCATGAAAATACTGCTTCTCAGATCCATTGGATACATGTAAACTATCTGACAGTTTGCCAAGCAAGTACAATTGAGGGAAAAATTACGAGCGCAGAAAATTATAAACTAAAGGCTATAATTTAGTTTTGAAACTAATTTGAAGTATATTTATTCTGGAAACTTTGTTTCATATGTTTATTTTATTGCTATTTGTGTTCCCAAGAATGTTTCTGCTGGACTTTCTATCTCAGATATAACAGCAAAGACTTGTTTGCTGAAGCTCATGGAATGGTCTTTTGTTCTCGCACCAACTCAGAAAATTTCAACAACATGCACTTTGGGAAAAGAGGCCATACACCAAACTGCTCGTTTTCAGTGGGGAGATGGGCGTTCAGATAGCTATAGCCTTCCACAAATCTCAGAAAGAAACTTCCAGTGGTATGCTTTTATATGAACAAAGGACGATTTGATATTTGTGATGCTGATGCTCTAGAGGGA
Organism: Ptilonorhynchus violaceus; assembly: GCA_013397565.1. Lineage (NCBI taxonomy): Eukaryota > Metazoa > Chordata > Aves > Passeriformes > Ptilonorhynchidae > Ptilonorhynchus > Ptilonorhynchus violaceus. The sequence goes on along the minus strand of VZRJ01000282.1, from coordinate 56,771 downwards.
ACTCCAGGTCAAACCAAGGACTAAATTCACAATAGCAGACTGGATCTTTCTACTGCGTTGCATATTTGAGATGGAATTGGACACTGCATGCAGACTTTGTTGAGCATGTCTGAGCAACATCAAAGTTGTTCATTATGTAAATATTGGAATGAACCTTTTAAATTTTAATTTATAACATTAGGTTTTCTCTCTGAACAAAATAATTTTATGCAAATTTGCATTTTTTAATCAGAATCTATATATTTTCATTACTATAACTTCAAGCTCACAAATTTTAGGCAGCTCTTGATATAACTGTGACATTTTTCTAATTCTGAAGAAAGTTACAAACTTTCAGGTGCAGTGTTTGATTTGCAAAGAGAACACGGCTGAAGTAATGGTGCATTTGCATTTTTCAGCAGATTCACAGGAAATATATGATGCACTTTCTTTCACAAAGAATAATTTATTACAGTTTACATGATAAAAAGCTTAGAAATCAAACCAGTTATTGAGAGTTCTATGTTATCTATTTATTTCCAATCAGACAAAGAGGAATTTAATACTGGGAAAATTAAAAAAAAAAGAAAAGCCATTTGCACAACATTTTGGATGGAACATTTAAGATATAATGCATCCCTAGAACACTATTCTAGGGATACATTATACTTATATGATCACAGAGTGATTAAAAATCCATAATGGAGTATTTCTTTGCCAGGTATACACATAAAAAGACCTCTTATCCTTACAATTTGACTTCCATCCACTCAAACAATTTTGTTCATTAGATACTGGTGTGGAAGGTAATGCCTCTAAAAGAATGAACCATATTTTCTGGTACAGGACAGTTCATCATCCTAAAAGCTCTTTCATTATATCCCTTATATTGTGAAGGCGAGGGACATCCCGCGTATCATTTAGCCTAAGAGCAATGTACATTCTCACAATAAATGGTGAAAATGTCCATAGGCGTGTACACGTGCATGTGCACATCCATGTATTGGTACTTCTGTTTGCCCTTTATTGAAGCAGTGAAACACAACAAGTTGTGAGAGAACAGAATTAAAGCAGAGGAAATGTCACTGAAGTTCTTTTCGTCCCCATTTTTGTATTTTTCTTTAGTGGTTCACCAATGGAAAATAGAAATTTTGATATTCAGTTCTCACGTTGAGATTTATGTGAAATAGGAGGACTAGTTTCTTGAACCTGGAAGAAAGAGGCTGCTTGCTTACTCCGACAGTTAATGAGATTCTGAAGCAGTATGCTTGAAATGCAGTATGTTTTAAGAAGACTAGAAGAGCTGGCATGCTCAAAAGCTGATTTGATTTTGTTTCTCCAGCTGACATAGCTAACCCAGTAGAATAAAGTTCCTGCCTCTGTAAACTTTGTCTAATTTCTGTCTGTTAACCATTATCACTAAAATGGTACTGTTATTAAAGGAATTAAATAATATTATTACAGCATGACTGGAGAATGAAAGCAAGTAGCAGTAATACTCCTACATTTGACACCAACATAATTTTTGTAATTTGTTCATGGATGACTTGAGGAACCTTGTGGGTCCTTTCCAACACAGAATATTCTATGATTATGTGACTTTTCTTTTCTTTGCACTCTGTTAAATTGGAAACAAATAGTTCCTGTTAGCACACATCAAATAAGGCTCCTGTATCCCAAGCAAAGCATCAAGTCTGTTGTGCATTTTTTCCTTATTCTTAAAAAAATGTGAAAAAAACCTGTATGAACAAACTAAAGAGATGTGGATGCACATTATTACAAGAAAAAAATAGTAGCATGAGGAGACAAGTTCACTTGTATTAGCTGGTGTAAGTCTACTAAAGTAAATGGAGTCATCTTCATTAGGCTCTGCTGATATCTGACTAAAGACCTTGACATGCTCTCATCATTGTAGAAGAATTTCGTTTCCATTACCTTTTTTGACCTCCTAGTCTCTTTTTACCTTGGTTTAATATGCACAGCATGAAGTCTCTAAATTATCTAAATAGACATAAAACTTTCCTAATAAACCACAAATTAGGTGATTTCTTGCTGACTCTTCTCTTTGTCAGAGGAGTTAGTGTTCTCACTTTGTCAACTGACAAATTTGTGAGAATAAGGCCATGAGTGTGAAACATCCTAAGCCTCTCAGACACCCTTCACATCTGCATTATCTGCAGCTCTGCTCAGTCAGTGCATCTATGGACCCGTCTAGAATATAAGGAAATCTAGAGAAATGCCCACTAGTTTTTTTCCCTTTACAGTAAATTTCTTTATGGAAAACTGCACTTATCTATGGCTGGAAATGCATAATGCATAAATGCTGGGTAACTATTTATAGTTTTATGTTGTATTGCTAAACAATGGAAAGGGGAAAGGGACAAAACCAGACTCGCCAGTGATGAACAATGGGATGGTGTGCCAAAACTGGAGGAAATGAGCATTAAAGGGATCCCTCAATCTACTTCACCAGGTGTGGGCTACAATGTACCACACCTGACATGTTCCTACAATAATGCCCGCAGCATGAGGAACAAAGAAGAGGAGCTGGGAGCTTTGACCCCCTCCCAGAGAGTTGACGTCATTGGCGTAAGTGAAACCTGGTGGGATAAGTCCTGTGACTGGAGTGTCCTGTCAGATGGTCACAGGCTCTTCAGGAGGGATAGGAAGGGCAGAAGGGGCAGAGGGGTGGCACCATGTGTAATAGAAGGGGTAGAATGTATGGAGCTCACAATTGGAAATGTCACAGTTGAGAGCCTCTGGATAAGAGTCAAGGGGCAAACAAATAATGTGGATGTCGTCATGGGAGTCTACTATAGACCTCCCAGACAGGACGATGATGCAAGTGAATTATTCTTTGAGGAACTAAGGGACACTTCCAAGTCAACTGCCCTTGTCCTTATGGGGGACTTCAACTTGTCAGAAATTAACTGGGAGCATCACTCAGCTGGTACAACCCAGGCCAGAAGATGCCTAAAAAACCTTGGATGAGAACTTTATTGAACAGGTCCTAAGGGAGCTGACTCGGAAAGATGCCCTCCTTGATCTGCTGCTTGTCAACAGAGTGGACTTCATGAGTGAGATCTGCCTGTTATAGGATGAGGATGGTGTCAGAGACTGGAAAAGGTGTTTCAAGACATTCTGAGGAGATTGGAATTGTGGGGAAGAGGGCGGATTGGGCCCCACTCTGGTGGGACAGCACCCCGCCCCCATACCCGCACCAGCCCTTCTGTGCCTGTCAATCAAGGGACACTGGAGACAGCCCCTTGGTGTACCCTTACCCACCTCTGAGTGGCTGAGACATGAGAGGTCCCCCCTGGGGGGGCAGGCCTGGGGGCAGGGCCAAGGGTTTCAGAAGCCCTCATGAGGTGGCTCTCGCTCTCTCTTTCTCCATGCCTTCACCTCGGAGATTCACCTCGCTGGAACCCTAGGAGTTGGTAGCTATGCCTGTTTTTCTATATCTGTCCTATCTTCCTGTTTTCCTCCCTTTCTTCTTTTTCTAACTTTCCTCTTACAGAATATAACATCAAATGGACTGTAAGGTTTTTCTATGTTTAATGCACTAAGTTTATGCTGGGAAAAGTGATGTTGTGTACCATTCACTCTTTTGCCAATGTCCCCTAGTTTTCTATAGTTCTGCCAGTAAACTTTTGTGTGTCACTTTTACCTCTTGGGAAGTTTTGGTTGAATTTTCTCTTTGCGCCTACCCAGAGAAAAAGATTCTTGGTTCAGTCCCAGGTTTTTTGGGTAACAGGGACGTAACAGATGGTCACCTCACAAACAGGGACAGGGACACAGCAGAGGTGTTTAACATATCCTTTGCCTCTGTTTTCCACGTGGATGACGGACCAAGGGGGTCTCAGTGCCCTGAGCTGGAAGACTGTGAGTGCGAGAATGAGGAGCTCCCAGTCGACCCGGAAATTGTGCAGGATCTGCTGCTCCTGCTGGATCCTTACAATTCTATGGGGCCTGATGGCATTCATCTGAGAATCCTCAAAGAGCTGGCTGATGTCATCTCAAAACTTCTCTGATTTTTAAGTGGTCTTGGGAATCCAGAGAGGTCCCAGCTGAATGGAAACTGATGAACATTGCCCTGATTTTCAAGAAGGGCAAGAAGGATGACCCCAGAAACTACAGGCCTGTCAGTCTCTCTTCAGTGCCTGGTAAAGGCATTATGGAGAAGAATATCTTGGGAGGTATTGAAAAACACCTGAAAGACAATATAGTCATTGGCTTCTTGAGGGGAAAGTCCTGCTTATCAAGCCTGATTTCTTTTTATGATTTCTTTTTATGACCACGTAACCCACTTAGTTGATCAGTGGAAGCCAGTGGAAGCACTTTGATTTCAGTAAAGCTTTTGATACTGTCTCTCACAGTATCCTTCTGGACAAAATGTCCAGCCCACAGCTGGATAAACACATCATGCAGTGGGTGAGCAACTGGCTCACAGGTCGGATGCAAATGGTTACAGTGAATGGGGTGACATCAGACTGGTCACCTGTCACTAGTAGAGTTTTGGAGGGCTTAATCTTAGGCCCTGTGCTCTTCAACATCTTCATAAAGGACTTGGACACAGGACTGGAAGGGACACTAAGCAAGTTTGTCACTGATGCAAATCTGAGCTGAGCTGTTGACTTTCTCAAAGGCAAGGAGGCCCTGCACAGAGACCTTGAAAAGTTAGAGAACTGAGCAATCACCAACCATATGAAGTTCAACAAGGGAAAGTGCCGGATTCTGCATCTGGGATGGGGCAATCCTGGATGTACGAAGAGACTGGGGAATGAGATGCTGGAGAGCAGTGCTGTGGAAAGGGACCTGGGGGTCCCAGTCAATGGCAAGTTGAATCTGAGTCAGCAGTGCCCTGGCAGCCAGGAGGGCCAACCCTGTCCTGGGGTGCATCAGGCACAGCATTGCCAGCTGGGCAAGGGAGGGGATTGTCCCACTCTGCTCTGCACTGGGGCAGCCTCACCTCGAGTCCTGTGTGCAGTTGGGGCACCACAATACAAGAAAGATATCAAGCTGTTAGAAAGCATCCAAAGGAGGGCAACAGGGATGGTGAAGGGCCTTGAGGGGAAGCCATAAGGGGAGTGGCTGAGGTCACTTGGTCTGTTCAGCCTTGAGAAGAGGAGACTGAAGGGAGACCTCATTGCAGTTACAACATCCTCGTGAGGGGAAGAGAAGCAGGAACAGGCACTGATCTCTTCTCTGTGGCAATCGGTGACTGAGGGAATGGCCTGAAATTGTGTCAGGGGAGGTTTAGGTTGGATATTAGAAAAAGGTACTTTTCCCAGAGGGTGGTTGGGCACCGGAACAGGCTCCCCATGGCAGTGGTGACAGCACCAAGCCTGACAGAGTTCAAGAAGCATTTGGACAATGCTCTTGGGCACATAATGTGACTCTTGAGGTAGTCTTGTGCAGGGCCAGGAGTTGGACTTGATGATCCTTATGGGTGCCTTCCTCAGGATATTCTGTGATTTTGTGAATGCTAACAATAACAGATGTTACAAATTTTTATAAGATTTTGATGGAATCTACAGCTGTGTATTGTATGATTTCAAGATTTCATTGCATTTACAGCAGATGATCTTAATGTCCTTTCCTCAGTAAAAAAATTCTTACTGAACTAAAAATGTGTCCATTATTAGCCATGTGTATGTATTTCCAGGGGAACAGGTGAATCTACTAATTTAATATTCTCTTTTCAAAGTAAGTTTTTTTCCTGACTTCCTCTAAGGAATAAAGAAACACTCTCGGGCAAGAAAAATTATAGAGTTTTTCTATTTTTCAGTTTTCAGATCTTGAAATGCATATCAAATATACTAGTAGTCTAATCAAGACCAACATGCAACTAGTAGCTAAAAACCTCTGCAGGATGTATCTCCAGTTTTGGGAGATGCTAGACTTCTTGTGAGACAAGGAAGATCACCTCAATGTTTTATTTTTGTTGTAGTGTTTCAACATGTTTCTGAGAGCTCTCTCAGGAACAACATTCATGTAACAGACTGCTGCTGATTTGTCCTCCAAGCGGAGAAGCACAGGTGGAGCACAGAAATCTGTTTACCTGAATAACTTTCTCTTTTTCATTTTGTTCTTGGACATGCCTAACAGTAATCCCTTACAAGTCAGAGGGGACTGACTTCTGCTGAGAAAAAAAAGGAATGCTGCCTAATGGACAAAGGCAAGTTAATTGAGCCTGTTTTCTGAGTCACTCTTCTGTCTTCAGGTGACCTTGCTTCGTGACTAGACCATGTCATACACCTTTCTTAATCTTATGAGTTAAGTCTGTAGACTTACTGTGAACTGCTGATTGCTGGTGAAAAGATTAGGTGGCCAAGGTTTGGGATGTGAGATTTAAAATAGACTATAATTGGACTAGATTAGGTATTTCAGATTTATGTAGCCTGTGGCTGATCTTACATCTACTTTGTCCTTATTGTCCTCTTAATTTCCTGGTACACTGCACAGATATGTTAATTTACTACTCATGCTGAATGTAAGGTCACAGTGTCTCACTTCTGTTTGTAGTTGATTGCTTATCACCTATTCAGGACTGCCATTTCTATTTGCCATGTGTATTTGATGATTGGTCCTCAGTAAGTCCCTCTGAAAGAATACTGATCAGGTTTTCTTTTCTCTCTGGCACCTGCTCAGTAATTTCACAAGATATAACGTAAGTATATTCATGAAGTAAAGTGAGTCCCTCTCATCTCATGTTGATTGTGCTCGTGGAGGTGCTCACCAGTCTGTTGAATATATTCTGCAATTATTGTTTTTTTTTGAAGCAGGCAGAATGCACACAGAAGACTGTAGGAAGAAAAACTTGAGCATTTCATCTTTTTCTACATCTTTCTCTCTTGCACACAATACACATGTTCATTTCAATAGAGGATATGTGGCTAAACCCTCTGTACTATTTGAATATTTCAAGAGGCGATTTTGTGAAACATCCATTTATGTTCAAGACCAGTGCACTGCTCCTCCCTGACCATTACTGTCAGCAGGCAGTCAGTAAGCTAGTGAAACAGAGTCTAGATGCAGATCTCAGATGGAGTTGAAGAGGGTTTTTTTTTCATAAAATCATCTGTAAAAGTATTTGAGTTCTTGTTTGGTACTTATGTAAGAAAATAAAACTGATGATCTAGAATTTTAAAATATACTATATTTTTATAACTTAAAAAATGACAAGTGAGAGAAAATGCCAGATGGACTATTTGGCTTAAAGTTCTAACAAAAATGGAAACAGAAGATGACAATAATCAGGCAAATATCATTGCATGAGTAAAGTTCCCACAGCATCTTGGTTTAAAATTATTGAAATAGTTACATGGCCAGTTTGCAAGTATTTCAAATCAGTAAGAATTAACACTTTCTGCTACAAAATGCATAAAATAATTGTCTAAAACTTTGTCCAATGAGGCTATCTCTCTGTGTGTCTTCTTCAGTTGGCGATTATTTGCTTTGCATAAAATAGTTACAAAATTTATAGGACTAGGGAGGCAGAATATATAATGGTTCATGACTAGCATAATAACACAGTGATTAGGGTACTTACCTAGGAGAAAGGATGCTCTTAAGGGAGCAGGAGTGGGTGGTGGTGGAGTGGAGGTGCAAATTCCTCTTTGCTATATGTGAAAAATGTGACACTTGTAAAGCAGTAGAAGTCCATATTCTTGGCACTTGAGAGGTAATTTTTAGAAAAAGTAATTATCAGATGTAGTGCATGCCCAGAGAAATTCATAGAGCTCCTTTTTCTTGTATGAAATATTCTTGTCAATAAACATCCTACTCAAAATTTCCATGCAAGGCCAAATAAATTTTTTGGGAAAATACATCTCAAACTTCCAAATGTCAAAATACGGTACATAAATATTTCACCTAAGACTCAAATTTTGGGTAAAAAGATGCAGAAGACATAATATTCTGGAAATTCTACCTCTAACTGTCAGGAAGCCTTTCTATATCTTCAATATGATTTTTCTTCATTTTCAATTTACATAATTGAGAGTGATAAAAATGAGTTGATTTGTGTGCAATGTTGATCTTAGAACCAAATGAATGTCTTTTATGATAAGGACCATTTGAAAGATAAACGTTCCATGTTGCTGGGTGAAATAGAAAGTAAAGTATGGCAATTCTTTTTCCTTAATACGTGTCTTCTATATTTTAAATTAAGCTAGTAAACATATATAGGTTCTTTTTTAGTTACTCCTATAACATCTAAATTTATGTTTAAATTAGGCACTTGCATGTACATCAAATACATTCTTGACCATTTACTTACTATTTTCATACATCTCTAACACATGGAATGTATTTGTTAGCTACAGTGTCATTGTAGTATTCTCTTCTCTGCCAAGATGCTAAAATAAATGTTTGAAAACAATGTTATGATTCATGTTGCCAAGGTTTACTTCTAAGATCATGCTAGCAGCTTCCCACTGGAAATACTCTTTCTTAAAAAGAGAAGAGGATGAGTATCCAAATCCCTTTTATGTCACATCCAGTGAACAACATTGAAATAATTTAAAATTATATCTATTTAATTAATAACAATAGGGAAAGACTGGGGTAGGATGTTGCAAGCAGGTGACATATTTATACATAGGTGCTTGAAAGTAGAATGGAAATGTTACTGACTGATCTTCAGATGCTTAGCATTTTCAAACTGTCAAGTTCACGTTTTTCACATGTGACATGAAGTTAAATATTTTTCACATGTGATGGCTAAACTGATTTTCAGAATAAATGTCCTGGGTGAGCAATTCTGCAGTTAGTTAAAACTATTGCTACGTGTTTTACAAATTAAATTTGCAAAGCTGCAAATTTCTTCCAGCTCAGTCTGTCTCAGAACTTAATATTTTAAGGACAGATCTAATAGGCACTTGAATGTTAGATTACTCTAAGCCAAAATTTCAAAATGCATTCTCCATTGCAGAGTTAAGAATTCTAAGTTTTCTACAGGTATCTTAGTGCTTCAGAAAGAAATATAGTAACTGATGATGTGGATGATCAGGGAAGCAGACATCTAGTATGCAGTGCCTGACTTGGAGTCTAGTAGCTATGGATATAAGTGCAGAGAGCTGATTTCCATGTTCTCAGGCCTGTTTATACATTTTACATGAAAAATTTTTCAATGAAATATTGAAGTAACTGGAAGAAAACAGAATTCACCTCTCCTGTTTCTGATTAGCTCCAGGGAACCCTTTAAGCAGACGATCATAGCCATTCTTGCTGGCTTGGGCAGTTGCTGAGCTTTCCTGCAGACGTAAAAATTTTGAACAACTTCAGATCGAAAAATAAAGACCACGATTCTACCCAAACCAGGATACCTTGATGGCTCTGGCATTCTTGTGGAAGACGTGGGTTTGCATGTTTCCAATAACAACATGAGAAAATAAGGCATCTCTGCTACTAGAAAGAGAAAGGGGGAGTAGAGTGCCCTGTATTCCAATTAAAAATGACCATGTTAAGAGAATGCCAGGTATTGATCTCGCCTATTGGAGATTAGTAAAAAGACAATTGTCCTGGGTTAGTTATGTATTCTATTACCACCCACAAAAAGCTGGATAAATTTCATAATTACACACCTGGGACTCCTTATCTCAACTGAGATAAGCACTCCAGCCGACAGCAAGCACCACCCATCCTGGTTATCTGATCTCAGGTAATGGCCCATTAGCACCACCCAGCCTGACTAATTAACCTGAACCCCATCGAACCCTGGGGAGCATCTCAGAGGAGCCCAGGGCTCATCCAAGCTCATTACCAAAGCAACCAATAGAACATCGGGAAGATCCTCTTCCATTGTGAAAGTCCCCGCCCCTGGGGGAGGTGCCAGCCAAGAAACACAGCATAAAACAAGGGGGTTGGATCACAGAAGGGCACCCTCGACTCGATGGGACTCCGCTCTCAGGACTCTCTTCTTGACTCGACTGGACTTTGCTCCTCGGAATTGGACTCAGCTACTCCACTCCACTGCCGGGACTGGGCTACCAGGCCTTCCTGCAGGACCAGTGCCTCACTGGGCTGCACAGCTACCACCCTGCTCAACAGGGTGCCAGGTTGTACTGTGACTCTGTCGGTTTGTTTAAGCCGGTGTTTCTGTATTACTGCATTTATTTTAACCTTTTTTATTAAAGTTGTAATTTTGACCTAAAATCTCTCAAGGTATTCTGTGTGGGGTTAATTTCCCCTGCTGGTTTACAGCAAAAACCAGCACAACAATTCACTCAATTTTCTCTTAATAGGAGAAATCACAATTTCCCAGAGATATTGCAAAGAGTCAGTGCTTCCAGCATAAGAGAAGGAATCCACAAAGCTTTCCTTAGAGCTCTTTTCTTCCCTAGCAATTCTGGACTCATTCTTTCTTGCTCTCAGTTTATACTGACTCTCCTTCTTTAATAAGACCCTAAGATCTTACAATTTACTTAAAACATCAACCTGATGCTTTTTTCTGCTAGATGTTTCAAGTGTTTAAGTCAGAAACTGCAGCATCTAGAGAGTTTGTGGATTTATGTTCAGGGGTTTTGAACCTGCATCACTGGATTTAGGGCCTGGAAACCTACCTGAGACCTTTTTCCACACCTATTTCCTGTCTGGTACTGAAAATATTCCCCTGTGAAAATATACATAAAAGATACATAGTTCTAAAACAAATGGAGAAAAAATTCCCTATGCTTTCTTATTAATAAGTTATTAGGACAGACATTATTGTTATGAGTGGAGATTAGCTCTTGGACCTACTTTATAACATTCAGCCTTCTATCTGTAAGTTTCTTTTTTCCATTATAGTTTTCAACTCTACCAGGTAGGTAAAATTTTATATATAAATTTGGAAATAATCATGCTCATTATTATGAAGTGAATGAAAAGATTTATTGATCCCTGTATTAAAAAACAGAATGCAAAGTACATGACTGAAAGTATGCTGACATAAATTTTAAATTAATTTTTCATCCCAACCTTTCAGTATATTTTTTTCTGAAATTTAAAACACTTCTTGCCTAAATTGCTATCAGATCCTTCTCCCTTTGTTCTTTAGATTTCTATGTGCTATCTTTTACCTGGTAGATGTGCTTGTATGTACTCATAAGTGAGGAATAGGAGAAATGAGTTGAAGGAGGTGGATTTAAGCCTGCAATCAATTAATCGGTTGCTAGGGAACTGTCAGCTGCCCACTCACAAAATAGCAATCAGCTGCCTGCAGTTAGTAGCATATAAAAAGGAATTACAAAACACTACTGTTCTCTCTCATTATTAATCTTTTTCGTAATTTTTATTTTCCTAATGTTTTTCTGAAGGGGAGAGGAAGGAAAGTTTGATAGTAAGGGTCAAATTGTCATACATATTTCACTCTTAGTTGAGGCACTTAATTAACTGGCAGCAGGAGTTTGGGGTTGTGTTTGGCTATCTTTATGTTTATCACTGGTAACCAATACGAAGTAGTGGTACAGGTATGTGGAAATATATTACGGGAGAGCTCATTTGACCACAGCAGGTTAGCCTAATGTGGTCTGATTTGGGAATAGTTTGAAAATCCCAGGCATTTAATGGAATGCCAGTTAATTAAAGCTTGATGAATTCCAAAGAGTGAGTTGTGGTTGGTAGAGATAAGAGATGACCCTCCCTGATACATATGGAAGCAGAAGATTTCATTTCACTGACTTAGAGCTCACTCGAGTATGTGAGGGATTTCACACTTGAAACAGAATTCTCCATCTCAAGTTCAAATGTGATTTTTGACTCTGTCAAAGTATCTGTCCTAGGTTGTTTCAGGCTTGTTTTGCTTGTTCTGGCTTGTTTTGAAAGGACTTTCATAGTCTTTTACTTTGAAACATTTACAGAAATGTTAGAGTAGGATAGAGTTTTCTTACTAATGATAGTTTCCATTTTTATTCTTTAAACATACTGTTTCTGTAATCTTTGGTATTCATAGGTTTCAATATTAATCTTAAAGACTAAAGTGAAGCACCATTAAAATTTTTCCCTGTCTAGATACTTTCATGGTCATGTGGGGCAGAATACACTGGTCCTTTCCGAACAGTGTTCGTACATGACTTCTACTTGCAAAGGACAAATAGCTAGACTGAACTTTGAAACTTTCTTCTAGTCTTATCATTTTTATTCTTGCTTCCATTTCTAGATATGTTGAAGTATGGGAGAGGCAAAAAGTAGCAAAAGGTAAAACGGAGGGCTTGGTTTTGGTCATTCAATCATCCAACCACCTGTAGTGTCTTACATATCAGCTGTAGTATTGCTAGGAAGCCCAGGTATTTGAAGCTGTGTGTCTGCAATGTTAATGCTTAATTCACATTTATAAATTAGAAATCAAAAATATTTTCATGTCTATTTGGCAGGAATTAGCCAACTTAAGTGTGAACCATCAGCCTGTGTGCTCTGTGTATGCCTTATACACTATGTCTTTTGATGATTTCCTGCAAGTAAATGTGACATAGAACACAAAATGGCTATATATAATTATTTTCCAGTTGTCGTGGGTTAGCCTGGAGAAGACCCCAGACCCCATGATTATATTCTTAAGAGGGTATAAGATGGCAGAAACAGGCTCCAAGCTTAAAATAGTAAAATAGTTTTATTCACTAACACTACTAAGAATAGAAAGAATAACAATAATAAAAATATTAAGGCATAATATACAAATACCATTTTCCTCCCAATCTTTCTGACTGATCACACAAAGGAACATAAAACATGGGATTTATGATCTTTTTGATTAAGAGTTCTTATTGCCACTTTATGGAAAAAGAGTTCTTCCTGTTGTGCTGTGGGATCCACCCCACAGAAGATAGCTCCCTACAGAGTGTCTTCAGTGTGGTTCCAAACCTTCAGAAAAACACCACAGCCTGCCCAGATTTCTGCAGTGGTGAATTCTTCCTCTCTCCCACAAGAACTCGTGGTCCGGGGGTCACCAAGGGGTCCAATGGGGTACTCTTTTAAGGACAAGTCATTCCAGCCTAAAAGTAAAGTCTCTCTCTCTCTCTCCTTCAGAATCTCCAAAAAGCCTTATCATCAGCTGCTCATGGCATAAAGTACTCTTATTCCCAGGCTGCATGAATTTCACATCCCCCCCCAAATGTTCCTTAATGAATTACAGAGAAAAATAGTTTGGTTCTATTACAGTCTCTCCCACAGCTTACAGAAAGGGGGATCAATCTCGGTGATAAGATGGCTTCTTGTCTGCTACTTCCTCTTTCTTCTCAGTTAAGCTGCCGGTTGCCATATTTCATCCCCTCACGTGACTTGCTTTCCTTTCTCTCTGACTTGGAAGAGCAGTCAATATTTGCAGAAAATGCCTGCAGGAGAATTTATGGGGTTCACATCGGGTTAATACTCACCTGCTCTCTCCCTCTTGGTCATACGCTGTGTTTCTGGTTAGTATCAGTGACAGGGAGGGGCTGCCTTCCCCCACCACCCCGAGCCACGCCGTTCGTGCTGGTGACTCACAGCAGTTTTATTACTGCTAATTAGCAATGAATCATGGCATCAGCCTTATCTCCCAAGGCCACTCTTTGATCTCACCGCGTCTTTCTCCGAGAGGGAAAAGGGCGGCAGTTCTCTCTCTCCTTCGGCACTCTCGGCTCCGGCGGCTTGCTGGCTCGTTCAGCCCCTCTGTGGGCCAGATGGAAACGAGCCAGCCGTCTCTCGGGGGCTAGACAGAGCAGGGCCAGTTCCTGCCAGGCCGAGCCAGGGGCCCGGTCCCGGGGGACCCTCCTGCTGTGCGTGCAACAGGGGAACCAGAGAGCACGTATTTCCTGGGTGGTTTTTCTTAAACATATCTCCACAGAGGCATCTCTAAATATCAGTGGCTTAAACAACTGTCCACCACCTGTTTTAACCAATCAGATTTCTCCACATTGGGTTAAACCACCACACCAATGTATGTAAATGAGAAAGCTTTCAGAATGAAAAGTAAAAAGAAATAATTTTGGGACATACCAGAACTGTCTATGCTTCCTAATGTTGTAAACAGAAAGAGCTGTATCTGTTATAGGAATGAAGATTGCATAATTTTGGTTGGTTTTGTTTATTTACTTTATTGTTTTTTGTGATGGTAGAACTTCATGTTGTGGAAGTAGTTGAAAAATATCTTCTCTAAGTGATCATGGAGTTGAAACAAGAATTTCAGCACCGGTAATGGCCCTCTATAACTAACTCCATCTCTGTTCATATCTTACTCTACTCTTGTCAAGATAGCACTGCTGAATGCAGGTTCCTAAGTGCAGTAATACAATGTGGCATTGCTGCTGCAATGAAGATAAAAGGCAAGTGCACTGCTCTTGCTGTAGGTCTCTTCCTTTGCTGGGGTGGCCGTTTGAATGTGTTTCCTGGGTGCAGACAGGCACTAACCAGGGCAGAGAGTGCAGGAGTGGTGCTGTAGCAGCTCACCTCCTACTACATAGCAATGTGTGGCTTCACTGAGGTGATGCACTGAAGGAAGAAGGGAACAAATTTGTCACTATGCCGGTGCAGACTGGACTCTGCATTTCTAAACTGCAACTTCATTTCTGAAATGCTTTATTTTACTTAAGCCTTTGAATTTTATATATTCATGAGTTTGTGCTCTATGTAACTGTCTGTTCTGATTCTGCCTTGAGACTGGGAATCAGCTGAGATGAAGTACAGCAATTGGGTGCACCTCCTACTACAGAATATAGGAGAAGCAAGGATAAAGGTTTATCCTTGGAAGTTTATCCATGGAAGTCATGATTTATACAGTTTCTGAATTTTAAGCAGTTTCAATATTGTAAATTTAATATGTCAGCTCAACTCTGCAGAACAGGTAAACTTGAAATTTCAGGGCTGAATATTAATTGAATGTAGTAATATACAGATTTATGAAGTCAGGAAAGTGTGCGATTTAACTTTTAAAACTCATATTAGAATAAGGTTTTCTGGAACTATGACTTGCGTATGGGGGTTTTTTGTGGCATCTATCTGTTTTTTGTACCTCTTGTAGCCAGGTTTTCATGAAATGTCATAGGAGTATGCAAATGACTACTAGTAGTATATGCTTCAACTCTATGTAATAAAAATTCATTGTAGGTAAAAAAATCTACATATTAATGACAAGCTAATTTTAGTTTTATTTTATATTCCAATGAAGTATTTTGAAAGAGAAATTTAGATGTCTGATGCACATATTCATTGGAGTGAATGGCTTTTAAAGTGTGACTAAGAGGAAGCCCACAAATATGTATTATATTTATTCTTTCAGTGCATACAGTATAGGAGTCAGATGAGAAATTTATTATGTTACATTATAGATTGTCTTGGAATTACTTTATTTACTAAGTATGAGACTGCATGTGAATCTGTCTCCTGCTGCAGACTTAAGGAATTCCTATGCTGGGTTTAGCAAAAGAGACCTGCATTGTATTGCAGAGCAACATAGGGAAGATTACTTTCTCGAGTAAGTATAAACTGAGTTTTCTTTTAACTGAAATATAAACACAGCCAGATACAAGTTACTAAATTGAAGGGTGGTGGTGAAATTCTAGGGTAAATTATACATTACACAACTAGTGATGATATTGTCTCCTGTAGTTTCACTCCTGGAAGCTATGCAGTTTGAACACGAAATGAGGTAAATGGTCTTTATTGTCTTTCTGGCTTTGTCCCCTTAATATTATCACAGAAAACACACAAATCCCTTTAAGAGCAATGTTGCATGTCTTTGGCAAGGCTTTCAACACTTCTCCTGTAACTCTCTTAACAAACTGATGAAGCATGACTTGGATAAGTGGACAGTGAGGCCGAGTGTAAACTGGCTGAACTGCTGGGCTTTAGGGATTGACATCAGTGGCACAATTTGGACTCTAGTAATGTACATCAGGGAGGAGTGGCCAGTTGATTGTGCTGCTGTTCACAGGGACTTTGGTAGGCTGGAGAAATGGGCCAAGAAGAACCTCATGAAATTCAACAATTCATGGGAAATGCTTGAAGTCCTGCACCTGGTGAGAGATAACCCCATCCAACAATATGGTGTGGTGGCTGACAGCTGAAAGCAGCTTTGCAGAAAAGGATCTGGATGTTGGACAATTATAAGTGGACTATGAGCCAGCAGTGCATCCTTACAACAAAGAACGTCAACAGCATCTGGGCTGCATTATATGAACATTGTAACCAACAGGTCAGGAAAGGTGATTCTTCCTGTCAGGCTTAGTGGGATCATGCATAAGGTGCTGTGTTCAGCAATAGGCACAAATTGTAATACAGAAAATTCTGTTTTAATCTAAGAAACAACTTTTTAATTCTGAAGGTAATCAAAGACTGGAACAGGTTTATGAGGGGTGGTGGAGTCTGTCAACATCTCTAGAAATAGTTGAAAACTGACTGACAATGTTTGTGAGCAGCCAGCGGTAACTGATCCTGTTCTGAGCAGGGAACTAAGACTAGACCTCCAGAGGACACTTCCAACATCAGTGATTCTTTGGAAATAATTAAGACCACAATTTACTTACTGATTGTATAAAGACACTTTTATTTTGGTTGGATACCAAGGGAAAGTTAAAATGCATCATCTTTTCCTATTCAATTGATCTGAATTTTCATTGTCTCTATTAACTGCAGTTTATGCTGGGAGGCATTATGAAGAATTCAGTTTTCCATCATTTTGGCTTTTTTTCCCAACATCACACAGGTTAAAAGGCACAGATACATGAATGGCTGCAAATGCCAACTTCATTGTTATAGGAAAATAATTTGTGTAGCAAAGAGGCTAATATAATGTTGGCAGAGCCATTATCTGCAGTGATGCTTATGTAGTTGTTTTCCTACTTCTATCCTTTTTTTCTAAGATTAATTTACTAGGATAATATGTCTATAATCAGATCCTTCTTTGTACAGCAGTGTTCCTCAATGGAATCAATTACTTTGATTACTATCAAATAATGGAGATTATTTTTGAGTGAGAGGTTGTCACAGTTTGACCCAGTGTGAGACAATTTGATTGGTTAAAAACAGGTAAAGGACAGTTCTACGAGCCATTTAGTGTTCTTGTGACGTCTCTGTGAAAGGAATGTTAAAAAAAACCTAAAACCCTAGGAAGTGATGCAGGACTCCCTCACTTCCTCTCTTGCTCCCTGGCTCCCTGCTGACCACCAGCAAGGGAGAGGTTTCCCCCTCCACCCCCGGGCCTTCCCTGCGGGGGCCAGCGGAGGCAGCTGGTCTCACCCCCGCACCGGTCCTGTGCCGTTCCGGACCTGAGAGGAGCTGGTCTGATACCATCCGGACCAAGGCCAAGTCAGAGAAACAGCTAAGCAGGACCCGAGCCAAGCTATGTAGAGAGAAAGCCGAGAAAGCCGAGGAAAAAAGCACTTCTTTTGAAGGTGTACTGGTGAGATCAAAGAGTGACCTTGTTTTTAAGGTAAGAGATTATTAGCAGCCAAAAGACTTACTAAAAATTTGGATGGCTGCCAGTGGAGTGAAGCGAACGGGGGAGGCCCGGGAAAGCAAGCCTTACAACTGCACTATCTTAGAGGGAGCATGTAA
>VZRJ01000282.1:0-38990 GCA_013397565.1 Ptilonorhynchus violaceus | reverse complement strand
CTACACTACAGAAAGAACTCTCTTTATCCCATGAGGTGGCAATAAGAACTCTCAATCATAACATCAGAATGTCATGTTTATGTCCTTTGCGTGATTAGTGGGAAAGATTGGAATGTATGGGGGGAGAATGATATTTGTATATTATGCCTTAATATTTTTCATTATTTTTCATTCTTTCTATTCTTAGTAGAGTTAGCAAATAAATCATTTAATAATTTTCCAAGTTTACAGCCTGTTTTTGCTGTCTCTTCTCCTCTGAAGAACTAAGCGTGAGGATCTGGAGTTTGCCTCCAGCTCAACCCGTGACAGAGGTGTAGCAACCAGCTTAATGAAATAGGAAGTTCAAAGGTGCTCAGGAACTAGGTGTATCCTAGTATTTTTAGAAAGACTGGAACTTATATAATTCCTGTAGCTACTACAAAATAGCTTCCAAACAAAATAAATAACAGTATGATTGAAAATCTGGGGCTCTTTGAGGGCTGCTGGGATTTCATGGTACCTGAATATGAATATTGAATCACTTATGTATCTATTAAAAATCAGTGATTTGGAAACTTACACAACATGATGGCAAGTAATTATCAATCACCTTCTACATCCAATATAAAGCACTGCATTTATTACTTTATGCCATTGCATAGTAACTGACACTTTTCAGCTTTATCAGCAAACTCTCGATTGGCTGCAACGTGAAAATATCAAGGTGTCAGCAAATGACTTTTCATTTTTTTTATGTTATATTAAATCTACAGTTCTGATGGAGAAAGTTAAATATTAGGTTGGGGTTTTTTTTAAAGTATAGGAGTAAGCACTGAACAAGTTTGCTCGAAGAACAGTACAACTAATGATAGCATCTTTGTATGGATCTGAATACTTTCCATCTTCACTGCAGTAATGTTAATATTTGTGGACAAGAGGTATAATAAGAGAGTTAATATTGAGCTATGTACATGTTAAATGATCAGCAACTGGGTTCACTCTACTTGACCAGGCAGCTGATGTCAAACAGTCACATGCAATATCAAACAGTTCTGTCAGTCTTTTTCCATGAGAAAGCATTAATTTGACCTCTTCCTTCCTATTCATAGAATTTTCATAAAAACTTGTGGGAACATAATTATTTATGAGAATACATTCTGCCTTTGAATTGGTGAGATGGGATAAAAAATTGAGTAAGATGAAGTTTTGAGCTGAAGATGGAAAAACTATGATCTCAAAATACTATCTTTTTTTTTTGGAAACCAGAGTAAAGTAAGTGTTTTCTGACAGTGTACCCATAGTAGTCTTCTGTGTAGCAAGGAACATTAAAAGTCAGATGTACTGTTGTTGACATTTTTAGTGTTGAGGTGTTTACAGTTTTAAAATTCTGAACTAGCATTATTGGACTGAAATTCTTGAACTACATAACATTCGATTCCATTTTCTCTAAAGTATTACGGCATATTTTCCATAACTAGCAGAAGTGTCATATGTCTAAAGGAAAAAGCCAAACCAAAACCAGTAGTGGATGATTTTTTTGGCACTTGTATTTGAAAGAGAACTGAAATTATACTTCTGAGTGAAAGGGAAGATAATTGACAATATTTTTGACTCCTTAAGATTTCATATGAGATATGGTTATTAAAAGCTCCAGTTCTGAAAATGGGCAGCTGATAATTAAATTTGTTTGCGTATTTGGTATTTAAGTAATTTATCTGGATTGCTGTGTGAATGGAGGTTGACTGATGAAATGGTAAAAAAAAAAATCCCAGCATTCAAAACTTCAGAAAGGTCACCTGAAACAGTGAACAACAAACTACCAGCTTAAAGTCAATGTGCTGTTTACTAGAACCTGTGAATTTAAGACCTAAGCCATTAAAAAAAAGGCGAGAAAAGCAAAAAAGGTAGATAAATTTTCTTCTCTCTTGTTAAGAAAATGTGTTGCTGAACTGACGTGATAATTGTAAACATTTCTAGTGTTCATTGTTAGAAAAAGGTGACAAAAACTTTTTGAACAAGGTTGGGTGCATTATTTGTGTTATAACTGTGCTCCCAGGGTGTCCCAGATAATTTTTTTGGTCTTTAATGTCTGTGTAGTGTGTAATGAAACTATGGTCCATGAAGAACCCACACAGGCATGCATGTAGGCACCAAAACAAATTGAATATTTTTTAATATGAACAAATAAAAAAAGTCCTCTGAGAACTGTTTCTAATCCCTAAATGGACATTGAGATGAAAAACTGAGGCACACAGCTTAGCAGTGGCCTTTATTAAAAGCAGGAGCTTTTAATAAAGTTTGTCTTCAATATAATGTAATTGCTCTTATTGAGCATTGCTCAAATGATGTGTTTTTTCTCTGGCTTTCTTCACAATCTGAAGTCATTCTAGTCAGTCTTTCTACGCAATCTGAAAAAGTTCTGTTTAGAAGGCACCTCAATCTTCATCTGAATTTGTAAGATACTGTTCTCAAAAATATTATTTAATAAAAGATGCATTTTTAGTGGCAGCTGCCAAAAGTAGTTTTGATAATACCTTTGCACTAAAATAATTGCTATTTAATAGGACTTCAGTTGTGACTTTTACTGACTTGTCTTTGTATAAATATACTGCAGAATCTGGACTTTTCTGCAAATGTAGAAACATGAATTAACAGTTCATCTTATCTATTTTTTTAAGGAAAAGTGGCAAGATTGAATTGTAGTATATTAAATAGATTAAATAAACATTTAACATTTTGAGATCAAACAAGAGAAGTCAAATAGCAGCTATTGCTAATTATTTTACATTGAATATATCAGTAACTATAAGTTCTACTGAGAAACTACAGTAGAGAAGAATGAGGGGAAAATATATATGTGTCTTATCACAACTAAAAATGAGTTTAAATATAGAAAAGCTGTAAAGTTTACTGAATATGTGAAGGTCATATTAGAATTCCATGATATTTGATCTCACTAAATACGGCATGATTATACATTGAAGAAAAGAAATGTTTAAGTTATTCAACAAAAAATATATGCCTTTGTACATTTTCTTTCTTTTTAACATTTTCTGTGAAGAGCAACAAAAATGTGAGGCAGAATAATTTAGTATAATGGTAATGTATTTGCATATTGCATCATCATTATGTTGTCCTGGCAGTACCAAGTTACTATGCTGGTCCATTTATTATTGCTGATGCATATAGCTTGTACTTTTCTGAATTCATCAGTATGAATAAACTCATCTGTGTATTCCATGACAAATATGCTTGTGTGCTTCACGCTTGATAAGAGACATGTCAGACCCGACAAACTTTGGCACAGCTGATTATTATCTTGAGCTTTCAGATCATCTAGACTACTGCTTGTTATCACCTTTGCTGCTGAGGACACCAAGCATGACCACCACCTCCAGGATTTGATCCTCTCTCACAGTTTTGGTTTAGGAACGGTATTCCCTGGTTCAATGCCACCACAAACGCTCTCCCAAACTGCATGCTGCTTGCTCTCTCTCTCTCTCCCCCTTCCCCTCCTCCTTCCCCTTCCTGCTGTGGTGGCATGGATTTGAGAACTGGAGGCAAAAAACCATGAAGAACAAGAGTTAAGAACAACTTACTGGAAACAGCAATGAGATAAGAAAACAAACAGTAACAACACAAATATTAATAACAAAAGTGTACAAGAGAGATTGATTCACATGCAAAAAGGCTCAGCACATTTCAGGATCCTAAGATAATGAACAATATGGGATGGTTTCCCCCCACTGCCACATTTTTTGACCAGAAGGAACACTCTTCTTCTTGGAAGAGAGAGAGATGCAACGACATGAGGTGGTATCAAATAACATTAGGGTCCTGGTCCCAGCTACTGCGAAAAATTAATCCTGTCCTGGCTGGAACCAGTACAGACAAAAAGGCAAAATCATAGTTTCTCATGTAAAGTTTCTTAGAAAATATGTGCGTGTACTAATGTCCATTTCACTTCATCCTTGCTTGAGGAAGACTATACTGCTTGTGCCCTTGAGGAAAAAGAATGACAGCTGTCACTCCTGACAGAGGTGAAAATTTATTCTTGCTAAGGAATAAAATTTTCAAAATGCTTCACATCTTTCCTAGAATCTGAAAGGCTTTTTTTGGGCAGTTGAAGTGGTTCAGTATTAGTAGCAGCTACTGCATCATGAATTATTGAAACTTGATGTTGGATGAATTCATCCTCAAAAGCAACTTAAATAAATTTTCAGTCAGTAGCTGTAGTAATGATGGAATCTAGCAGTTACAGAGCTTCTACTTTGAAAATGATAGCAAAGATGTCTGTGGTTTTTTTTCAAAATATACAATCATACTGTTATGTTTCTTTTAATGATAGCAGAACGTTAACCAGCCTACCTCAACAAACTGCAGTCCATCTTTGGTTGATGGGCATGAAAAGGCAGAAAAAAGCCTATTATGTGTAATCTAGTCTATTTTTAAAGGACATTTTTTCTGCACCACCTAGAAGAAAAGCACTTCAACCACATCAGGTGTTTTTAGTAAGGGATTATTTGTAAACTATTACTTTCCCCCCCCCAAATAACTATTGAGTTGGAATTAAATATTCTTGGCAGCAGGAATATAACGTGGCTATATGAGGTAGCTGGACTCTAGAAACACTGTGGACAGGTGACATGGCAACTCTTGAATGATGGTGTGTGTTTTATTACGATTTGTCTGTGGGGGAATTATGATGGATGCTGTGCACAAATACACACCGGCGCAACCCACTGATGCTTCTCATTTCCTAAACACAAACAGGTGAAACATGATATTTGAGCTTTATGTTTCTTAATGGGATATGAAGGCATATTAATTTCTTCTATCTGTTGTGGCATTTTCTTGCAAAGTAGTACTCAAGAGTATGCTAACACTGGTGCAGATACAAGAATTTCTCATAAGGGAAGCTGATGGCTTGTTGATTGGTAAGCATTGATTACCAAGGCTGCTGTTCTAGGCTATGGACCCAAAGAGAAGAGGAGGAATAAAGGTAATTAAATCATAACTGGAGGTATTTAAAATGTGCTCCAGAAAGAGACCGTCATGTTTATAATCTGCCTGTCAAATGTGAAGGAATGTATTTTCCCGTATAAAGCCTAGGGATGAAGTAATAGAAATACAAATGACACCAAATTTTGCCTGGTAGTATCTGAGGTTAAGGGGTGTTTGGTACATGTGCATGATTATTTACATTAGTTTATTTCAGTATTTTAAATTAAGATAAGAGATGGAAACACTGACCAGCGAAATTCAGTTTTGGGATTATGGCACAGATGCATTTCCCATTATAATGTAGAACTGTTTCTGGCTCTATTAATTTATAAAGTACATTAAAAAGTGCACTCCTGAAAAGTTTTAATATGAAGTTTGTATGCATGCTTACAAAAAGTTATAATTAATTAGACCATCACTAACAAATCCATTGTAATTAAGTTTCTGTCTATTAAACAAAAATATAATACAAATCTCCCATGTAACTTTATATTTGTGTGACTTGAAAATGTGAGACACTACAGACCTTGTAACACAGACATGGTTCCCACTGGGTACAGGTGGCTGCATAAAATGCATTTCACAAAATGGAGGTTTGCATAGAGACCATAAATGAACAAAACACACGTGGATTTCTTCTTCAGGTAAAGCAGCAGCTGTTCACATGTGATCTACCATGGCTCTTTTGATGGGATCTACCATAGCTCTTGTAGCTGTCCACAGAAGGGGACATTATACACACTTGAGTATCACTTTTTGATTAAATAACCCCCCAAAAGTGTACCACTGAATCATAGGCTGGGCAGAACTTTCCAGATGCTCACCTGTTCTGGCTAGACAAAGGTTGTGTAGATTTGGGTTAGTGCTGAAGGGGCATGGAGGAAGGGATTATTTTGGGTTGGTCAGAGCTCTATTATGAAAGTCTTTAAGCAGTAAAAATAGAAATAGGTAAAGCATAATGCAAGTAGCTCTGACAGTGCAACTGACTGCTAGGATTCTTTGTTCTAACTGGACTGAAAAAGGTAAACTTGGAATATAAAACAGGCATATATACATTTCTACACAGGGGAATTTAGGAAACATCATTATGAAATGTTATGACTCAATTTTAGTTTAGTTTCTACTGTTAGTGAAGCAAGATACAAAATTATATATTTATTGATTCACTAATGCAAACTACACATGAGACCAAAATGAAAATATTATTACTAGTGGAAAAAAAAAATGTTTTTCTTGTTTTCTGAAGTGCTTGAATTACTTTTACTTTAGGAATACTTGGGAATTTTTTTTTTAGGGAAGCTGCTAATTTATTGTTACAACTTCTCTCTAGATGTATGCTAAAGTTCATACACTAACTAGGCACATATACTTTTAGATTGTTCAATAAAGGCAATTAATTCTGTGCCTGGAACATCTATAAACTGTGATCTTAATTGCAATTTCAAGGGGAAAGGAAGATGATGAATTAAACTGCTATGACTTACACAGGTTTATTTTCTCAATACCATTTGAAAGTCTCTCTCTTGAAAAAAATGAAGTAGTCGAGGTCCCTTATTCCTAAATTCTCCAAGTAGCGGAGGAATTTGGCCATGCAATTCCATTATTCTGAGGGTTGAGTGACTAAATCCAATGCAACTCTAAGAAATTAACTCTGCTACATTGATTTATCATCATCACTGTCTATTAGTCAATTCTAAACCCCTAGACCTTGTGACGAATAAAGTATTCCAGTAAGTGCAGCATTTTAAATTCCATTAAATTGCATTCTGCTTTTTAAACTCAATTATCATGAAATCAATTGTAAAATTTCTTCCTACTAAGAATTTCTTCCTACTATGAAGAAAATCATAGTTCTAATTTACAGTAAATGCTAGAGTTTTTTGCTGTGGTATGATTATGGTATCCTGCTATATATACTTAAAGCAGGTTGAAAGATTCTTAAGGTCAGCTAAAATACTCTAAAAATAGCATGTATTGATATGAACAGATTTAGAAACCGTTACCATTCTAATTTGAACAGTTAGTCTAGTAAAACTTGAGGCTTTCCAAGGCTTGAGAAATGCAAACTAAGGGAGAAATTGCACGGTGCAAGAGAAGCCTGTAAAATCTGACTTGGTTGTCTGTGATTGAAGATTGAATTGCAAAGAGGAACTCTGGAAATTGAGGAACTGGGATCCTATTAGTAGCCGCATATTTTGGATCTATTTTCTTATGCAACATTCTACAAATCATACTGTGTGTGGTTAATTCTTAACCCTTACTGAAATCTCCCACAGAAAAACTGTACTCCATGGGAACCTCAGCTTGTTTATTCATGATGAAGCAACTAGGACACTTCCTATTATAACCCATGATTCAGTTTTGTATATTTCAAGAGTATATTAGAAAAATAAAGTACTGCATTGGCATGTGTTACAGTGGAAAGGAAACCCCACTGTAATGAACTGTAAGATATTTAAACGTTTCATTAGAAGGTTGATATATTAGCAGAAAAAAAAAAAAGATTGCATTTTGCCTATTAAAAAATCATGCATACTCAAAGATATTGCAGAAGATTCAAACTAGAGACAAAGAGAGGTTTCCCCTTTGCTCAAAATAAACCTTTTTGCGTATTTATGACTATCTTTGGCAAATAATGTACTTTTTTATGGTGGGGAATAAATATATTATTACTAACAAGAGCCTTCTGTGCCTTCCTGTAGAGGAAATTAACTTAACTGAAACTTCAACCAACTAAAGTCAGCAATCATTTGAAATAACAGAGCTTGATGGTGACTGAGGTGGTATTTTTCTAGGTGCCTGACAGCTCAGGCATATGTACATTGCCAGAGAAAAAACTGTTTATTACTGGCAAGCTAAAAACTGTGTGTTGGATTTATTTTCTTTCTAATGACTCTTGTCCAAGACATTTTAAGGACAATATTCTTTCTGTACTGTGCCCCTTATAAAACGGAGTCCTTTTGTTGAATTTCTCATTGGGGAAGTTGAGAACTGAAGGAAGTGTGTGTGTGTGTGTGTCTAGGCTTTGCCATAATCCTTTGCTTCAGAAAACTTAAGAACTTCAAAACCTCTATAAAATACTCTTTCTTTGCACCTTTACAACTCTTTGAATCTCAAATGATTATCTGAAAAGGGTCAGTCATAAACCAAAATGATTTCTTCATTGTGAAGGCTTCTTCATTCTCTTTTAAAATTTGTGGAGTTTTTGCTAAATTTTGCTAAATTTGCAGAGAGAAGTTCTGAGACCACAGCTGAGAAAGATATGACCTTGCTGATTTTGGAAGTTTCTTTGCCCCATGTTTCCAAATCTGCCATATGAATCAAATGCCCTTCTCATCATCTTGATGCTGCACTTGCTATATGCTTCCAACATGGTGATTTTGTAAAAAAGGGTGCTAGTTACACTCTTCTTACTATACTCTCTCCAAAAGAAAGCTCTTCCACATACCTCTAGCCTTTTTCATAGGCTGTGTGCTTTGCTTGCTCCTTGAATGGATTTCTGAGCATTTGATTGAGAGAAATAGACACTGCATGCCTGTTGAATGGAGTCAAAGAAAGTCCTCTGCGAATTTCCCAGCTTCCATGAAAGCTAAGATAGCTACATTTTTATCTCTTTTGTTGATTTTTTTTTCTTTGAGGGGTTTCTTTTGTGACTTTATTGTGACTGTGTTCTTTAGTTTAGATCCTTTGAATTCTCCAGAAGTGCTATCACAGCTTTTGGGAATAAATTATTTTTGTAGGATATTTTTTTAACAAGGAGCTTTTTTAATGGACCAGCACTTCTCTTAATTTGACCTATATGAGTGTCATAAATGAAGCATTCTTTAGGTATATATGTTCGTGTTCATTTAAGCCCCTTCATACACCCCCATTTTCTTTTCAAGCAGTAGTTTAGAGACCACTTGATTCCACAGGATGGAAATGTATAACTGTATAGTGTTTTGAATATGAACCTTCAGATTTATTGAAACATTTATTTCTAAGGTCAATGAACATGTCATTCAGAAAAGACCAATGAAAAATAATTAATGGAACCCCCATAACATAAATTTTGTTTTATGTATTGACCATGAAATAATCCCTATTTATCATAGTATTGTATATGTAATTTTCTTTACCATTTTTTAGGGCACTGGAAAATTAACTGTTTTTTAATATTTTTTAAAATTGTTCTAATGCCTTCGTTTATTAGTTTTTTTTAATATCTGAGTATGTGCTTAAGGATTTATCTCAAAGTCACCAGCAAGCACCTACTTATTTTAATCTTGGTGTTATTAATTGATTTTAATGCAAATTGTTCAAAAGTTCTTTGAATATCTGGAAGTAAATGACTTCTTTCTAATTCTGCAAAGACTAGAATGAAGTAATCTGTCTGCATACATGAGTTTGGTAATTAAATGTTTCTAGAGATCCAGTCTGTAGTAATTAAAGATTTGACTATAAAATTCTGGAGCATTTGGTCAAGAATTCATGCAGGAAGTGGGTGGTAAAACTAAAAAAAGAATTCTTGACACAGTTCATCCTTTCATCTTCCAGAATAATCAAAAAGTCTCCCACTTCTGTCACAGGGTACTCACTCTTTGTCCTTAAACTACTTACAGTCCAGGTATTGACTGTTTGAACTGTGATGAACAAAACATTCAAAGAAGAATTTTTCTCTGTGTTCAGAAGAACACTCCCATTTTTCATGGAAATTTACAAAATACTAATACAGACTAAGATTTACAAGTTTAGTTAAAAAATGAATGTGCATAAGCTACCACATAAAGAAGAATCAGAGCCAGTAGTGTTTTCTATGGTGTATATATTTCAGTCTGGCAAAATTAATACTTAGATTTTCTCTTCTCATTTCATCCCTTTATAATTTTGAATTGGGAGTAAGCTGCACCTGATAGCTCATCAGTGCTCTTTATCTTCCTCTTGCTTCATAAGATCTGTTGCCTTACTGAAATTATTTTTAATGAAAATAGTTTTAATTAATTCCTTGCATAGAACAAGATGCTTAGTTAATGAAATTTTTTCTAGATTGGTTTAAATTGAAATTGTCATATTGTCTAGCAAACCTTTGTCTCTTAAAGGAGTACTGGTTCAGAAACTGCTTCAAGTCACTGAGCTCAGTCAGCTGTTAACAAAGAATCTTTTCATAAACTTATTGAGCTCCCCTGACTCTGAGATCACTTTTGGAAAAATTAAGCATTTGCTTCCAAAGACTGTTACAGAATCCCACTGGTCTCTTATATAGCTATCAACTTCTGATTTTCTCAAGGTTCCTTTATATATTTTCTCATGTAAAACTTATACAAAGTTTGCCCAAAAGATCCTTTGGTTTAAATAACATGTTCTCAACCAGTTACTCTTTGATAATGTGAATGAATTTGTTCAACTTCACCAGTGAGCATTACTTTGGAAAAGTAAAAAAAAGGAAAATGTGGCAAATCCCTTTAAGTTAAGCATTCTGGAGACACACTTCTATGAAAACAGTGTCACAGTGATGAACACTTTCTGATACTAAGCCCACAATTTTAAATCTTTGAAAACACACACTCAAGAGATCAGAGACAACCTTTAGATTTTGATGCTGGTTCTGTGTTGCCCTGATTGAAGGGGCCCTTGAAAGGCCCATCAAGGCACCTGTCCAGGGGAGGATGCTGGCCAGAGCAGTCGCTGCTGACACTCCCGACAGACACCGGGAGAGGCCCCTTGCAGAGAGCACAGGAGACAAGCTAAACAGTCCTGTGGATTGTAAGGGGAATGAGAGAAGTACTTGGCCACTGTAAGTGAAATGTTGAACCCACTGGGAAGCTTTAACTTAAACTTTTAAATCGATAAATGCTTACATATTCTGTCTTTTGTTATTGTTTCTTTTTGCACTCATCTCAATATATCTTTTGTTTATGGTGGTATTTCTGCTTCTCTTAAATCTCCTCAAGGGAATGTAATCACATAATAACATATTCCACAGTAAAATGCACTACCATTTTAAATTATGAGATCATTAAAAAATACTCTGCAGTTCTGAACCCTATCTGCTCAGCAGCTTTTTGCCTTCTGAAATTAACAGTGGTTTGTGGATAGTGGTACTTTTCACTCCTAGTGATAAAGAAAGCAAGTACTTTTGCTGAAGATGTGCATGGAGACCAAAAGGCGAGAAACACCATCTGTGACCTAAACTACATCTGTTCATTGGCCACTAAAAGAGGAGGAAGGTTTTGATTTACTAGCCAGACAGCTTTCTTGATTTTCTTGTCAAGAAATATCTTTAAGCTGCAATACAGTTATGACAGCTTGGATAACAACATTTAGCTATACTCCAGCAGCTTTTAGATTTTACATGCTATATGCCTAGACCTGTCAGAGAGACCTGTGTCAGACACAACACTTCCAAAAATTTTTTGTCTTTTTCTTACACTTACTGAATGTGAATTCTCCTAGTCACTTGGTATGAATTTTAGAATTTTCACCCCACAGATGTGGACTTTAATATCATTTTACTATTAATAGAGACTGAACAACTAGTCCATTATTATTTTAAAAAGTTGAAAAGGAATATTCATCATGCAATAAATATATTGCCAACATCTATGTATTGCAAACTTTGAAAGACAGATAAGCAGCTTGTTTTCTGTAGTTCTGGAGGGTTTTTTCCTGTTGGGGTTTGTTGTTTTGGCTTTTTGTGTGTGTGTCTGTGTGTCTGTTTTTTTTTTTAATAAGATTAGTATTTTTTAGTGACAACATCTATTATCTAACAGATCTTAAAACAGTAAGTTAGCAAGTAAACAATAGTACCTGTTTGTCTTAATGAACATCAGCTCTTCATGTGGCTCTGCTGGTTGCATCTGCAACCCAAATTGCAGATGGTTAATTATGTCTTTTTAATCCAATGGGATCAATTTTAATAGAATAACCAAAGTTCTTCAAACGCTATGAGTTATCTAATAAACTTCTGTTTACATTCTTGTCATATTTGCTCATGTGCTTGTATAGAGAACAATACAATTAGCCCAGGGCCAGTTTCTATTTCTTGCCTAGTGTTCTTCATGCCTTTTGGGAAGTTAAGCTTATTGGCAGGGGGATATGGACCTCAACAGCAGTGACTTATCACTGTCTTTCTGCTGCTTCTTTTCTACAGCTATGTATGAGTGTCATGATAGATGTGTACTGAATTTGCAACATTGCTATAAAGTACATTTTCCATCCATGGAAGCACCTTTTTTGGCCCAAATGTCTGGTGAACTTTGTGTTGCTGTAGGAAGTAAAGATTGCCATGTATGTAGACACAGTAATTTATCATGCAGGAAATATATATTAAGGAAATAAATATTTTTTAAAATATCACATCCTGAGCCACTCCTGTACAGCTCCATTTTATTTTCTTTAGACTCTTGATTTAGGCCAGCATTTATCATACCTACCACAAGCAGACCGGAACTGAAGCTTGTCATCTAAGCTCTCTTCCACAGTCAACTCTTTGAAGAACAGTTTGTTCTTCCCATCTTTAGGTAAATGTTCAAGCCTTGGTGAGATAAATTACCTTCCAAAGGCATTGTAGTGTTTCAAGGTTATCTCTATTTTCATGAATCTAACCAATTATTATGCAAATGCAACATATTCATGAAAACTTGTGTGTGTTACCTCAGATATAAACTTGCATTCTACTCTTATGTGCCTTTCAGACTTTGAAAAGTCCAGACATGAAACTACTGTCTCTTTAGAGGTTTTCATGGCATTGCTTGCTACAATAGAGGCTGACAGATTCCTTTAATAAGGTTTGGTAAAAAGACCAAACCCTTAATGGTTTTCTTGTGTCCAGGAACTAGCTTAACTTAGTTACTGTATGGTAAGATATGCCTTCAGTTAATTTGCTAATCCCCAGCTCTCTTGCTGGAAGAGATACTGATGCTGGTTGCTGTTCATGACTTTGTTTATCTCGTCATATATCCCTTAGTTATCTCTTGCTGTATCTGAAGAAACCTAGTCTGTGCAGTTGTTTTTGTTACAGAAGCTTCCATTCTGTCTACCTCTGCCTGGGACTAGACTCACACGTAATGCTTAAAATGGAGGTGAGTTATGGGTAGATTCAGTAACCTGACCTTGTTTAATTTTGTTGCAAGCTTTTCTATTTTTTTCTTAATATCTGATTAGTTTCCTGATCACTGTTGAGCATGAAGCTGACACTTTAGTAGTGTTGTCAATTACTACTCTGAAATTAGATTTCTAAGTGATGATGGCTCTTTATTTTATGTATAGAATTCGGAGTGTTCTGTAATAATTTTAAATTTACCTGCATTGAATTTCATCTGCCATTTGACACCCAGTCAGAAGGGTCCTCTGCAGTTCTTTACATTTGACCTTTGTCTTATCTGTCTTGAATAACTTCAACAGTTGTTTTTACTTGAGAGTTCATCCCTTTCTTAGAGAAGTTCTTCAAGTACTGAAAAGCCAGTTTACCAACTTTTACCTTTCTTATTCTGTGTGGGTCACAGTAGGTGACTATTTCTTTCTGCTGTACTTCCAGACATCTTTTAGTTTATTCTTTCTTGAGTCAAAAAATTTCTGACTTTTTCAGGATTTGAAGATCTGAGATGTTTTTGCTAGCAATGGTGATATGAAAGTTATAATCTGTGCTTATGATGCCTAGTCAAGTCTGTTTTGGAGTAACTTTAGTAAGATTTGAACTATACTATTGGAGGAATTCCACTTGTAATGGAAATCTTTCAGTGGGGAATCAATATATGATTTTACTTTGCAAAGAACATGACAGATACAGTCTATAATTCTCTCTTGTACATAACAGTATTTTGAGTTCCTTGTTATCAACTGCTTCCATGTGTCCTCTTTTTATTTTTATTACTAAGGCAAGTCAGTTTATTACTTCAATTTAAAAAAAACCCCAGAACACAAAAATCAATCATATAATAATTTTTAGATATCGGAAGGTGAATTGGTGACATTTAATACCTTTGGAGTTTGTGTCATTATGAGTAAAAAGTTAAAAAAATATAATATTTCTTCATGCAGAGAAGGGACCCACAACAGAGAACCCCTGGGCAATAACTTCATCCACAGTTGTTTTTACTTTACAGTTCATCCCTTGTTTAGAGAACTCATTAAAGGACTGAACAGCCAGTTTACCAACTTTTACCTTTCTTATTCTGTGTGGGTCACAGTAGGTGACTATTTCTTTCTGCTGTACTTCCAGACATCTTTTAGTTTATTCTTTCTTGAGTCAAAAAAATCTTACGATTTATGCACCTGTCCCTCATCCACCTTTCATATGCCTCTTAGTCCAATGGTGATTTTTGGTCTGGGGTTTTCTTCCACCTTATTGGTTTCTTTCTCCGTGTCTGTGCAGGTAGACTGTTCTTATCTTGAGGTGTGGCTTCTGCTGTCAGCTGTAGTCTCCTGTAGTCTCTCTTCTGGTTTGCACTTCCAGTGCACCTGCTCTCTGGCAGAGCACAGGAAACTAAAAAAGCCCTAGACACAGGATAACCATTACCAAGTAACAATCAAAACATCAGTATGTTGTCAATGTTCTTGTACTAAAGACAAAACACAGCATTGCACTAGCTACTAGGAAAATTACCGAGAAAATTAACTCCATTCCAGCCAAAACTATCTCACAGATGTAAANTTCATCCCTTGTTTAGAGAACTCATTAAAGGACTGAACAGCCAGTTTACCAACTTTTACCTTTCTTATTCTGTGTGGGTCACAGTAGGTGACTATTTCTTTCTGCTGTACTTCCAGACATCTTTTAGTTTATTCTTTCTTGAGTCAAAAAAATCTTACGATTTATGCACCTGTCCCTCATCCACCTTTCATATGCCTCTTAGTCCAATGGTGATTTTTGGTCTGGGGTTTTCTTCCACCTTATTGGTTTCTTTCTCCGTGTCTGTGCAGGTAGACTGTTCTTATCTTGAGGTGTGGCTTCTGCTGTCAGCTGTAGTCTCCTGTAGTCTCTCTTCTGGTTTGCACTTCCAGTGCACCTGCTCTCTGGCAGAGCACAGGAAACTAAAAAAGCCCTAGACACAGGATAACCATTGCCAAGTAACAATCAAAACATCAGTATGTTGTCAATGTTCTTGTACTAAAGACAAAACACAGCATTGCACTAGCTACTAGGAAAATTACCGAGAAAATTAACTCCATTCCAGCCAAAACTATCTCACAGATGTAAATTCAGAGGTATCGGCCTAAGGCTTCATCTAATCCAGCTACTCATGCTAAGCCAGTAAAGCTAGGCAAACAGCATACTAACCGTACAGTATTATAACTATAACTACTCATTCCACCGAAAACTTAGCTATTTATGCTAAACAATTAATATCTCTCAACATCTATTAAAACTTTTCCCAAGGGATCCCAGTTGTTACTTCTTTTAGGACCTCCTCAGACCTCTTTTCAGACTCTTTCTCACTTTGTAATATTGCTGTAGACTTTCCCCTGTTTGAATTCCAAGCAGATTTCT
This sequence comes from Ptilonorhynchus violaceus, assembly GCA_013397565.1. Taxonomy (NCBI): domain Eukaryota; kingdom Metazoa; phylum Chordata; class Aves; order Passeriformes; family Ptilonorhynchidae; genus Ptilonorhynchus; species Ptilonorhynchus violaceus. The sequence goes on along the minus strand of VZRJ01000282.1, from coordinate 23,539 downwards.
AAAAAAGAAACTATCTTATGCTGTTTTGCCAAGATCTGATTTAACCATTTATCTCCTTATTTGTATGTTACACTTCCATAATAGACTATTATCCTTAGATGGACAGATATGTAATAAAAGCATGAAAGCCAAGTGAATGCAAGAAACACTCTTGATGTCTAACAAATCATCCAGAAATGAAACTTAGAGATATCTCAGATATTAATGCCTGCAAACACTAGTATTTTCTCCAGGTTAGCAGGGATTTTCCAGTAGTTTGTAATAATCACTTTTTAGACTTGAAATTTCATCTGCTTTCACCTATTGTATTTAAAGGTGATGAAGGTGATGAAGGCTTCCTGCAAACTTAATTGTAACTCTTAAAAAAAAAGGGCACTAAATAATTCAATTTTTTTTTTTTTTTACTTTTCACTTTCTTCAACAAGAAGGACATTATTTCCTTTGTCACTTAACTTTATTATCCTATCAGATAACATTGCTATATTCATGAATGAAAAGGCATTCTAAACCCTCGAGACAATCCATAGCATATCAGAAAAAGCAGCTTTACTTGGAACCTTAGGTGCTACTTTAATAAAATGATAGCTAGGGATCAAATCCCAACTATGGAAATATTTGTGTCTGACATCTAGTGTGTGAAAGTGGGGAGCTTTTCTGAACTCTCTACAAATTAAAGCTCTCACAGCCACAACTCTCCACCGGGCATTTTTTACAACTTCTAATTGAAGATGCCCAGGGTGATTACTTAGTCAGCCCCTTCTCTAGCACATTAAAATTCACCATGACTTGCACAGCTACCTGACTCATTGGGGGAAATCTGATGTAGGGCTGTATCACAGAAATACTGTCTGGTTTTAGCACAATCCAGTGTCTCACTTGATCACATTTGTCAAAATACTCCTCATCCTTGGAGAGCATGTTAGCACAGTATAAGAGCAGATATTACTTCTTCACTTTGCCTTTAGGGCTGTTCCTGTTAAGTGAAGTGAGTGTGTGATTCACAGCTTTTAACCTCTGTTCTCCTCAGAGGCTCCGAGACAACATGGAGGTAGTTACCAGCATAGCTAATCTAACTTTTCCGTCAGCTTCTTTTCCTACTAAGAGCCTTTAATTGATCTTACCTACTTCTCAGTCTTTGGTCTTCACTGAAACAGGATTCTGATAAACATAGATTGCTCCTGGGATATTTATGCTATCGTACATCCCTTTACCCTTAGAAGTGTGATTGCATGATGACCTATGCCATCATACTCTTTGATCCTACTATAGGAAATAACTCATGCAGAGATCATAGTCTCCTAGAATTTCCTTGAAGATATATATTCAGCAGAAAATCCTAGTAGAATAAGCATCTTTCTATGCGATACTAATACTTTAGTGATGCCCCCAAACTAATGCCTTCCTAGAGGTAGTGTTTACTGTAACAATATTTCATTTCATATGCAGGAAGATATATATGATAGTTGGATTTTTAATATCTTCATAGTATGTTTCACATCCTGCACTAAAAGTTCTCACTCTCTTTTTCAGTACTTCTCTTTGGTAGTATGAAAGACTGCTTTCAAGTCTCCAGCAGTTTTCTAGCTGTCAGTGTCAGCTTATGACAAACCTCTCAGTAGCTCTTCATATCAGTTATTCATGTCATCTCTAGTGGTGGCCACACCATACTATTCACTCCTAATTTGTCTTTTATGTTTTGCTTGGGCAACTCTTCTAGTGGCCCTTCCTCAGCTTTGTTTACAACCATCATCTGGTATTGGGCATGGCAGGAGGCACCTCATCTTGCTTATGTAACACTGGCAGCTTATTTGCATGACAGACAAGTGGAGTTTTATTTATTTATTTAAGCTACTTTACTAAGCTCACCTTTTTGAAGTATTGAATTTGGAGTAAAATAATAACCTTGAGGTTGTAAACTGAACTTTAATATCTTTAAGGTAACTCTGATTTCAGCTATCACATCTATAACTAAGGTTATTGTGTCCTATAGGCTTACACTGTATATTATCCTCCTTTCCCACCTGGTCATAAGATTTCCCTGATAAACCACTTCCAGAAGAACATATGTTGCAGAATTTACTCATAACCTGTCACTAGTCAGAGGTCTGATCTTGCATGACATGGGTTAGTAATTTACAACCGATATTCCATGGAAACAAAAATGTATAAATTGCCATTCCTGCCACTAACTCATGCACCAAACTGTATAGGACAGTAGGTCTGGTCTCACTTGCATTCCTCCATATAGAGTGGAAAGTGTTTTTGCTGTCTTGAAAGTTCTGTGTGACGGTGACGAAAGATAGTCAGGTCTTTGCCTGCATCCCGTCTCCCCGCCTTGATGCCTTATCTGTTTGAAAAGCAGAGGCTGAGGCCGAATAAGAGGGTAAGAAAAAGTAAAAATGTATTTGAGGTACAGAGAAAGCAAAACCTTTCCCAGAAGTGTCCCTGGGACCAGCCACACTTGCGGGATAGGCCCAATCCCTGCAGCGGCGCCAAGCAAGTGTAAGTTATACAAAAGGTAAAAAGGTCTAAAAGGGTGTAAAAAGGTAAAAAGATGTCCCGCATGCTCAAGCTTCTATTATTAGAGGGTTTCAGTGAATTAACATAGTTCAGAAATATTCTCCAATGAAAATCAGAGTTTAATGAAACTATTTCTCATGGCAGGTTTCTATTGGAGGTCTTTGCTATTTCAGTAACTTCGTTTTTCGGTCGTCGTAAAGAGATATCATGTCCGACTCAGGAATGCTTAAGGACGATCACTGGTTCTATTTTGTCTAGGACAGGGTGCATTATTATCTATGAGTTTCAGTGGAAAGTTACAGGAATTCTATTATTCTAACATTACATTCTAATATATATAAAGCTAGAAAAGCAAAAAAATCCCCTGGCATCACCCTGCCCCCCTTGTGATTGTCTCTGATGGGCAATGTGATTTGTCCTAAGATGAGAAAACCAGGAAATTGCAGGAGGAGCTATCTGGATGCTTGCATAATTGATGCATTCTAAAGATGGGGGAGCTGTGATGGTTGACTTTGGTACACGTCGGCCTTCAACCAGGTATATAGTTGACCCGGTGCTGGGCCACCTGGGCCAACTGGTCTCTTGAGGTTTCAGACAGCTTCTGAGTGTCTCACCCCACTCCTCTGTCCCCCTCTCCTGTCCAGCCTGAAGATGGGGAATACTCGCTTTTGGACAGGTGAGGAAAAGTGCTGAGATCTGGTCACATACGGAGATAAAATCTTAATGTAGATACATAGGTGCTCTCTTGCTTTGTAATTGTGCACTCTACAAGGCCAAAGACTGTAAACCTATAAGTTTCCAGCTGAACCTGCTTATAACCCTTTAGACATGCTTATATTATATACTGCATTGGCACTATTTAGATACCATATTAACGATAAATCTAAACAAAATCATCAACATAATCAATGTCATATTTCTTGTGCCTGAGAGTCTTTTCTCTCAACTACTCTGCTACACTTTGTCATTGTAATTCCTATTTATAATAGCCAAATAATGGACTGGAGTCCAAAATGAATTGGCAACCTGGCCTTCTTTTCCCTCGTGTAAGACACACAGAGTGCTCATATACCCTTATGACATCAAAATGAGATTATAAGTTAAAGATATATGCACCTATAATCAGTATTTTCTGGCATTTACGGTGTAGTTAGAACTAACAGCACTGTTTCTTAGAGTATGTTTTGGGGCTTTGACTGTTTTGGACAAGTTTTGCATATAAACATAGGAAACTAAACCACTAGAATGCAGGAAAATTTCAGTGTTGAACAGACTTTTTTTTAAAGCAAGCCTTATATTTTGGTGATAAGAGTATTATTTTTGAAGCTGTCAGATGTGATTCTATAACAGCAAAATATCTTAAATCCGTACTGTTTACATAAGTGTCTTTTTGTCTATTCTGTTCTACCTTACCTGGTGTTCAAAGATTTCTGCAACAATCAAAATGACCTTTATGGTGTGCAATTAGTGTCAGGTCCATGGAAAACCTTAAATAATTTTCTGAATATGAGTTTCTGAAATGCTGTAGTTTTTAATCTCAGTAATTGACATATCTGTCACTTGGAGACTTTACTCATACAGACTTTCTAAGAACAAATGAAACCTTTCTTATAGTGCATGAAAACAATTCGTCAACCATGGGAATCTAATGTTATTTACATAACTTCAAAAATATTTTAATTTATTAAAAAAAATTAATTTTTTTAATACCCCACTATTTTTATTGACTTAACAGCAAATTAGAGCCTTTCACATCTCTCATAATAAAAATACTGCAGCAGATTTGAAGACCTACAGATAAATCTATTATCAACATCATATAGTTTAAAGTTCTTAAAAAAGTAAATTTTAATCAGATATACTATTCACATGAAAATACATATTGATTGATTGTCAAACTGGTGACCTTTCTAGTAGTGTCAAGGTTAAAGCTATGCCAGTATTGATGCCAGAGAGATTTTTTTTGCTTTTATGCTTTTTAGACTAGTAACATTTTAGTTTTATATATTAGTACACCTATAGTCCTGCAGCCTCTATCCTGCAACCTTGTATCCCTTTCCTATAAACAAAACAGAGCCAAGTTGTCGGCCTTTGGGCATTCCAGAGTTGGACTCGATAAGCTACTGAAGTAAGCAGAAGATCTCCCAGTAGAAACCTGCCACAAGGAATAGTGTGACAGAATTCTGCTTTTCATTGAAGAATATTTTCAAAACTATGTAACCCCTATAATAGTAGAAGCACGAACACGCTCCGGGCTCTTTTTACCTTTTTGCACCCTTTTACCTTTGTATAACTTACACTTGCTGGAACCCTGCTTGGCAGGATTGGGCCCAAAGCCTGCGCAGCGGGGGTCCCGGGGCTGTCCCTGGGAAACCTTTGCTTTCTCCAAATCCTTTTAATAAATTTTTACTTTTTATCCTCTTATTTCAACCTCAGCCTGTATTTTCAAACATAAATAAGGCATCAGTATAGTGCGAATTCTTCCAAAGTCTGATCCAGTGGATACTCTTGTTGCCTATATTAAACTGTACACAGTAGACCAATAAAAACAATCTGATTGATCTCTCTCATTATAGTTTTGATGGCTTCTGAAGCACTAGCTATAAAATAACTGGAAAATCAAAGTTTTAGTGACCTCTGAATTAGCTAGGTTTATCTAAATCAAGTTATTTTAAATTTAGATAGTACATTGACAACATATTTTATGTAACAAACACCATCTATTTGTTAATAGCCTCCCTTTCCTGTTGAACAATGACACCTATAAAGAAAAGCCTCCAAGTATGAGTAGTGAGTGTTTGGGTATTAAAATCTTTAGAGAGGCTACCCACCTGCAAACCCTAGTTTGACAATATTCCGAGTTTTCCGCAACCACATGTTTCCTCTAGCCTCTTGTTTTGGTGTTTTCTCAGTTACTGGTTTGTATAGTGAAAGTCTGCACCTGCTGAGTTGAAAATACCACCCTGTATAGTCAACTCATCTATAGGATTACTCTGTGAAGAAGAGAACAATTTTGTTATTTCTGTTTAGAGGAAAATGAATCTATTTGTTTGCTTTACCTCAGATATCTTTTGTATATTTAGAAATAATGCTCGTGGATCAGAACCATAAACATGTATCAAAGTCACTAATAGCAAATTTAGCTATATAAGTTCCTTGAGTGTTTATTTTCAAATTCTCTGACAATCTCTATCAACGCTTTTATTGCAATTGCTTGAAATCAGCACAGATACTTACTGTTAAGTTTTACTTTGTGATCAGATGGTAAAAGGTATTACTTTCTAAAGTTTTAACATTTTTGTTCAAAGCTAAACTGTGACCTTATTTATTCCATTTCTGAACGTAACTTAACATATTTTGACTAGAGGAGCAATTTACAATGCTACTGGGTGCTCTTGATAAGTCTGGCTTGATTTGTAATGGAGATGTTTTCTTCAAAGTTACAGACTTAACAATTTTTAGAAGTATTAATGCTGATTTAGGATGTCTTAAGTGAACCTGTGTCTCACTAGTTTTAATTTGAAGTAAAAAACCATATTGATTAGTCAAAACTCAACTGTATTGATTCATTCAAGTTCATCCTGTGGTGTTAGATTTTTACAGTGCTTTCCGTCTGGTGAAATGGAGTCCATCAAGCAACTATCAGGAAGGAGAGTGGTAATTTCACCAGAATGGTGTCAGAGGATATTGTTGAATTGTCCTTCTTTGCACAAGAGATAACTCAGTGTAGAGTTCACTGGCCTTCCTGATGAATTTTCTGAATTTATTTTCTTCCAAAAACTTTATAAACAAAAGTAAAAGCTTGCATGCCGGGACTTGTCCTGGTTTCAAAACCAAGAAGAAGACTGGAGCCTAAACAATCTCTCTGTGATGTCTCACACCTGGGTCCTGACAAGAAGCAAGCCTCTGAGATAAGGAGGTTTTCTTGGCACATGGTTCCCCTATATTAGCAAGTTTTTGACTGTTATCACCCATCACTCTTTGTTGCCCTGATCCTATATGTGGATCTGGCACAGCCAACCCAAAATCTTCCCCTGTCAGAACTTGTAGCCCTACACCTGTTTTTCAGCTGAATATTTATAAGAGAAGAAAGCACCGCCATCCTCTCCCAGAACTCGTGAACCAGTGCAGGTTCCATTGTTGCAGGACTCCCTATTCCTGCTTCAGCAGACATGCTTGTTCCTCTTTCTGTGCCCTACATCTCCTGCTCTGCACTTTGGGATTGCCATAAAGAACTTGTTATCTCCTATTTATCACACTTGGCCCTCCACCCACTGGTGTAGTCTGGACTCCTTGCAAGCCATGCTGCTGTTGCTCTGCACCACAGTGTGGGGTACAGGAGGACCCTGAGCACTCAGGCTGAACAGCCAAATCCTGACATGGGTGCGGGTTGAGGTCTCTGACCTTTCAGTCACTCCAGACAGGGCAAGAGAGATGTGGTACCACCTTTGTTTTCCCAGCTCTGCCAGTAAAATGCAGCCCTGAGCAAAGCTTCTGGGGCACCAAGCGCATCTACACTGTCAAGTGAGAACTGCCTACAAGAGCTGCTGGTAGTGCTCTGATTGCCAGCACTTCTCTGGTGTTAGCTGAATAGGAAGCTGAATGCAACCTTGCTGTTCCCCCAAGGCAACTTCTTGCTTCTGGCTCCAGCTGCACTTCACACCTTGTGCATGCTCGACACCCACTCCTCCCTTTGCTTTGTGCTCCAAACAGAACGCTGGCCATACCTGGGCCGAAGATGCTCAGTTGCTAATAGCTAGATTTTAGCATGTGCTACTTTGCTTAAACAAAACTGTTTTGAATAGGTAACTTTTTTTTTCTATTTCAGTTGTCTTTAAATAACATAGGTACACCTAGTAAATAATGCACACAACTAAAGACCATGTGATATTAACGAGTCCCAAGAATATCCCACCTTGAGATGTGAACTGTCAGATTTACAGCTGTTTGGTTGGCAAGAGGTAGGCAGGCCTCAGGGGAGAGCCCCACTCTCTGCTTCATGCCTCTCTTGTAACTCTGTTCTAACTTTGACAACCTAGGATGTAAAAAAAGTTGTAACTGTTTTTCACCCTTAAAGAATTTTCTTTTTGAATACACTTCCACTTTTTTCTTACTTTCTGCCTTTTTTATTTTCCTGGTGACTTCCATCTAAAAGGATTTAAGAATAAAACCAGTAGAATGGAGCCATCTCTTTCAAAATGTAGTCAACTTCCCCATTTCCTCAAAAGGTGTAAAAAGGAAAAAATATTATTTTCTTTCTATATTTTCAACAGCTGAAAACAATTGAGAGGACAATGATTACGTTAGAGAAAGTTAATCTGCGCTTTAGTCTTATTGAGTGTAATGAAAGGGAAAAACCAGTCTGAAGAAAGAAATGTCACACAGAAGAAAGCACCTATTTCAAGCTCACTAAAATAAGGAAATATGCAAATCATATGTAACAGACAATTCAATGTGGAATTGCCTGATGAAAGTGCTACTCCTCAGCCTAATTTAAAAGGAAATTTTTATTATAAAGAATATCAAAAGCAAAAGTTGTGGTACAACTTTTTAAATCTGATTATTTAATCAAATCTTTCCCTTATCCCCTCTTCAAAAGAAGATTGCCATTTCAGCAATATTTAAATAATTAAATCCATGTTAAGAAAACTGTACTGGTTAACTTGGGCAATACCAAAGTGTTCATCTTATTCCAGTTCTCCAGCTCTAGCAGAAATCACTACAGAGCTTGTGAATAGAGGACAAGAACAGACTGAAACTTCCCCTCCAGCTTCTAGCAATCCAGGAGTTTTTATACTGGATATAATATTTGCATAGTTCTTGCTAGACCTATTGGATAAGTGGTTATTTGGTGGATATTTTATGGAAAATTCTACCATGAATTTGCTTTCTTCCTTTGTGAGGACTTTTACTACTTAGGGCAGGTAAAATGTCCCATAACAGTGAACTCCATATGATAGTTGCAGCTTATATAAGAAAGCATCACTTTCCGTTTTAATTCTGCTACTTTTGGACTAAATTGGCTATCTCTTGTGTTCTAAGAAACAATGCATTCCTGGTTATCTTCTTCTTCATTTGATACATATATTTGGGACAAATATATATCAAAGTGAATATATCTGTATATATTCTTCTATCCAAAACCACTTTAATATTGCTATCTGGTTCAAAAATGAAAAGAAAAACCAACCAAAAAAACCCTCACTGAATTTCTGCAAGGAGACAAATTTCTATCATTACTATGATGTTAAATTAGCTACCAATTTACTTGTAAAACCTCATCAAATTCAATTTCATCTATGAAAAATAAATGCTGTAATTTGGAAAGGATTGCTGTTTTTCTCACTCACATCTGTGTGAGATTGAATCTATTGAGTCTGTGCTTTAACTGCAAAACTATTGGTTAACTGCACAAGATATGTCTATAATTCTACTTGATTGATAAAAGCCATAAATTTATAATGTCTCTACTTGAGCTAAATAATTTAAAATTCAATATATTAATGAGAAATATGGAATTAAAATGATTCGATCAATGCATCATCCCTACACCTCACTTTCCCTGTGCACATGTGAGACAGAGATAAAATGCAGCTCCACTGGACTCATAAGATAATATTGCTTTTCTCCTCTCCTTGAAAAAGCAAGTTCTACTAGCTGGTGGTTTTTCATACACTTCCTAAGCTGGCTGTAGGGGAAATCCTCTGGCTGGCTAGGATTTCTCAGCTGTGGTTAATCTCTCTGGTCGTGCTCACTTCTGGAATGCTGTTTCACATTGTCCCTTCATTTAAGATCAATTTTCTTTTAGACCTTGTATGCTTTGGAAATTACCTATGGAAGGAAAGATGACTTTTCCAACCTTCTGCATCTACCTGAAGGGGTGATGAATGGAGGAAGCAGAGATGTAGCTGTAGTTTATCTATTTTACATGAAGAAGAGTAAGTCAAGTGCAAAGACTGCTTGCAAAATTAAAATTATTCAGAACAAAACACAAGAAATTCTGAAAGTCAAACCTGTAAACATACAGTATCAAGACTAATTATTGTTATGTTTGCAAAAGCCAAGATATGCTTCTATCTTATCAGTTTTGCCTTGATTACAGTGAACATTAAAATGACTAAGTTTATATGTGTTAATATCAAAGCCCTTAATTTCCATAATATTTTAAAAATTACATACTTTCTTAGGAAATTAAATAAGTCATAATGCAATAGGATGACATAAGTTGGTTTCTAAATATAATCATCCTGAAAGCAATGGATGCTGGGAATTGAATAATATTTTCAATCAATGTGCCATTGAACAGTTTTCATGAAAAGCAGGAAAAACAAAGCACTAAACTAATTAAAATACAGAATGGAGAAAAATGTTTACTTGGGGCATTTATAATTACTTTTAGTGTGCATAAGTTTCCCATGCTGGAACCAAATATTCACAGCACAATAAAAAGGTCCATTTTGAATCTTATAATAAACATGTAATTTTAAATATTAAGCACAAAATAGTTTCTGAAGAAGGTCTTTCTCCTGTCTCCCTCTCCACAGGTAGTTTTTTTTTTCTTTTGGTGACCGGTGAGAACTACCTTCACCTTGGTTATATTGGTTTATAACTTCCAATAACTAAGAGGTGACACGGTTACAGTGTGCTATTCAATGTAATGTATCTATATTTTTCTGTGTAAATCCCCAAAGGCAGAGCTGAAGGCATATGTGTATATGTATATCTGTGTTTAATTTCCAAATATCTCCTGCAAGGCTGGCTGAAAATTTATAAACGTGGTAATCTTATGAGAGTGAAAGTAAAGATTATTGTATGTTCTCTGCTGGATCATTCCACACTGCTCGAGTTTGTCTGTTCAATTAATTTAATTCACCTTTTTAAAACACCTCCAACAGAAAGAGGCACATTATTGAAACAGTTACATTTCAGAGAATGCTGCTGGTTAAGATTTATTTGTGGAAATTTGTTTTTAAACTACAGTTTCACTTTTTTTTTTTTTCATTAGGCTTCCTCTACAGATAATCTGTGAACTCATATAGATGCCAGATGTTTAGAAATATTAATATTGCAAAGGCATGCAACACTCCTGCTGTGGCAGAAAGGCACACAGAGAAATACAATGAACAAAGCAGCTAAAAGCTTTAGGCTCATTTAAGTTTAATAAGCTCAGAATTTGTAGATGTTATAAAAGAAGCAGCAGACAGAGGTGTTTTATTGGTTAATTTTTTATGTTTGTAGATATTTTAGATTTCTAAGCTTTAGTGCATTGAATTAGGCTACTGACATGAGTCTTACTAAAGCCAGTGGAACTACTTATGTTAAGAAAGGAATATTCAAGTCAATGAATATGGGTCAACATGTAGGTGTGTATCTATATTTATGTTGCAGGAATCAGAATTTAATGTTTCTAGTGTTATATTGGAAGTCAAAGTGGATAGCCTTTGAGATACCATTCATCAATGCTACAAGACTTTCCATCTTTAGAAGAGAATCAGTGATCAGAAGGACTCAAGAAATATATATTCAGAGTCTAGATTGTGACATATTCAGTAGAGAATACTGATGCTCTTACATATTTGTACATGTTATTTTACATATATTTTAACATATATTTTACATATTTTACATATTTTACATATTACACATTTACATATTTTAACATATTACAATACAATATATTTTACGTATTTTAAATATGGTTATATTACATAACCATATTTTACATGGTTGTCCATATTGTATAGAACTATTCTAACTTTCTGGACCCTTTCTGAGATTTTTTTTCACTGAAAACATACACTGAAGCAAAAAATCTTCTTCATGCCTATTTTTTTTCAGCACTGTATGTCAGCTTTTCCTAGGTTTTCCTGGAGCGACTTTTCTCTCTTCTACTCTTCAACTTTCTGAACATGCTGAGGTTAGTAATTTTAGAACTGCTAATAGAATTGGCCTGAACTTGAGAATTCTATTTCTCAAAAACATTGATATGTCAAAATCTGGACTCATTCTAAATCAAAAGCAAGTGACAAAAAAATCCTACAAGCAACATAGGCTAAGAAACATGGTTTAGCTATCATTGAAACAAGTATTTCTGCTCAGAAATTATGTTTCCTGGGTCTGTGATTGCCTGAGACTGCTATTCTTTGGTTTTTGTTTGGGTTTCATTTTGTTTCGATGTTGGGGTTTTTTGTTGTTGTTGGGTTTGGTTTTGTGTGTTTTTTTGGTTTTTTTTGTTTTTTTTTTTTTTTTTTTAAGAAGAAAAAGGACTTTCTAACTTCCAGGTTGCTCTACTGGAACTTCTGTGAGTTCTGGGTCAAGATACAGAACAGAGAGTTTAGGCTTCTGCCTCTATGGCAGGAACCTTGAAGCCTGAAACCTGCTATGTAGTGGGGCTCATTTGATGTTGCTGGAACCAACTATTTAACATGGGAGGGAGTTCAATTTTAACCAGCCTGCATTCTAACAGCAACAAAAAACAACACCACCCCTCCCTCCACCCCAAACTTTCCTTTAGAAAGAATTTCACTGTTTGGACATGGGCTTGAAAAAATTCAAGTTGTCTTATAACAAATATCATGGTATTAATATACTCTTTTAATACAAATTCATATTTTCTGCAGGAAATAATCAGAAATCAAACACCTTTTCCGTAAAGGTCAGCTTACAGGTATTTACTGAAGATGCCATCATTTCTTTCTGTTAGTTAATTAGTGTACTCCAGACTTCAAAATAACATCATATTTGGGCACACGAATGATAATATCAGTGGCATAAAGATTTTTCAGTAACAACTGTTCCAAGTGAAATATGTAGAATTTCAGTCCTTTTGCTTTGCTGAAGTTGAAATACAGTAAAAAGGAATCGGAGCAGAGCTAATTACCCTGAAGCTGTATTGTCAGGAACTCTTGAAGGAGATTATTCTGATACGTGAAAACCAGGAAGGAATGACTAATTTCTCTAGCATTGGAGATGGATCGAGTAGTGAGAATATTAATAAAGGATCAATCTCTACTAAATAAGCTTTTTAATGCTTACTTTTAGTAGTTATTGTGTGGGTTATAATGACTAAAATGACTGAAATAATCTCCTTTCCAAAGCAGATGTGAATAATGACAGATATCATTGCTATACAATAGAAATTACCCAGATCACTGTTGCTCTGATGTCATAGTATTGAAACATCAAACCCATTAATAGGGAAGCACAATGCTTCCATTTGGATTGTATACCAGACAAATGGCCAAATATTTCTTCCACTAATAACAGTTCTTGTTCAAATCAATATCAAGCAAATGAAAACATTTTTTTTCCTCCTGCTTAAAATATGTGATCATTTCAAGAATATTATAAACAAATACACAGTCTCTTCATCTTCTCAGGCTCTATATCTACCAAACCTTGACAACCTCCTGAAGTTTTAGAAATCACTTTTTAGACTTATGTGTGCTTTTGATTTCCATGACATCCTGTAGTTCTAAGTTTCATAGATTAAACGTAATTTTTTTTTGTTTAATTTTATATGTGTTGCCTGAGTGTTTAAAGGGGCACTCCTTTAAACATTTCATGACAAAAAATGGACCATTCTGTCTTCCACGTAGGCTGACTCTTTTTGTTGAGTAGTGGAGAACTTAAGAAGATAAAACTGGAGTGGTAGAATGAGACCACTAAGACTAGCTAACTATTCAGGATGGTGAGCTCTGGAGATGCTGCTAACTACTCAAGCATCTTAAGGACTTTGTATGTGATCTCTTGAAACTGGGATATGCCAAAACAAAAAGCTATGTTGGATAATGTCAACCTTTGTATTTTCCAGCAAACAGCAAAGACTTAACACAAGCAGAACACATATATTCTCAGATATGGAATAACCCCGCAAAAGAACCAAAACTGGTCAAATACAACCAATTTTTAATAAGGATAAGAGTGCTGAACTAAAACTCATGTGCTCTCCATTTTTAACAAGTTCAAGGGCATGAAAATCTGATTGGCAGTTCATATTTAGTTTGCTTTATCAGCAAAACACCTTCAAATACTAGAGAAGTAAAACAAAAAAAATTATCTCTGTGGTTGGTAATAAACAATCAATGATAAAGTACATCAGTTTGACAAGATGTTTCTGTGTACATGTAATCATAATGCAGATATGTGCAAAAATAATCAAAATTCTGACATTTATGGCCAGTACATCTACCCCTCCAAACACCTGCAGTCTTGATCCAGGAAAACTTCAAAGAATTTGTGCTATTTCCCCAGAAAAGATGCAGGTAAATTATGAACTTTGACACGTTGGTTATCATTTTACTATTGATTGCTAGAGAACATCTCCCGTTATTTCCCCCTCACATTTTCAGGCTCTTCTAAGGAAATAATTCTCTAATAAAGAAGAACTTTGCAGCAGAAAATATATTTTTCTTTTGGCTTTTGCCCTTTACTTCAAAATACAGTGCATGGTGTCCCCTTTCTGTATAGATGGTTTCCCCTACAAGGGAGTTTTATATGATATTCCAGAGACAAATCATGGCTCCCCTTTTTCTGCTTGGGAAAGCAACGAAATGAAGATCTGCTTGAGGATCATGGAAGGTCTTCCATCCATTAGGTCTTCCATCCATTAAGCCAGGTAAATTGCTGTACCTGGATATACTATAAGAGTACTAAAACTGAAATATTATTCTTGCTGTAATTCATCTTCTAAGCATGTTATCATGATGACAAGTTCTGATAAACTTCTAGCCATATTATTCCCTTCCAAAAGAAAGACTAAATAAAGGGAAAAAACAAGAGGCTTTGAAGGTTTTGTTTGCTGTTTCTCTTAGACATCATTTTAGGAAAATCCTACAGCAAAATCTAAATGTACTATGCTGTTGAGTTTAGAATGTGTTATTTATGCACTTTTCTGTGAAAAAAAGGGCTATTTTAAGTGATCTAATATTAGAAAATACTCTAAATTTATTGTCTTGGAAACAACAAATACTCAATAGTAAATAAAGAGAAAAGAGTTACCTTATTTGTAAAAAGGCTAAACTTTTCCCAGACATAAACCACTACTATATTTCTACTTATAATTTGCCTAGGAAAAAAAAAACAAACCTAGAGAAATTAAATTTACTTCCCTTACTTGTCATGTCAGTTACAACTATTTTCCACATAATAATTTTTTTCCCCTCAAATTCTAAGCCATTTTGAGATGCTAATAGCAGGCTGTTCCATTGCAAGGAATTGTGCCTCAAATACAATGAAAAGAATTGTCCAGACAAATATCTCTCCAAAAACCACCATAAAGTAAACAGATGCTGTATCCTACTTCATTGTTCCTGCAAGCAAGACTTTAGTTAAGGTATTAACTTGTATTTTTCTGTGGAAATGTACCTGGAAATGGGACCATAGCTGGAAATTTGTATAAATTAAATTTTAGATTAGTTTAAAATGCTGGGTTTAGTATGGATTCAGAGGTTTTTATAGTCCTATTGTAAACTCAGTTTATGGATTTCAAGTGATGATTTCTCAGGAAACAGTTTTCCTTCTCTTAAATTCCACTTCCAGGCACAAAGTTTCCCAATTACACCGTCTCTTAGTTTTTAATTTTTCCTTGAAACAAAATAACAGGCAAAAAAGTCTCTTGGTTAAGCAAGTATCCTGGAAACAGACCAAGAAACTATTGTAATAGCTCAGGGTTCTTTACTCCCTTGCACACTCAGGAGAAAAAAGAAAGCCTGAGGCTCTCTAACAGCAATGGAAAGTTTAGCCAAAGAATGGGATCATGTTTTAAATCCTTCTTAATGTAGCAAGGAGCTGTGACAGCAGAGTTTTAAATCTGTGCATCTGTAAACCATGAAAACCCCACTAGATGGTGCTCAAGAATACATGGTCTCTTGGATTGGCAAGCCCTGTGGACTAAATGACATAGGCGATTGCATTGGTCAGGACGCTAAATGGTTTATAGCTTTTAGAGGTTTAGTCTCCGTGGTAAAAATCTAGAAATTACTCTGAAGTTCCTGGGACCCCGGTAGGGCAGGAGAATTAGGTGTTTGAGAACTGCGTTACAAAGTATCCAAAATATTTCGAGAGTTTCCCGCTGTTAGCTGTGCACATAAAGGTAGGCTTGACGACAGGGAGTGCCTTAAAATTCTAGAGAAGGTTGATCTTATGGTCTTTGTCAGAAAAGATCCTTTCTACTCTTCCTTACAAAGACTTGGTGTTGTTAATTGCTCAGGCACACCTGCAAGATCCATTGTTTTTGAAACAATGGGCAAGATACGTTTGCTTTTCTAGTATAAAGATTAGGAGAAGTCCAGGAGGAGAAGTTCGACATGGTCTTTGTTTTAAGACCTCATCAGTCTTTTAAACTGATAGAACAGCTACTGTTATGTTCCTGTAAAGCAGCAGAGTCTCTCTAGGCTGGGAGAGAGATTTGGATAATTTTAGGCAAAGGAAAGTGAGTAGGGATTAAGTTTCATTATAGTGTGTCATCTAGTCAATAAGTTATTATATATGCCAATCATCAAGTTCAAAAAGAAAGCAGCACCACCTTCATACTCTAATGGACTCTACTGATGATGTTTCCCCTGAGAGCAGCGGCTACCAGGTTAAACCACACTGGGACATAAGCAGAGGAAACTCCAGACTGTAGATTCTTAGGTAACAATTCGTGTTGACCAAAACTGACCTGTTTTTGCTCATGTACTGTTAGGAAAATGGACAGTGGTAAGATTAAATCCGAGGTACTGACTCATCAGTCAGAGTCTAAAGCTGTGGCTTTAGATGCCTGCTTGTATTTTAGTCCAACCTAGCCACTCAGGTACTGGTTTTGACATTCACCAGATAAAGGATATCATGAAAAGTTTATGTTGAAGAATTTTTTAGATTGGTTTAAAATTTAATGGCTTCGTGTGATAATTTACCATAATAAAAATAGCTAATGGAGAACATAGCTATTATTTTTAATATTGTCTGTAAAGAGCGATGGAGGTATTACTCTTCCTTTTTGTACAAAGCAATTATTGACTGCCTTTCTCTGATGAAGTAGAATTCATTGTGCCTCAAAGCAAAACCACGTCCATTTTCCATAAAAATACCCCAAAGAAGTTGGCCATGAACAAAGAACAGCCTATGAAATAAAGACAAAACAAAAGAGAGTGAACCTCTCTTTGTTTCCTTGTGGAGAATGTCTCTGACTCAAGAAAGAAGGAAATAATGAAAAGCTTCTTTGATTGATTTTGCAGCTAATAGAACAGCACAAAAGCATGCTAATTGCTTTAAAATGGAAATGGAGAACTTAATTCAAAATTGGCATAAACATATTCAGCTTCTATTAAATTAAAACCAAGTGAAAACTATGACTCTTCAAACTGCCTTCCAACAAAAGTGTGTACATGGAAAAGCATAAACCATGACTTTTATGGTGCTCATGTTTCTATATTAAAAGCAAGAGTTACATTGCATTCTATATTTTTTTATTACTCTGTGCTATAGATTTCTCAATATGGTGATACTATATCTACTGTTGCACTAAACCTAAATTAGATTTTAGTAGATCCAGAATAATTCAGGACTGTTAGGCTAGGGAAGATGACTGAATAAAATGGCCACTTGAATGAGGTTTGGTCTTACCCTGTTTCCATATGCCTTACAAATGTTCATGCTAATTTCTTCAAAAATGGTGGTAAATTCTTGCCTTAGTATATAGTTTTGAAACTGTATACTAAGTTATACTAGTTTTTTCTCGTAATTGGAAATGCAAAATATATCAAAATGTTCATAACATGAAGATTCTAAGTTTGATTTAAAGTTGCAGTGCAGTATTCCCAGCAGAAGTGAGGAAATGTCTTTTCTTCTGTTGTCAAAAATTTCAAGTATATTCTCAGTAAAAGGCAGCCTTTTTTCATAATCACAGCACACAAATCAATATTATTGTTCTATACAATATCCCAAAATGAATAGTAGTAACACCAGCTTCCTATCACTTGTGCAATTTCTTCAGGGCTATTTTCAAGCTCCAGTGCTCTTCAGTACAGGAAGGTGAATAAGATGTCAATGGGATAGATTTATACATTTGGGGTCTGTGTTGTTTATAATATTTGCCAATTCTTGATTAAGCAGATCGACCTGCCTGGGCTCTCAAGGTCAGTTCAATTAGATAAGGATGTGAACAAAGGTGAAGAAGCTGTTCTTGGAGATAATGTGTAAGCAGTTGAAAAATGTTTCACCTGATTTTTAGAAGTACGGATCTCTGGAGTAGTGTGGAAAAGGCTGGATGAAACAGCATATTTACTGAATCTAAGTGAGATGGGTTAGTTCAAAGCAAATGGAAAGATATGGAAAATAATTGACTCAGTTGTTGAGTAGCAAAGTCAACAAGCTACTGCTGCAGTATAACCATATACTGTGGTCTCTTCAGCTTTTATAAATGAGAAAGGCCATGGCTGGGTTAGTACTTCACTTTGAGTTTAGAAATCTGAGTAACAACTAGTTGCAGCTGGAAGTAGATTTGGTAACCTGGTAAGTAGCACCTTCCTCTGAGTCGGTGCAAAGTCATACCATAAAAAGGGTATGTAATTTGTGGTCTGTACAGCCTCATCTCTCTCTGTCAAGGGAAGGTATTAAATTCAGGTCTGGATAAATTTCATCTCTGGCTCATTATTTTGCTCCTTTCTGCTGCATTTTGCCTACATAGATTCCTGCTGAGTGCTATAAAGCTGTTACTGTATTTTATCCTGAAAGGATAACTACTTTAGCTGTGACTTGAGAATTCTTCATTTGGATACTCACTTCATCAGGGAATGCTGGCATGATAATGCTTAACTTTAAGCTTTCAGAGTTAAAGAATTGCAACTAAGCAGCTATTGTGAGGGCAGTCATAGTAACAGTAACAGCATGGAGTATTGAGTATTTTTTTCCACATGATAATGTAGCTCCTATAAATTATAGGCTATGTGATTCAACTATTTAGCATTATGATTGGGCATTCTGTAATCACTGGAAAATACTTTAATAATAAAGCACATAAAAGAAAGGTGATTGCTGTGAAATACTGTTAATTTCATGTAAAAGGATGTTCAATCTGACTAAAATTCTGGTGTGTGTGAGACCAGTTTATGAATCCAAGTGACTATGGAAGGAGAAATACAACAAATCAGGAAGCAGCAAGGGAAGTGCTGGCATAAGCTGAAATCATATGGGGCTGTAATACACGCTTTACACTTTATTACAATTTTCCAATTAGCTGACTGCTGGAAAACACCCTGGTTTAGTGTGGTAGCAGCACAGTTTGCTGCTGCTGCTGGGTGTTAGAATGCAGGGACAATCATGCCATATTGAGAGTGTTATGGACAAACAGAGCAGAACCACTCATGTAACCTTTTAATAATTAAAATTTTCTGCTTTTCTAAAATGCTTTCCAAGTGTTACAGCAGGTTCAGGACCCTATTCGTGTCTTGTGTGCTGAAAAAGTGTTAATGTTTTACATGTCGTATATAGAAAATCATAATTAAAAAAAATAGTGTGAAAATTACATTGGTATCTTTTCTTCTCAGTCTTCACATGGGTCTGTAAAGCATCTCTGTATGAATGGCTTAAGGATAATAAATATATTGTGCAAATTAAAGGAAAACAAATCTTTTTTAGTTACTGTTTTTACCTCCAGAATTTACAAAGATTGAATCAATGCACTAAGTTCTTAGTGAGTCAGCTCAGCCAAATACTTTTCAGTATTTCTCTTTTGCACTAAGGTTTTTGATTCTCTGCTCTTTTCTGTTTCTTATTTCTAGCGTAACTCTGAGACATAGCCCAAGGACAGCAAAACCCTCAGGTTGATTAGATCACCATGTTTCTATAAAACCGTATACTGATTTACACCCAATAAGCATCTGGCTGTAGAATGACTAATAACTGCTGTTGTCTGGAGACAGGAATCAAAACAGAGCAGAGGGTTTTGTTTACATAATATAACACTAGAGGAGAGAATACCAATCTAATACTCTTTTAAATTTCTTCTTTGGGTGACAACAGGAATAGCAACTCTTGATTCACTTGAGTCACACCCACCAGATGTCTAAAGTGGTTATAAAGGTAGTTAGAAAGTTGTAACTCTTCTGTCCAGATATTATCATCCTTGAGTATTACCTAACATAGGAGGTATGTACCCATGTTTTGCTAGGAAGGTACATAGGCTTTCAGGCACTCAAAAGGGAGAGTGGAGGATTATGTGCCCTCCTCAAGGCAAGGAGATTCAAACGTACATCTTCCTTCTTCTGGGACCTGTGATGGACAAGCAGATCAACAGATCAAAGGTGATGGCATGGTTTTTCAACCTTTCTGCTCATTTACAGAAATAGACGAAGAATTCAGAGAGAGAGCGTGTATAACTGAGCTGTCAATGAAAATAATTTAATATTTGGAAGTACAGACGAGGACCTCAACTCTTTAGCTCCATGAGTCGTCAATAAGCTCTAGAGTTGTATCTCTCTTTTGCTTCTGACACTGGAGCACAGCTTTGCCATGTTGGCTGAACCAGTTTCCCAGCATGTCCTCCTGCAGTTGGAAAGAAACAAATCACAGATTAAATAGCATCTTTTCAGTCTAGAAAGACAATTTATTCCATAAAATGGAAATGAAGCAAAGGTAGCTTTACACGGGCTCTGTTCATATAACAGAAATTTAAAAAATCATAACAAACTAAAACTAGCATATTAGAGATAAAAAGGAAAAAAAAATCAAAACAGCAAACCCACCTCAAAATAGAGAATAAGTGAGAAAGAATGAAGCTTGTTGGAACACCTTTTCCACTACTTCACTTTCCTTGAAATTTAATTAAAAACATTGAGCCTGAAAAAAAGACAGCTCCTAAACAACAACGAGTGGAGGAAAAGACAAGAAGTTATAAAAATACAAAAGATACTGTTAATATTATCTAATTCTGTTAAAGTTGTTTTGTTATATGGTGATTCTATTGTCAGATCCTTCTTCAGCTGTTCATAGTCAATTTTCGATTTTACTGACTTGAGCCATAGATGTTTGAGCATTGATTTCCGTAGAACCAACTCCAAGTCCAGTAACCCTTTTGTGTAAAAATTAGCCGCTGTCCTGGGGTGACTTTATGATGCTTTATATCCCAATCGCCTGCTTAATGACAAATATTAATTCTGTGTCTTTAAGCTGGCTCTAGAAGCCAGGCACTTGTTTTGGTTTTTCTTCAAAGGTGTTTACATTTTTTACTTATCAGCTAGCTGTGCTGTGCTTCTCAGGAGAGAACTCTCTCCGGCTGCTTTTCTGTGTGGCAGAAGGCGAAGGGAACACTTTTACCTTTTTTTCCTGTGAGCTTTTGCCGTGCTTTTGCTCAGCTGAAGGATATCGGAGGGAGTTGAAACTTGCTTTTGGCTTTTTCCCTCTTCTGCCTGAGGCACGGAGATAGAACAGGTTTTTTTGTGATTGTGTTTTCTTTCCCTTTTTCCTTTGGAACTTTACAACAGACAACTGGGCTCTGTTCTACATACCATCTTTCCAGGGCCTACACCCTGGGCAGAAAACCACACCTAGAAAATGACTCCGAATTCATCCAGGTTGTCTTCACCACGAGAGGTTTACTATCTAATATTATTCATTTTTTTATTTTCCTTTCCCTTCCCCTTCCTTCTGACAGTCCAATCCATTGGTGTACACACTATCCCTTTCTTACAAACACCCAGAAATTTTCAGATTTAATTTCTGTTTCAATATATCACAGAGCTATAAAACTTTCTTTTTTTCAAGTCTTTCTCTTTCCAATTTAGCATGCATAGTGCTTGTAAGTTGTATTCAGTGAAAATGAAAAGCTTTATGTCTCTGAGACTCATTTCTATGTAAATGAACTAACAAGCATGTGCACAGCAAAGCAGAGGCTATAAAAAGTAAAATGGAGTTTAGTTTACCAATATTTTGCAAGTGTTTTAACAGCTTGCACAATTAAGTTTGGAACTATGGTGAATTGGATTTGTGTGTGTATTTTTGTCTGTTTGATTGACAAAATTTTTCCTTTGTTTAACTCTAATTATCTTTTTGAGTTACTTTCAAGTTGGAGATTTGCATTAACTAGGCATCATGTATCATTGCCATCCTATATTGCATGAGGATAAATCCATATGTCCAGTTACTTGACTGTCAGAACTGGGGAACAGAGAGGAAGTATACGACACTATCAAAATCCAAACTACTGTCCAAGAAATCTAAGTCTGGAAGAAATCACAATTCTCAGCTCCCTTCATTTTGAGGGAATATTCTTATATATGAAGAGATATGCCTTCTGTCAGATTGAGGATGGGACTGAAACGACTTTACATGCTTCTGTGAGTGTAATCCTATAGATTATGAGCTAATATCATATGTAGATATGAGAACATGATCTTCTTTAAATAAACATTTTAATCCTTGAATGATAAACATACTTAGAATATGGGTATTCCATCACAGCTCTCAAGGATTTTAGGCAGTGTAGCAGCTAAAAATGGATTCCTCATAACAAAATGCAGATGCCTGTGTATGACAAAATCATCCAGAGTCTTCATTAATTGAACAGAAGAACATCTCATCCTAGTATAGACTTCTGAAGAAAGCTGGAAAATTGTTTTCTAAACTTTTCTATTTTGTTCTTGAAACCGAGAGTGACTAGCTTGGGTGAAAACATGTGTACAGTAGACATCGGAAGTCCAGTGAGGTTAATCCACTCTCGTTTCTACATCTCATGGAGGCTTAGTTATAAAAAATACTCAGCTGCTTATACTGGCACAATATTAAGCTTGTGCCAAAAGTGGAACTTATAGAGAGATTACAACTTTAAAGTCAAGTAATATTAGGCACCTCTGTGCTTCCATGGGTAAGCAGGTGTTTGCTTGCCACATAAGCAAGCAGGTGTTTTTCATTGCAGCCCTTTTAATTCATTCCCTGCCTTGCTGTAGGCACCTAAGTCCTCTTCTAGATATAATTCTAAGTTTTCTGTGAAGTTTTTCATTATGTTTCATGTATCAGCATTAATGCGAAGAAAGAGCACTTTTTTATAGTATCACTCTTACTGTTTTAGTAAAACAAAAAAGTTAAACAGATTAAGAATTAACTGATAGATATAAAAATGGTATCTTTCCAAATGCATCTTAAATATGTTTCTATATACAACTGTCTCGGTTTGGACAAACTTAGGAGGAAGACTAGAGGAGTCTCCTCTGCAAACCATAGGGTTCTAAAACTCCCTTCCCCCCCACCTTAGGAATTGCTCGGAGGAAAGTGAAAACAACTGTTTATTTAACAAACTAGGGTGCTGGGGGGCTGCAATGCAGGCACCAGGGGAAAGGATGAAAAAATAAATGAATAATGTTAGATAATAAACCTCTCGTGGTAGAGGAACCTGGATAAATTCAGAGTCCTTTCTGGGTGTAGATCTGCTCTGTCTCTCTCTCTCCCTCTCTCTCTCTCTCTCTCTCTCTCTCTCTCTCTCTCTCCAGCTAGTGGTGGTTCCACTGGGGCTAGGGTACCATGTAGGGCCCTCTCCAGGCCCGGCATGGTGTAGGCCCCTCTCTGGGCCCAGGGTGTAGGCCCCGGAGTTCAGTTATCTGTTTTATGGTTCCAAAGGAAGAAGGAAAAACCACAGTCCCAGAAAAAACTGTTTTCTTTCCTTGCTTCAGCCAGGAGGCTAGGTAAAGAGCATAGAGTAAGTTCTTAACTCTCTCCGATCTCTCTCTCCCGAGAAAACACAGGGCTGAGAGAGCTAAGAAAAAGAAAGTAAAAGTGCTCTCCCTCTCTCTTAACACCAAGCTGAGAGAACTGGCTAGAAAAAAAAGTAAGTGTTCCCTTCGCCTTCAGCTGCTTCAGCGACAGTGATAAGTGGAAGATAAAAAGACATGTATATGTCCTTGAAGCACAAACAGTTCGCCTGGCTTCTAGACCCAATTTAAACGCACAGGATTGCATATCTGGCATAGAGCAACAATAGGGATACAGCCTCATAAAGTCACTCCAAGACATTCCACCCCGTGTCCCATATCGTTGGCTTAATGCC
>VZRJ01000281.1:426302-464982 GCA_013397565.1 Ptilonorhynchus violaceus | reverse complement strand
GGGCGCCGGTGCAGGTCCCCCCGGTCCCTGGTAATTTCTCCCCGGCGGTCCGGACGCGCCCGCCGACAGAGCTCAGCGGTTTTCGTTTCGCTGCCTTTGCTACGCGCACCGCGCCGGCAGCGGGACGGAGGTGGCCGTGGATGTGGCTCCCGGTGCCCGCCCCAGCACCGGCGTGCGCGTGGATTTTTAAGAACAACCTCCCGTAGTTCTCGGGCCCGGGTGCCCCGGTCTTCAACAACGGGAAAAGATGCAAAACTGACATTTTGAGAAAGCAGCCACGGTCAAGGCGGGTTTCCCCCGGCCACGGCAGGACCCGGCGAGCCCGTGGCCGCGTTCCTGTGAGGGGGGCTCTGCCGCTCCCACGGCCGCAGAGCGGCCCCGGTCACCGAGAGGCTGCGGGAGTCTAACGCCGTTCCCGGGCTCGCCAGTCCCGGTCTCGGCTGCTGCACAGGGCACTTCAGGGCCACGCAACCATGCAGGGCAAGGGATGGAGAAAATATTTCCCTAGCCGGTTCTTTCCTCAGCGAGGCGAGGGCACAGGCTCCGGTCGTTTAAGGGATTTGGTTTGTCTGGGGGAGGCTGTGGAGGTCCCACGGCAAGGCCAAATCCAGTCACACCGGGGTGGTGCTGCTGGGGCCGTTCAGCTGCTCGACTGGTGCTGTTCACCAGCCAGAATGTGCAGCCTAAGCTGAAACTCCGATCGAGGGGAGATCTCTGGCAGGGAAGGAAGAAAAAACAACGAGGAAATCTCTACCGGGCGGCACGTTGCGAGGGATCGCCGCACTCCGGTTCACTGTCCCCACCAGTGCTCCGCGACTGCCGCTCCCCAGCCCCAGCCAGGCCCCGTTCGGTGCATTCGTTGTCGCTGCGCGGCGATGCCGGGGCTGCCGGCCCTCGGCGTTCCCCTCCGCATCAGCGCTGAACGCGGGG
Organism: Ptilonorhynchus violaceus; assembly: GCA_013397565.1. Classification (NCBI taxonomy): domain Eukaryota; kingdom Metazoa; phylum Chordata; class Aves; order Passeriformes; family Ptilonorhynchidae; genus Ptilonorhynchus; species Ptilonorhynchus violaceus. The sequence goes on along the minus strand of VZRJ01000281.1, from coordinate 464,052 downwards.
CGGAGAGGGAGAGAAGCGCCGGTACCGTGCTCAGAACAGCCCGGAGAAACCCGAGTGTTGGCGAAGGCGTGGGAGAGTCGAGCTCTGAATGGGGATGGAATACACAGGCACACACATTCATGTGTGTATTGGTGTTGTGTTCTGTCTGTACTCCCGAACATCCATAAACTGCGTTGTGTTCAACATATCATTGTTCAACTGTTAGAGCACCCCATAACTATAAACTTCTATGTTCCCCATTTCCCCGCAGTTTTTCCCAAACCGCTGTAAGCCAGGAGCAGTGTATTTGCAGAGAGCAAAATGGTGCTGCGTTCTGCAGTAACCAGCTTTGTGACAGGCGAGGATCCTGCGCGAAGCCACGGGCTGCTCACAGCCCTCTAATGAACAGCAGTGCCAAGTGGGTCCGAACTCGGCAGGGACAGCCCAGGGGATCCCCTCGCCACTGCTGCCCATGAGCTGTGCCACAGGCAGCGGGATTGAGCCTCGGGGCACCCCAATTTGTCAAAGGATTTCAGAAACCACAACCAAACTTCCATTTCAACCATCTGAGTAGTCGTCAAATAGTGGAATTTATGTCCTGGGAGCTGCCTCGGGCTTGCTGGTGTCTGTGGCTGGTGTCTTTGTTCTCAAGGAACTGGTCTCGAGGTTTTGAGCTGTGCTGAGGACAAGGGGGACAGGCTACCAGGCTGCCTCGTGCATCCGTGTCTTGCAAGACAAGAGTGCGTGGGCGGTGCAGGGATACTGATGTGTGCGGTCCTGCTGAAGGGGACAGAAGTGGGGGTTACCTCCAATTACTCTGTCCAGTTAATCCCGTGTTTACAGGAGCCTCAGGGAAACACCAGTTGGAACAAACACACAGTATTTCCCCCTGTGGATGAGAGCAGTGTTCCCTGTCAGCCAGGTTCAGGTGTGACAGGACTGTCTGAAGGTCCCTGCTGTGAATCTCTGAGGGTGTGTCAACAGATAGAGATGCCTGCGGGGGCTTGCACAGACTTTAGACCCTACCAGCTTGAGGCTTTTCATCCCAAGGAACGGAATCATGGAGGATATGGGTGCCCCGTGGAGGAGAGGACACCTTTTGGGGTGGGCTGGCTCTTGTCCTGATCCTGTTGTTTGTCCTGTCCACACAGTGCACTTGGGCTGTGGGGTGGACAACTCGCATTGTACTGCTGGGTATGGGCAGCCGCTTGACTTCCCAATTTCTGAAAGAGTCTTCTTGCAGCACAGGTCCTGGCTAGTTGTGAGGGAGCATGGTCTATCTCTCACCCTCCCACTCATTATTAAACACTCCTTTACCTCCATGGGAGACTTCTTAAAGGTCTCCAGTCAGCAGAGGCTGAGATCGGTGGTGTGCAGGCAGTGTGGGGGCACCAGCAGCTCCTGCAGCTGTATTGCAGCATGGCTGTGTCAGGGGGAGTCATTTAAGTGTAGGCAGTGAAAGTCTTGTGATGGAGATGTGGTCTGAGAGTGCTGAAGATGCTGCACATCCCATCAAGCTGAGTTTTAATTTGCTGATGCTTGATGCTGCTATGAAATTGATAATTCTTAGCATTTGGATGATCTTTCCAAAGCAGTCTTAAATCTGCAAGTGAAACATCTCTGTGAATTTACGCTTTTGAAAGCCCATGCTATGTACCCACATTCCCCTGTTTGGAAGCTTTAAGCCCAGAAAAACTGGTGTTTATTGAAAAAGGATGGAAAAATGTAAGGAGAATTAAGGATTATTGAACTGTCAATGGAACTTAATTCTGGGCAGGTTGTTTTCCAAACTTTGCTTAGTCGTGTGTGTGAGTGACCTCTCCTGCAGGGCCGAGCAGCTCCGTGGGTGGGGGCACAAGGCAGAGCTCGGCATAACTGGAGGAACATCGACCATCTCCTTGGAGCTCCTCCTGACTTCGCTCTAAGCCCAAGCCCAAAGCCGCCCCTGTACCATGCCCGCGTGCACAACCCCTCTCAGGATAAAAATGGCTCCACAATTTGCCTCTCTCAGCATTATTTTGTGCCCAGGGTATTAGATGTTACAAAGTAATGCATGGTGATCAAATCTGTATAGGCAATTCTTTTCCTAAATGGGCCCTAAAATCAATGGGTTATTAGCTCTCCTCCAGTCCCTGATGAAAGCCTGGTCCTGTTAAACATGCAAACTACACAATATTCAATGCCTTGGTTTACAAAAGTGTTTTGCTCAGCTAGGTCATAATTTAGCTCATTTATAGCTGACATAAATAATACTGAGATTTACATCTCACACCCCTGAACTTTCCTCAAAGCTCTTATTTCTATACCAAAATCATCCCCACTGCTGATGAGCAATAATTGAAGGGCTGTGACTCACCCAGATGAGCACTTGCTCATGTAGCTGCTGCTCCTCAGTCAGTAGATTCCCTCCTTATGTGTCTCCTGAACAAGCTGGACCAGGTGGATGAAGTATTTGCTTCAGTGCGGGTGGGCAGTTTTTGAAGAAGAGGTGTGTACACCCTTGGTTTAGACTATTTAAACATTTCCCATCAATGCTGTGTTTTCCTTGCCCACTCTATTGAATCTATTAAACTCCTAACTTTTTCCTGACTCAGCAGCAGAATAAATATGTCTACTTGGTGCCCACTTGTTTTTGAGTATCTGAGTTTGCATCCTGGAGGCTCCCAGGTAGCTTTGATGGGCAGGGCTATAGTGCAGTTTGTGGCAGTTTGGCACCTATGTGCTTTCCCCCCTTTTTGACGAGGTCTCTAAATTTCTAGGCATTTCAAATATCTTAAATATCTGTTTTTAAGGTCAGAGCAATAATGGTATTTAGATATATACCCCCATGAATTTAATTTAAGGATAAGAAATCAAATATTCCCAGATCATTGTGACAATAGAAAGCAGCTGCCTAAAGACATCTCTGCATCGTGCGTTCAGAAATGTTCATGTGTCCTTTGTAGGATGTGCCCAGAGCTGGAAATGCTGGGAGTGTGAAGCAGAGGTGTTTGAGAGGGGTCTCGTGCTCTTTAGGCAGCACAGATGTTCCCACACTTCTGCAGGAGAGATGTGTGCTGTGCTCCACCTCAGCCCCATGAACTGCTGTGAGCACAGAATCACAGAATGGTTTGGTCTGGAAGAGACTTTAAAACTCATCTTGTTCCACCCCTGCCATGGGCAGGGACACCTTCCACTCTCCCAGGTAGCTCCAAGGCCTGTCCAACCTGGCCTTGGACATTTTGGTGTCGGTGCTGTTGGGTGTCCACACACTGTGCTCTGCTGAGTGGGGCCTGAGCTCGCTGGGGTGCTGAGTGTGGCAGGCTCTAAACACCCTCACAAACTCGGACCTTAGGCCATTCTTCAAAAGATAAAAATACATCAAATAGTGAAATCTGCCTGTGGACAGTGGACTCCCACAGATCTCCGAGTAATATCTGCAGTATCTCTACAGACATCAAGGGTGCTGTGCTGGTCCTTGGTGAATGTTCTGACCTGAGCCTGCAAGTATTTGCCTCCTGGACATTGAAGGGAGTGTTTTTGCTTCTCTGTGGAGCATCTCCCACTTCCACACGAAGAGGCAGTGAGAGCAGGACCTTTGTTATTACCAGCATGTGGGATTCGCTGGGTCCTTTGCTGCTGCTCTGCCCAGTGGCAGAACCACAGGGATCAGACTCAGCTGCTTCTGTCCCAGTGCCAGCCAGTCCCACAAAACTATAGCTGTGCTTGTACCTGTGCCTCATCCTGGCTTGGGCCAGTTTGCTGGAATGGGCAGGTGGGAGAAAATGTCCTGTCTTCAGCTTTGCTGCACACCTGAGCTCCTTGAATGAATCTCTGAAGCTCAGCAGGTAATTCTGGATGTTACATGCTGGCAGTGAGATGCATTTCACCAGTTTCCTTCATGAACTAATCCTGGTAGCAAGCAGAGCCCTGGCAAATTGGTGTGAGCCCCGTGGGCTGGTGAAGGTCCTCGAGCTTAGCAGGAGGTTGGGCTGTCTGGTCCATCATCTGTGTACCTGAACCTCCAGCTCCCTGTTCAGGTGAATCTGCATTTTTATGTACTTTTTATTAGGGACACCAGGCATGATCTCATTGTCTTGATTTTATTATCTTTCATCTTTGAACTAAGTAGCAGCTGGATGGAGGGGATAAAATTCATGCCATGGTTTGCCTACAGTAGTACTAGGCTTCTTCAGTCTTTTGAAAACAGGAGGTCATCAACCCCTGCCAGACTCCTTAAATGACTTAAACTCAATGCCACAAGTGTTCCAGATTGCCCAAATGATCCCATTAATTTGGCATCCAGTACATGCTGCATTATACATGCCGGCTTCCATTGGCACATGCCACATCCAATCCATTAGTTGTGCGCAAATGCACTTAAGTTTTTTATTGCTCTTAGTTTTGTGTCATCAGCAAAGAAAGGTAAAGTTGATCTTCATCTAAATCACTGACATGGATTATTGCAATTGATTACAACGAAGAAAGAGCTTTTCAAGTTTCAAAGTTATGTTGTCTTTTATTTCCCCAAGTAGTAATCTGTACTGTTTAAGTTATTGCACAGAACTGTCTCACTAAGAGCTGTCCGTATTGCATTCCTCCTTGAGAACATTCCTGTGCCTGGCTGTCGTGATTCCCCAGTTCTGTACTCAACACTGCTTTTATTCCTTCTGGTGGCGGAAAGGCACTCAATGTTCTTCACTCAATCCTGATAGAGAAGAAAGAAAAGGAGCAAGCTCTGTACCTGCTGAAGCTAATGTTTGGGAAATTGTGTTTTAATCTATGATTAGAAAAATACTGTTTTATTTAGAGTTTAGTCCAGCATTCTTGCCAAGTGTACCCCTTAATTGGGCTAGTGTGTTACCCATCTCTGGACACCCAGATATCCAGAGAGCAGCACACAAGGGAAGGATGTGACCCAGCTTCAGACCATTCTTCTGACCACAAAAAACATGAGGGAAGCTGTTAGTCTGTGCTTCCAAATCACCCTACTTGCCTTGTGCCAGAAGTGCTCTGTGCACTCAGGTACTGCTTTACAGCTCCATGTTCCCCAGGATTTACACTGTGCCCTTCTCAGGCAGAAACTTGCACCCAGACTCATCTTCACACAGCTTGGAAGTCTTGTTAAAATTGTGTGATTAAAATCAACTCCGTGTTTGCAAGGATAATGCTTGAATTCAAGGTGCTGAACTCCCAGGTACTTTCAGAGGGCAGTAGGTGCCAGCACGGTCGTGAAAGACCCTCTGCATCTTCAGGGCAGCCTGGCAGTGCCTCTCCTCTGCTTCTCTCTCACCACTTCAGCACTATTCAAAACTCCACAGCTGCTCTAAGGGCAGCAGTTCTGCAAGCATGACCCTGAAACTTAACTGAAGGACTAATTATTAGTTAATAAAACTTGTGGTTTATGAGCCGGAGTGATAGAGAAGGCTGGCTGGAGTAGGAAGCTGTTAAACACCAGGACTGCGGGAGCGGTTCAGCTGTTTTAGTACAAGCCAGAGGGCCAGCTCCTCCGTGGGTGTAAATCAGCAAAGATCCATTAAGTTCAGTGGCTCTCATCTACTTTGCATCAGCTGAGGACATGACCCTGAGAACTTAATTGGTGGTATAATATAAAGACATTACAGTCTCTTCTCTTGTTCCTCCGCACACGTCGTTCCCATTAATGGAAATGGGAGCAGCCTGTGGGGGAATATGCGGCCGCGGGTAGGGACGGCTGGTGCCAGTCCCATGGCTGCTCCCACCAGGGCTGGTGCCCTGCTAAGCTGGTCCCGGCCTCCAAAGAGCCCATCCTCTCAAGTGAAGTGGGAAACCAAAGCAAAACAGTAAATAATTAAAGAGGCCTTCAACTCCCTTAGACTGGTGGGACAGAGAAAGAGCTCTGAGGGCACCAGTGAGGGCTGGGCATGTGCTGTGGTCCTCGCTAGGCTGGCACCCTCCCAGCAGGGAGGAGGCTGGAGTGGGTGGGGCAGCAGCTTCCCTCACACCATCGCTGCAGGCAGGTACTGCATGAGCCACGGCATGAGCTGTGTTTCCCTTGGAAATCTGGAAAATAGGGAATTTTGGCACAGCACAAAATGTTTCTAGGTCTGGACAAAAGGCATTCCAGGAGCATCCTGGGATGAAGCCTCCTGATGGCAGCCCACAGGCAGAAGCTCCAGGTTGTGCTGTTCCTCCATGTCCTCTTCTCCTGTCCCCTCCAAATGTGTGCCCAGCTCTGGCTCTGGGGGCACGGGAGAAGCAGAGAGGATGGGGATGCTTCAGTTGTCACAGAGCTGCAGATGAGAGGAGGCAACAGTGCTCCTTCAAGTCTTTTTGTCAAGTCCCTTTTCTTATGTCTCAACCCCTGAGGTTGGCACATGGGCACGCAGGTGGGTGCATCTGCAGGGTGATGTGTAGGGGATGGTTCCTTCCCAGGCTGCAGAGACCTGCTGGTAGTTTATCTCGTTTTGGTTCCAGTGTTTAAAAGTCCGTCAGGAGATCTGCAATCCTGCACCCTGCTTTGTGGATTATCCTAATCTGTGCTCCCGAACAGAACTTCAAAGCAGTACTCAGTCATGCTTTTCCTGGAGTTTCTTAAAATATTCTTTTTCCTCCTCATGGTGTGTCTTCTGTGGGCATCCTGTTTCCGTGTTGCCTTTGTGCTCCTGGCTGCGGCAGTGTTGCTGTCCCTCAGGTCACAGCCTGCCTATTTCTGGTCTTGTGCAGCTCCTCAGCCTCTATTTTCAGTCAGTTTTGGCAGCTTCTGAGCCCTCTGCTCCCAGGTTTCCTCTCTGCACAGGTGCATGTTTGCTCTCCGCCTGGAGCCAAGAGACCCCTCAGCATTTTACTGCTCAAATGGGACCCTAATGTTGCTCTGTCTTCTTTTTGTAGGGTTGCAGGGAAAAAAAAGTGGGATGTTGCATGTTGCCCAGAGAAGCTGAGCTGGGTAATTGATTCTGAAAGCAGTTTGCACAGCCGGGGACTCGCTTGCTGAAGCTGTCGTGTTGCACTGGGGAGCTTTGCCGTGTCGGTGCTCCAGCGGAGCAGCTGTTGTGCCCGGCAGTGTTTCCAGATTGTCACGGGCTGTGGAGGTTCCCCTGTCCTCAGACTGTTCATCAGGAATGCTTTCAACTTGAATTTGTCCCCTTTATTCAGCATGAGGCCAACGGCGAGCATGGGGCTGGTGGGGAAGGAGCCTTTTCAGAGTTGGATCGGCACATCGGGGTTGGTGGTTTCACTTGGAAACTCCACTTTAGAGCCATCAAGCCATCAAGCCCAGTGCATACGTACCTCATGCTACCTCTCCATGTGGCAAGAGGAGACTGTCCCTAAGAGCCCAAGCAGGAAAAACGCGTTTTCTACCCCTTCCAGGCTGAAATATTTTGCAGTATGTGGAATAAGTGAAGTGCTCAGGATAAAAACACTTGTAGGACCTTTTTGGAGATCTGAAATGTGATCCACCTCTAAATCATCAAGGGTAGAAATTGTAGGGGTTTAGGGTTTTTTTTCTGCTTTGTCATGCTTGTGGCTTTCCTACATTGATCTTTGTGAAGTTGACCTTCTCTGTCTCCATCTCTGCCAAGTGTTCAGAGGGGCAAGGATGTACTTCTGCTTCATGGAGGGGCTGGGGTGAAATCACTGTCCTCTTTTCACTGCCATACTGAATAAGGCAGCAAAAATAAAGCAGCCTGTATTCCTTCCTCATGTCAGGACTTTCCTTCAAACTGCAGGCAGTTTTTCAAAAACATTCTTAGATGGGGCTTCCAACCTCTGTGTGACTGACTCCCAAACTGCTCTGAGGGAGATCCTTCTGCAACAAATCTCCTGTTTTCCAGTTAAAGCTTTTACCTTCCTTTACTGTTCAAGACTCACATGGACAACTGGTTTTCCCTGGTTGCCCTGCAAGGTCGCCAGGCAGGCCTGTGAAGGCAGTTGTCTTCTGCACACCACACACAGCAGAGTCTGTCAGCCCTTTGCCAGATCCAGGCTTGTAGTCTTCCAGCTCAGACAAGACTTCTGTGAGTGGGAGCTAAACCAGAGGAAACCGGGTTGAAGTGCACAGCAAAATCACTGTTCACTAGTCCAGATGGAAAAAAGAGACCTTCCGTCAAAATCTTGTCCATCTCTGTTTAGTTCTGTCTCCTTACCCGCTTTGGGTGCCAGCCTGCAGTTTTCCAGATGCAGCTGGAACACCTCCCATGCTGCTGGCTCATCTTCTCCTTGGTGTTTGTGGCTTTGTTCTTTGTCTTCTTCTCTGGCCAAGATTTTCCTTCTTATCAGTTAAAATTAACAATGGGGCAGAGGCAGAAATGCACATGAGATGTGATCCACACTCTGGCCATGTTGGCCGTGGCAGTGAGTGAGGTGGGAAAGCTCTGATGGATTGAGGGTGAATTGAGCATGAGCTGGTGGGGCTGGAGGGCAGGAAGTGATGGAAATGCAGCAAGTGGGAAAGCTGAAGGGGAAGATCAGAGAGACAAGACATCCCAGACCTCTGTCCATGCACAACAACTGGAGAAGGGGGGAGGAAGCTGAGAATGAACAAGAAGAGCAAAGCTGGAGGTGGGAGTGATGGGAACATCTGGGAGAGAGCAGGGGAAGGGCTGTGCAGAGCTGCGGTGGTGGGGAAGAGACATGAGGATGCCTGGAGCAGTGGGAAGCTCTGCTGTGGGGCTCTGCTGTACTTTCAGGTGGAAAAGGAACCTTTTTTGTGTTTAAAACTTCAGCGCAGCGAGGCTGTATGTGAGCAAGCAACCAGGTACTGCCTTAGAAATGGAAATGATTTGGCAGGAGTTCATGGCAGCGAGGGAGCGCACAGTGCACTGTGCACAGTATTTTGGGGTCCCATTGGATTGTGAGCACTGAGACAGCTCCGGGGTGAAATCACCAGCCCACTGGGCGGGACAGAAAACAGCAAACGCTAAAACTCCGCAGGACGATCTCAAAAATCCCGCGGAGCGGAGTAAGCAGCGGTTACGGAACAGCTGAAGAAAGCGGCTGGAAGAAAGAGAAATGGGGCCTGAGGAAACGCAGGCGAATCCCCCCTGAACAACAGGGAGCTCTCGGGAGCGGCTCCAGCAGCGCCTCGCAGCGAGCGGCTGGAGCGCGGCCGGGCGAGCGGGGCGCGGCGCTGCTGCCCAGCCGACATCTGCTCTCGGTGACAAAAGCACGGCCTGACAAGTTCATTGTGGCTCGGCACGGGGCAGCAGGTGGGAGAGGCGGCGTGAGCAGCCACCTGCTCGGCCGCCTGCGTGCCCGTCCCCCGGGGCTGCTGCGGCAGCTCCGCCGCATCCCAGCCCCGGCAGGGTGGCCGGTGTGCGGCCCCCAGGTAGGGAGGGAGGCTGACACCCCTCGTGGGGTTTGTGCTGCAGGGGGGCTCTTGAAGTAGCTGTGGAAGGTTCGAGCTTTTACCTTCAATAGGTTTCACTTGGGTAGAGAGCAGCATATTTTTTTTTTTTTCTTCATTCCAAAAAAAATAAATCTCCTTTAACATAATTTTTGTGTCTGGAATTTAGCGACGTGTCATGGAGGATTCAAACATGTATGAAAACAGATGAGGCAAAAACAAAGCAGCCAAGCCAAATCCTACACCTGTAACTCTTCCTGAACCCACCAGGCAGTGGGAGAGCTCAGCTGCTCCCAGCGCTTGGCTGGTGCTGCCTGAATGTCATTAGTGTACAATAGGGCTTGATCGGAACTGGCATCGCTCTTGCCAGGGAGTGAATGGGCTGAGAGCGACTGAAGCAGCCGAGGATCCAGCCTCCTGCACCGAGCTCAGTAAGTACTCGTGCAACAGTCAGCTCTGGTTTAGAGGCCAAAGTCAATTCTGAATAACACCAATAAACTCGGGCTGTTCACTCCTGATCAGCCCTGCTGTAGCTCAGGGAGAGCCAGGAGGGAATTTTTTCCCCTCTCTCTGTGTGAGTGCCAGGAACAGCAGGGTCTGTCAGATTCGGGGCAGCGTGAGGAGCTCGCTGTGTCGTGATGTTTGCTGCTCAAGTCTTTTCGGAGCTCTCCGACAATCCCTCGTATGCTGGGACAGAGCGTTCATAGAGCTGTTCTGATTTACTGAAAATCTGGCTCACGGGCCCCATTTCACAATCCCGTCGGCTGCCAAATGCTCCAGTGCACGTTTCAGTTTGAGTTCTCATCTCCATAAGTGCGTGCGTTTAGCTTTGCCGGTTGCGAGTACCAGCGCTCGTCTGGCCCGACAGCCCCGTGCGGGCGGCGCGGAGCGGAGCGGCTCCGGCGGGGCGCTCCAGCAGAGCGGGGAACAGCAGTGGATTCAGCCGTGTGTTTTTGGCTGCCTGGGCGTGCAGTGACCCCCCCACCGAGGGCTTTGTGTGCCGCTCGAGGGCAGTGCTGGACAGGATGCCCCCGGGCCGTGCTGCTCACAGCTGCAGGGAGCAAACCCAGACCCGACCGCACAGATCCCCCTTCTACGGCGGCGTTAAAACAGCAGCCTTGCTTCTGCTGCCACGGCCAAAACACCCGCTAACGGGGAGGGAAAGAGAGGAGCTGGAAGTGTTGCTGTCTTCACGCGAAAGCCAAGCTCACGTTGCTGGTTTGGATGCCAGACTCGCTGTGGCAGAGCTGGTTTCACAGGAACAGCTGCTGGAGCTCAAGGGGGTGCAGCACCTTTCGGGGAGGCACAGCCTGTCAGTCCATCCTCCTGTCTCCCCAAATCTCCGGTCTTAAACTGGTCTTAAAAGCGATTGCAAGGCTCGCTGCTTCAGCTGTGCTTGCCCAGCTCACGGAGCACAGCACTTGAGTTCTCTAATTAGAAATGTGTTCCCAGATTTCAAAGGATCTCAGGGTTAGAAGTTTTTTGGTACCATCCTCCGGCGTTTTAAGATGATCGCTTAGAACAACAGGAAGATTTAAACGGGTGTTTTAAAAAAATCAGCCTAAGGTATTTAGAGATTTGCTTTTAATTAAGAAGAGTAAATTAAAATGTAGTTGTTCCACGGCAAGGTCATCTTAATTCAGTGTCTAATTATACAGGTATTAAATTTCTCCCAAATAAAGCCTTATTTGAGCTAAGATAATTCGTTTAAAAAGGAATCCAGTCTTGAATGAAATATCTCTAATGATGAAGAATCAATTCAAAATTTAAGTACTTAATCACGGCCACAGTAAAAATTAATATATTGCTCCCTTTTTTTTTGCCTGGATTTGTATGATTTTAGCTTGTAGCCCTTGGAACCAGTGGCACACTTATTTGCTCAGTGCTACTGCGTCCTACAGAGCGGACTCAGCTTTACTTCAGCTCCTGGTTTCTCTTTGTTCAACTTCACAAACAAACTGCTCCCATCCTCTGTGTTTCCTTCCAGAGGGGTCTCTCCCGCTGGAAATGTGCTTTGCTGGAAGCCAAAGCAAAGTCCTGGAGGAAAGGATGCTCTCAGGAATCAGTGTGATGCTTCCCTGCTCCTTACATATTCTGTTGTACAGCTTCAGTTTTTGTGCTGTGGCTTTTTTAGTGGTTGAATTAATATTCCCAACATCGAAAATTAGCAGCAAAATTAGCAACAGTCTGTTATCAGGATGGCTTGAATTTGTTTTCCTAGGAAATCATACAAGTGACCTTATTTTATCTTGGGATGGTGTGTAACCACATGACAACCCAGAAACTATTGGGGGACAAAGTGAAGAGCTGAGACTCCTCCCAGCAGCTCTGAGAGCATGAAGGAGTCGTTTTGGCAATGTGGGATAAGAACTGTAGTTAGATCTTGATTATGCCAAAGTGGCCAGGAGTGAAATAATTAAAATGTAGATATTTGCTTTCTCCTGAGTTTCAACGTTAAGAGCCCATTCTTGAGAGCAGGGCTACTTCATGCGTCAAGGATCCTGGATGCTTCAGACATGGAAAGTCTCAAGAATATTAATCTCTCTTATTCTCGAGGACAGGATTAGTCTGAAACCAATTAAATTAAATTTTAATTCCTGAGCTGTGTTTGCCAATTCCATGAGCGCACACGCGCGGCGCCCTCGGGGTAAAGCCTGTCCGGCTCTTTCGTGCCCGCTGCCCCCGGCGCGGGCAGGGAGAGGGGTCGGGCATCGGGGGGTACCTGGGCCGGTCACCACTCCCCGGGCAGGCGTGGCCGGGCATCGGCGGCAGCGCCGCGGGACCCCCGGTAGCGCCCGCGCTGCCTCCGGTCAAAGGCGCTCTTGTCCGGCCTCGCCAAAATTTATTGGGGCGGGGGCCGATAATTGATGGCTCTGAAAGCTGCATTGTGGGCCGCTGTGCCGCCGGGAAAGGGCCCCGTTAATGGGGCATTGTACGGGCCGCCCCGAGCCCGGGATGCGCTGTCGGCTGTGAAAAGTTAGCAAGGAGCAGCCTTGTTCCACCGGCGTTGCCCGCTCTGATTTACGGCCGCTCCCCTGCGCTCGGAAGTGCTGCGACATTCCCCAGTAAATAGGGATGTATGAACGATTTTCTCTCCCTCCTTTCCCTCCTCTTATCCGCTCTTCCCAAATATGTAAACTCTGAGCAGGCTTTATTCTTCTTCAATGATCATTCAATTGTCTCCAGACTGTATCTTTTGCTAAATTTATTGCTGGCTATTTAAAAAAAAAAAACCGACTCAAATGCATTTTGCATATTAACACGTAACTCTTGTTCCTGTCTGCTCAGTTTGGAAATGGTTGGATTGCTTTTATAAAGAAAAAAATGGCTAATAAAATTGGCCTCAGCACTGTTGCTTTGCAATTCTTATGAACAGTAAAGTGCCTCTTACAGTCATTGATGTTAAAAGCTATTTCTAAATTATGGTGCCATTTATTATCTCTAGTGTCCAAAGTAAGTTTAAATGATGCTTATAATTCATGTTTTACCAAATTTCCTTTTCCCCCTGAGGATACCTCTGATTAACTTATGCACATTTAAGCGCTTTTTAAATTCTTCTTTTATTGCCATTATGCTCTGAAAATCTCAGCGATTCTCAAAAATGGGTAATAAACTTGAGATAAAATGCTGCAGTTTTAGATCAATGCTGACATATCACTGTGGTGATTTCTTCAGAGCTAAAGTGATAATGCTTCATATTTACAGAATATATACTAGGTTATTACTACAGTATTACCATTTTGTTCTAAGATGAAATGAGTAATTTACCAATTTATTAAACAGTTACATTTAAGTATTGCTTAGGACATTACCACACCAATCTGTTTACTTAGCTTGAAGAGTTACCATTAAGAAACCCTGTTTATTTAGGTAAAATTTGTAATGATCGTCCCGTTCATTAAGAAACTTATTTTTCTGCAAGCCTAATTGCCTGGAAATGAGTTTCTCCTTATTTACTATGGTGAATTTTGCTAAGCCAGCTAAAACCGTCACCCTCACAAGAAGTGCTGGAGAAATTAATAATACATACATGGAACAGTTTTAATTAGTATAATACCAAATGTTAATAAAAGATTTATGATCCAGTTAAAAGTTCTAACGATCACAACAGGAAAAGGGCTGAAATGTGGTGGCAATGATCTGTTAAAAATAAACAAATGCTGCCAAATTCTCCGAATTGAGGCTAGAGGAGAATTTTTTCCTTCTCCTGCCCTTATGTGAGTCCTGGCTCAATGATCTGTGAGGTCAAGCTCTGACCCCATGGACAGCAGAGCAAATCCAGAAGGGCAGGAGCATAGCCGTGGGGGTTATCCTGTGTGACAGCAGGGAGGAGAAGCCAGTGCAGGGCAGAGGCTGCATTTAACTCAGCTGCTGCCACTGGGCTGGGACCAGGCAGCTCCGGCCTGGGAGGCCCAAAGCCCAGCCAGCTCCAGGCAGGGTTAGCAGAGCTTCAGCACGGCTGGCACAACCTTTTAGCCCAGTCCTAGGAAAACAGTCCATGTTTGAAGGAGTTCGGAAGGCCTGTGGTGGAGGATGGAGACAGAACCAGCTTGGCTCCAGCCAAAGGCAGACGCAATAAGCGGTGGCTGAATTTCCAGAGCTTATTTCCTCTAGAGGAGCACATCAAATGTGTCTCAAGTCACAAATATCTCAGGTGCACCTTGCAGGTCTGCTGGTGTGGAGCACAGACAGCTCTGGCCAGAAGCACAGATGGACAGGTCCTTGCAGAGCTGGGTCGGTGGCTGCTGGTCCAGGAGGGGTTGGTGAGGGAAGGTACCACACCATCCACCTCAAGTCTTTGATCGCTGGAATGAGGTTTTTAAGTGAGAGACCCTCTGTAAATGTATTGGTGGTGTGGCTGGGGAAGGAGGTGTGCAGGGGGACGTGGAGGGACATTGGTCACTGCTGAGACCTACTCTGAAGGTCTTTAGTCAGATGAGAAAAATTAAGATCCTGCCTTAAATTCCCTGGAATGTGCCTGGCTGGGCATCTCACTGGTGTCTTCAAGATGAAGCCCCAAAATGTGGTGTTGGAAACATGAACTGTAAGATTCAGAGCAGAAATGGATATTACTTTCTTGGATTTGGAGGATTTGGGGGCAGGAGCAAGTGCTGTGATCTATATTGTTTCCTTGGATCTGGATTCCAACAGCACTGACAGGAGTGGGCTTCTCTCTTCTGGCACAGTTTGGGGATACTCAAAACACATATCAGAAGCCAGTCTTGTGGTGCATCCCATCAAGGTGCTCAAACTCAGATTGCATGTGCTGGATCTCATTTCTTGTGTGGTCCATCAGGAGCAGATCCATGGCACTGCACTGTGCAAAGTAACGGGACACCCGGGGTGAGTACCAGGACAAGCCAGGAGTGTGACTGACTCGAGGACAGCAAGTGCAGAGGGGAGCTGGGGATGAGTGTTCCCAGCAGATTTGCTCCAGCTGAAGGTCTGCCACTGGAGGATGAATATGTAGAATGTGTAAGATCACAGAATTCCAGAATTAACTAGGTTGGAAAAGACCTTTGGCATCATCAAGTCCAAGATTAATGTCTTGCTGGCAGGGCTGGGCTTCTTTGCTGCAGTGGGTGAGGCCAGTACTCCAGAACAAATAATTGATAGAAAAGTTGTGTCCATAATAAAATTGGATGTCCTATGCCTGTCACAGCCTATAGCTTTTGCAGCAGTGAAAGGGCTGAGCTGTACTAAACCAGGAGTACTTTGTCCTTTCCTTTGGCCAGCATGCCAGGCCAGGCACAGCTCAGGAAGGGGTTGGTGAACTCCTCTCGTTCTTCAGTGGTAAAAGCCTTCATTGCTCAGAGTGCAAAGGCCTTCATCTTGAGATTCAGGATGCTGGAGGATCTACACTATGTGCTGGGGCTCATTTCCCTTTTTACAAATTCCTCTTAGGAAGTTCCCTGTGAAAAAACTCAACTGGAGTCCCAGGCTGAGTGTCTGGTGCTGCCTGCGCAGCGCCCTGCCCGGGGAGGTGCTTGCTCTGCCCTGGAGAGCAAATGAATGTCAAGGGATTTACTGAATTGTCTGGGCAATGCGGAGATTTTATTCATTCCTAAACTTCGGAATGTGACTTTCCTTATTTGTCCCTTGCAAGGCCAGAAAAGGAAACACCATATTTATTCTTGCTAATGTAGCAATATTGATTAAGTCATAAAGCACATACAAATACATATTGACTCATATTACACTAAAGTATCTATCACTTACTAGTTGTTCCTCAATAACACGACAGTTATGTAAAAAAACGCATTAAAATTGGCCTTACTCAAGGAAAGTAGGATCTGCCATCATTAATATTAGGTTTTAGGGGAAAAAAAAGCTTCAAAGAGGATGCAAGTGTTAAAAATGGAAACTCACCTCCCTTTTCCCTCAACAGTGACCAAATACTTCTGGCTGTACCAGTCATTCAGTCACAGGTCATGACCTCTCAGGTCAGTACTTTAGTTGTGTTGGAAAACTTCGCTGTGAGTGATGTCCTGAGCCATGGGATGAGAGGATGGGAATCCCTTCAGCCTCAGCACATCCCCTGCAGAGCTGGGGGGCTGTTGCTGCCCTTGGCTGGAAAGGGAGGACAGGTCTGTGCCTGGCTGGGTGTTGGAGCACAGTGGGCAGAGCCCTAAGGACAGGATCACTTCTCCGTGTTTTGAGTAAGAAAAGACTCATGTGGTTCACAAACCCGAGAGCAGGGAGAGCAGCCACAGCCACCCCCCTGGAGGAGCAGATTCCTCTCTCCACTGAGGACCCAAGAGCACTGGTGCTTTCAACTTCTCTCTTGATGTATTGGATTTTGTCTTCTGGTCCTAGAAGCTGAGCTTTTTCCCCAGATATAGGCTGGGAGTGAAATGCACGGGGTGTTGGACAGCCAGCCCATTGACCTCTCCTTGTGAGTCCCCAGGGTGGCGTGGGTGCTGCAGGAACGACACTCACCATGCTCCGGGAGCCGCTGGATGCAGTGGGAAAGCGGACATGCAGGTAAAGACCATCCAGCAGTGGATGGCAGTGGAAGGTGCTGTGGTTTAGAAATTCAGAGCCCCCACCAGACTCTCCCAAACCACACACCACTGGCTTGGGCCTCTCTTCCCCGCCACCTTCCCACTCTGGAGGGATGGAATTGAGAATCAGAGGTACAAAAGGTGAAGATCATGGGTTGAGATGAGAGCAATTTATTGAAAACAGCCATGAGATAAGAAAATGAACAGCAACAATATTAATAACAGAAGTATACAAAGGAGAAGGTGATTCACATGCAAAAATGCTCCCCATGGACCCCAAACAATGAACAAGGGTGGACAATGCCAGCACGTTTTTAGACTGGAAGCCATGTCCTTCTTCTCACAAGCCAAAGATCCCCTTTTCCCCGGCCCCAACAATGATGTAAGGTAGTACGGAATAACCTCCAGGTCCTGGCCAAGACTAGGACAGAAAGGTGAACCTCATTTCTGGGAGTGTAAATAGGGCAGAAATCGCAGGAAGGGCGCTCAGTTTCTTGCTGAGGAAAATCAAGCATCTTTGGACTTTGGGGCTGGGCAAGGTGACTCTGATGAACACACCAGGCTGATAAGAAACTGAGTGAACTCAGTCTCCAGGAATGCTCAGGAGCTTCTGTGGCTGCTCCAGAGGAGGAACGTGGCCATGGCGAGGGGGTGAGCAGGAGGTGTATGAATGGGCTGTGCTGCCCTGCTGCTTCTGCTCTGTAAAGCCTCCAGAACATGGAATTGTGCTGCAGGTTGATTGTGCACAGATTTAAGGATTTCTGTTAGTTTTAAGAATCTTGGTCTGTATGAGGATTTGGCTGCTGCTTCACACAACCTGGGAGGTTGTCAGAACATGTGCTGCCTTCTCACATACAGCTCTAAATTAATGAAACTAGAAGAGAAATTGTTTTAATACTCTTATTTCTCTTTTGCAGAATGTGTTTAGCCTTTTCCGTGCAAGGAAAAAATCCAGCAAAATACTGTCCACATGGCTATTTTATGCTTCTGCTTGTCTTTTCTTCTCTTTATAATTAGCCTAATATGATATCTGATCCCTGCTCTTTTTAGTGTTTGTGTGCCAGTCTGACAGCCCTAGTGCTGTTATTTCTTAGATAAGTTAATCACTTCTTAATGACTGGACAAGGTATCTTTATTTAACTGCATAAAGAGATTTAACTTTTCCCGTTAAGATGTGACCGCTGGTTTATGTTTTGTTAATGACATGTAATGTTGGTGTAAGGCTCAGGTGGTACACACGTGTCAAAGAGGGCTTGGGCATCTGGTTTTAGAGGCTGGGAAAGGGGCAGGGAGGAGGAACTTGTTCTCTATTAATCTGAATTTATTAGGAAAGCCCTCTTGCTAGCCTGTCTAGTTGCTGCTGCTGCTTCACAGGCCAGTGTGTGGCCACAGGCTGGTCCTGCAAAATCAGAGGTAGGTTTAAGTCACATCCCCTCCCTTGTGCTTATGGTTGAACAGATACAGAAGTGCTTATTTGTAATATTATTTTAAGTGCTTGCTGCAAGATTATTGTAAGATTATTCTTTTCTTATAAATAAGATAAACATATCCCTATGATGTGCAAGCACCTGCGGCAGTGCTCAGTTAGATCCATGTGTGAGCAGTGTACACAGAGGTCACATTTCCCTGTCATCCTGTTCCCCATGCTGTCATGGTGCTCCCGGGAGCAGGACTGTCTGTGCCAGGCTGGAGGCAGCTGGAGGATCCCTGCTGGCAGGACTGGGGACAAGAGAACTGAAGTTAAAAGCTTGATCCTCTGTGCCCTGGGATAATGGATCCAGACATAAAACGAGCTGGTCACCATTGTGCAAAAATGTGCTTTCTGGGTAAGGTTTGCTCCCTGTGAAAATGAAAGAGGAGAATGAGGCCAGTGAGACCAAATCAAAGCATTTATCTAAGCTCTGAGAAGTTACTGGAGATTTGGCCAGGAAGAAAACTCCCAGCACCTCTGAGCTTAGAGCTCGTGAATCCTGCTGCTCCAGCTCCACGAGCCCACAGATGTCAAGAGGGACTGGTTTGAGTCGGTTTTGTCTCTCAACCCCCTGTGCACATGTGCTGTTGAGTTCTGGATGCAGCCCCAAGCTCACTGGGGTGCTGGTTTTCTCTGGATCACTTAGAGCAAAGCATGTGGAAGGAAGCAGAGACATGAGATGCCCCAGCCCCGAGCCCACAGGTGCTGGTGCCTTCTTGGGGCTGGGTCCTCTTCTAGGGCGGGAGGACAAAGTGCTCAGATGGAATCCAGGCCCTTTAAAGCATCTGAGAGTATTCTGCCAAATCTGAAGGCAGCAGAACCCCTTCCTTCTGTATTTGAAACTTTTGTCCCTAACATTTATGAATATCTCAAAGTGTTTGTCAGGGAATCTGTATTCCTGCCTGACAAGAAAAAGGCCAGGCCATTCCTTGAGGTTTTAATTTTACTGGCTGCCTCTAATGTCAGTCTTATCAATGACTTCTTTTCTTCCCCAGTAGCATATTCTAATAGGAAACTAAATCACAAAGGCAAAAAACTTCTGGCACCTCCACGTTGTGGGCTTCTACCTCCATCTATGGCACATTCACAAGAACCATTCATTGCTGGAGCACTTGCTTGCAATAAGGAAAGAGCTGATCACAACATCTTTGAAGGCAGGGTCCTGTTCTGCTCCACAGCCTGGTCCTTGGGATCAAATCCGGACCAAGCTCAAAACCACACCCTGGAGCCCTGGGCCTCCACACCGGGCACTGGGCAAGGAGAAGGAGCCAGTGCAACACTTCAGAGGAACAAAGGAATCATTTACTGTACATTTGCAAGGGGGCTGTGGATGCACGGAGCAGAAATGGGGGTTCTTGGTCAGATTTGTAAGGGTTTCACACCTGGAGCAGTGTGGGTGGTGGAGTGGTGTGTGTGTGGGCAGTGCAAGTCCAGTGCATTTCAGAAATACAAAATTAGATGGTGGCTGCACCCTGCTGGGGGCACAGGAATGCAGTGGCAAAGGGGAAAAATCATCTGATAGTGTTGTGTAATGTACAGAGCTCTTGAAGCCCAGCAAAATGGGGTATCTTAGGTGTTTCTAGGCTGCGCTATTGCAAAGCTGTGAGCAGGCTGGGGCAGCCCTGCCAGCCCTTGTCAATCCCACTCCCACCCCCGACCGCCTGTGTGTCAGCAGCATTAATACCCTCTTTGGAGACCGGAGAATGGGAGTAGCAAGAGGTCAAGTGGCTCCATTAGGCCCCGGAGGATTTCGCAGCGGGGGCCGAGGGCCGGAGCGTGGCGCGGCGGGAGCGCTTTGTCCGGCTCGGCGCTTCCGAGCCTGCCCTGGAAACGCTCACACGCCGTGATCCCGCACCGGAACCCGCGGGTAGCGCTGCCCCTCACCATCCCGGCTGCTGGTGCGGGTGCTGAGGGTTTCTGACAGGGCTCTGCAGGCTCACGGGGAGGTTTGACACCCCTGCCGTGGGGGAACTGCCACTGGCCAGGGTGGGATTCAGCACCGTCCCAAATCCTGCAGGGACACGAGGAGCAAGAGACATCTCTGGGCAATTCTGGCATCAACTGCAGTGGTAATAACAATTAGCAATTATGCAGAGTTATACGCCTTTGGTACCTATTACAGGCATCAACGAGGAGTTCTGTTTCTGTTTCCTACTTGTAGCTGGCCTGATCTTGCATTTTAATGGCAGATGCTCTGAGATAATTAGAGTGGCTGCAGATGAACCCCGGGGGTGGTTTGCTGCCGCTGCAGTGTGCCGTGGCCAGTCAACCTTCCCAGCCCCCCCAGTACGTGCCGAGCCTTCGATGGTTGAAAGCCACGTGCCATACGGCCTGTATTTCGGAGAAGGAGGGGAAAGGAAGGGAAATGGTTTCTGCTGCCCACAGCAGAGCTGTCCTGGGATCCATCTCCGGGTGATGGGATGAGGTGGTGGGTACCCCTCTGGAGCTGTGGGGCCCGTGGGGATCAGCACTGCTGTCTCCTTGCCTGGAGCGCTCTGTGCAGTTGAGGCTGCTGGAGAAGAACGCGGTGACGGTGGCTGGGAGGCTGCAGAGGCTCCCGGGCCCGCGGCGCTCCCTCCTCGCCGGCGCCGGGAGCGGGCGCGCCCTCGCCGAGCAGAGGGAACGCGGATCTGCTGCCTGCCTCCAGCTCCCCGAGAAAACAATGGTTAATGTAATATCACATCAGATTGGACTCTGAGGAGCAGAAAGCCAATTTTGGGGGAATGTGAGCCAACCCACATTTAACTGGGATGCCGATATTTACTGTTGCAGTGATCCGGGCCTGTAGCATGGGTGAAGTCGCTGGCTGGGGATTCAAAGTCCAATTAGGCTGTGTTAATAGAGGAGGCAGCGATGCTTCATTGAGAGAAATTACTAAAATTGTACTTTCAGGACAGTCAATTAGCTATGTTTTGACAAAGCAACAAAAAGATGAAACTGAAGCCCTTGGAAAAAAGAATGAGAGAATTCAGAGGGAACATGTCTGTTTGGGGAATCCTAATATTTTTTGTTGAAATCATTAAGTGAAATTAAATACTATTTTAAACCGAAGGGATAGAATATCTAATTAAGATAGAAAAAAGGTTTGGGGAAGGGTATTGTTGAGGGGATTAGAGAAATGGTTTACAATTCATGTTGACTGAGGCGGGGCCCCCTGAATGTATTAGGTATATTAGTAACAGGGATGGGGAAAATCTCTCGACAAGCAGATCTGAAGTTTGGGAAGGGTTTCTTTAGGGTGACTCTAAGGCTGCCAGACTCCAGAGTGAAGTATGGGAATGAAGCCAAGGAAATCGAGGAGATTGAGAACAAGGTGTGCTTCTGGAGCTGCGCTGGGGCTGCCACGCTGTGCCACGGTCCCGGTGTGGGAGCTGCCCCAGCAGCAAAGGGGCTTGCACAGCCCTGGGATGGCCAAGCAGCAAGGGGGAGGAGGATCTGGGCAGTCCAGGGTACCCTGGCTGGTGGGAGCAGGGAGAATCCTGCCATGGGGTAGTGCAGACAGTGGTCCCATGGGTACACCCAGTGCTGCAGGAGCCCATCCCTGAGCCCTGGCCGAGCTGCTGGCAGAGCCCCCCTGGAAAACACATGGCAGGAATGGATGCCTTCCTGTGCTCACAATGGATCTTGTTGTGTGAATTCTAACTCCTACATCTCTGCTTTGCCATTATGTTTCCAGGAGTTGGTCTTAGACCAGTGAGTTCTTTCAGAACAGAGGACGGGGTGATGGGCTGGGGGTCCCTCCCAGCCATTTTCGTGATGATTTGTGAGATCCCTGCAAACATCAATCCCTCCAGCAAAGCCCCAGGGCATGGAGAGGGCTGGCTGGAAGCAGCAGGAGCTTTCTCCAGCAATTCCCCAGTAACCTGGGATGATTTCCCCATATTTTGCAGCCAGTGCTCCCACTCTTAACACACAGCTCCAGTAAAACTCTTCTGCTTAAAGACCTCTCCTAAAGAACTCCACTTTTGACCGATGTCATCCTATTGCTTAATTCATTTGATATACAGAGACAGTTAGTGAAATATGCATGCTATATTATATTAAAGAGAAATGTAACCTTCAATTGGTATCTGATGTGCACTTTGCAATAACTGCTATTAGTTGTCTATAAAACTCCTAGACATCATTTGATTTTATTACCATTATATTATTTTACTTGAGAACATATAGGAGGAGTGGTGATTGCAAGTCTTCAAGTGCTTACTGGGAAATATTTAACACAGAATGTTTTATTTATTAGCATAAAGAGACACAACGGATTGTTGGTGATTAAAGTGATGATACTGCTGCCATACTTGTCAAAAATATAGACCTAATTCAATAGAAAGGCGACAGTCAGTCTCCATGTTGATCTATGCTGCAGCAAACTGCCTCTGAAAGCAGTACAAAGCCTGAATTGGCCTCTTAATTTTATGCTCTAGGGCATAGTATAAAAAAGGGAATTCTTTCTAAGTGCCTGTAATTGCATGTTACCAGAACCTAAAATATAAGCCAAATTTTTGAAATCATAAGTGTTAAGTTTTCCATTTCAATTCCTTCCCCTCCTCCTCCAAAAAAAATCATCAAAACAAAAGAGCTTTAAAATGCCTTGCTGTCCCACATCATTAATAAAATATACAGCATACTCAGCCTTTAATTGCAAATGTACATTTTGAAAAAAAACTTTAAAAAAAAATAACTCGTTTTCCTCCCCTCCCGGGTGTCCAGCACGGAGCAGGGCCCCGCTGGCCCCACTGTACCCGTCACTCCCTGTTTTGCAGTGCTGGGTTTCAAACAACAGCAACGTCCTGCTGGCCTAGGTCTGCTGGGATGGCTGGAATGCTGTCTCCCTCCCTTGGCTGTGAAGGCTGTGAAGTGGGTAAGTCGTGCAGGTCAGCTGGGCCTGGCTCAGCCCTGTGTGTGAAGAGCGGGGAGGCAGCCCCCAGCCCCCCGGGTGGATTTGGGGTCACTCTACCCAGGCTGGCCACGCTGGGGCTCCTGCCACCTCCCAGGGGTTGAGTCGGCGTGGTGATGCCAGGGAGGTGGCTCAGCGAGTCCAAACCACTCAGGTGGAGCAGCTTTCCAGGGGGAGTCTGGGGTGGGAAGGGCTTGTGTCCTTCCTTTGCCCTGTGCTAAAATTGGATTCGCTTTGCACAGACACAAATCAGCATTTGCCTTGAAAAAAAGTTCAGTGTGTCTCCCCTGCCACCCTCCTCGCATGGATCAGTGTTTACAACTTCACTCCTCTGAACAGACAGCAGGAAAAAAAATAAGATTAACCATTTTGTACACTTGATGGCTTCATTGGACAGGCAATAAATCAATACAATTGAATTGAAGCAGATACTGTTCAAATGCTATTATCTGTCTCTCTGTTATTGAGCTGGGATCCTCGGAATGACTTAGAGAGATCCCTCCAGCTCCAGGATTCCCTTTCCTAGGAAACCTGCAGGATTTGACCTGCTCCAGGACTCATCTGAACCCACTGGGCAGCCCTGCACTTTGCTGCAGATTTCATCCTTTCTGGGTTTGTTACCCAAACCTCATCCTTTCTGGGCTTGTTGTTCCTTGGTTCGGTTGTTGGGATGCAAGCAGAAAATCACATTAAATGCTACCACTGGTGACATTACGAGACACTGTGCCCATTATGAGAGGAGAAGTCTCCTGGCAGAGCCGAGGGTGGCTTCCAGGGCTGGAACCAGAGCTTTGGAGAGATAATGTGGTCCTGTGTGTATTTGCTCTTGCTTTCTTGCAGTGAGATCACCAGTGAAGGTCTGGCTGCTGCAGTTCCTGCAATCCTGACCATTTATTTATTCAGGGCTGCTTGGAGAGCACAGGGATTTCACCCAAAGGAATTTCCCGGTGCTCCCTGCCTGAGTCAGGTGTCTGTATTTCCATAGCTGCCCAGGATAGATGATGGCACTGTGAAGTTTGGTTTTTGCAGAAAAGAAGAGTCGTCTGTAACAGCTTAAGATACTCAAAAGACCAAATTTAATGTTGATTAAATGTGCCTGACTCCAGCACCATTGCTGCGAAGCTACATCTCCATAAAAGCAAGGTAAATCAAGCCCAAACCTGAACACTGCAAGGACTGAGGTTGAGTTCAAGATTTCAACAATGTTTTTTTAGCAAAATATTTCGTTAATTCGGGGTTCACTATTTTGCAGTCCCGCTCCCGCGGGGGCCCAGCGGTCGCGTTCAGTGTTCCCGGGGCGATCCCCTCCGGCCATCCTGGGGCGATCCCCTCCGGCCATCCCGGGGCGATCCCTCCGGCCATCCGAGGGCGATCCCGCCCGGCCAATCCCAGGGAGATCCCCTTTGGCCATCCCGGGGCGATCCCGCCCGGCCAATCCCGGGGCGATCCCCTTCGGCCATCCCGGGGTGATCCCCTTGGCCATCTCGGGGCGATCCCCTTTGGCCATCCCGGGGCGATCCCCTTCGGCCATCCCGGGGCGATCCCCTTCGGCCATCCCGGGGCGATCCCCTTCGGCCATCCCGGGGCGATCCCCTTCGGCCATCCCGGGGCGATCCCCTTCGGCCATCCCGGGGCGATCCCCTTCGGCCATCCCGGGGCGATCCCCTTCGGCCATCCCGGGGCGATCCCCTTCGGCCATCCCGGGGCGATCCCCTTCGGCCATCCCGGGGCGATCCCTTTGGCCATCCCGGGGAGATCCCTCTGGCCATCCCGGCCCGGCCGCGCTTTCCCGGCCGCATCTGCAGTTCCAGAGCGCCCTCTGGTGCCCGGACCCCGCCAGCGCAGCCCCCGGCCCCGCGCTGCCCCAGCCCTGGCACCGGGCACCGATTTATCCCCGTTCGGCGAGGGAGGGGCCGCCAGAGCCACCGAGGGGCCGCCAGGCTCCAGTGCGATCCCTCAGCCTGCAAACGCACGGACGCGAACTTGGCTGGAGTCCACGGGAGCTCCCAGACTGTGCATTAGTTAACGAAGCATTCTGCTGGTCTGATGGTGAGATCAAAGCACAAAACCGTGGTCAAAATGGTTTCATGTTGCTCCTGATGAGAAAAAGACCTGGAGCATGGAGCCTCGGAGATCTGAGAACAGCAGGCTGTCTCAGCAGGGACCCTGCTCTCCCTCAGTGTGGTGCCACTGGAGGCAGGGAGCCCAGCTGCAGAACTGATCCGTGTATTCCAACGTATCAACAAGAAACAAGTGAGCCAAAATCATCCTTGCTCTACCTCCAGTGGGTTTAACACACCTGGAAGATGATATTCTTACACAGACTAATGACATTTATGTTAGCTGAGATTCTGATCTGTTTTTCATCACATGGAGCGACAGTTTTTTTAAGGTCTATTCGTTTTGAAAACAGAAGTCTCCAACAATGTTATGTCCTGTAAAACAAAACCAGTGGAACCTCTGTGGACCAGAGGCCTCAGCATCACAGGGAGGAGCAGGCACGTTATGGGATGGTTCTAGGGGCACAGTGGCTCTGCAGGGACCTTGGACACTGGCAGCAGGCAGCAATGAAGTGTGCCAGGTCTAACAAGTGGGTGTCAGAGACCCCCTCGGGGAGCTCTCCCATGGGGGAGCTATGGCCAACCTGTACATTGTGGGTTTGCAACTGCATCTGTTTAGATCGTGTCTGACACAACCTGATGGTGGACACCCTGATGACCGTGACAGCACACGGAGGAATGGCATTGTGGACCTCATGGACCCTGAGGAGCTGATCCACCTGCTCTCCTGCATAGCCATGTGCCACTCACTCTGAGGGGTGCCTGGGCACAGGGGAGGTGTCCCTGCCACATGCCAAGACAAGAATGTACAAGAGTGATGGATCATCCTGCAGGTGAGTGTGACACAGTGACAGCACATGGGCGCAGTACAAGACAGATGGGAACTCTTATTTTGAGGTTGCTGTCAGCACTCAGGCTTCCAAATTTTAGATGAAATTGAAGAATTTCCTCTTGAGGAAGCTGAAAATCCTCTTTCTTGAAAGGAAGTTGTGTGTTATTCTGAGAGCTAACATACCACAAGACCCCAACCACCGGTAAAGTCACCACCTGCTTTTTAAAAGCCTACATCACACAGACATGCAGCATTCACAACCAGGCTCCTAACTGGTATGGGAAATGCAGAGAATTATATATGGGGTTGTCGTGTTTTTCCTTTGTGTCATCCAGGAATCAAGGGTGGTGGGTAACCCTGCCATTGGATGTAACTGCTCCACGGATTAGTTTTCCCCACTACAGGATACAGCTGTGACATGAGCATTGAGATAATTGTGCGAATATCTCATCACCTTTCTGTCTTGACCTGCTGCAAATCACCACCAGCAGTACAAAAGAGACTTCATTTGAAGTAGGTTTCCAATTCAGGTGATAGTATGAGCATGTAGGAGCCCCTGCCATCACTGAGCAGCTTTCCACTGTGGGATTGTCACAGCTGGCTGCACCTGGACGGACGTGGCCAGCCAAAATATCCTAAACCTTTGCTCTGTGTGACCAGCCTCAAACCTGAGCTCTGTTCTCAACGTGGGTCTTGTACCCAGCACTGCGGTGCACACTGGGCTGGGGCCCAGCCTGGCCCAAGGGCTCGGAACGTCCGGCTGTGAGCGGCTGGAGGAGCCCCTCACCTCCTCCCTGTTTGGTCACACCGCGTGCTCAGCCAGCCCAGCGTCTGCCAGCAGTGCCTGGAAGAAATGTGTGAGAGCAGACTAGGATTACAGCAATATTTTCCCCAGAATATCTTCCCAAGCAGCTCAACGATTTACTGAGCCACAGAACAGCATCTTTTGCCGACTTTCCCATGACTGCTTTTTCTGTTCCCATGAGCGTGTGTGACGCACGTGAAGCTCTGATGTCCCCGGCATCCTGTGGCAGTGACTTGCACAGCACTGCTACGTCTCGGCTGAGGATCTGCCTCTTTATTTTTTTTATATTTAATCTGCCACCTACAAGTTTCATTTTATGTCCTCTATTTCTTGTATTAGGGGAGACATCAGACAGTTGTTTCTTGTTCTCCATGCTTCTTGTTATTGAATAGCCCTTTATTTTGTCTTTTTTTCCCCAACATGACTATTGCTACTTATAGCAGTCAAGATGTGGTTGTACCCCACACTCATACACTGACCTAATGATATTTTCTGTTTATCTCCCAGTGATTCCTAACATTCAATTTGAGTTTTGACCTTTGCAGTGCTTCACACGGATCACAGAGCTGTGTATTACATCTCTAAACTCACACTTCTGATCAGAGATCCAGCTGGAGCTCATTTTCATCTCTAAGATTTTCACAACTGTAGCTTGAAAATGGGATAAATGTTCATTTGTTCATAAATGTCTTTGTCCAAAACCCTACTGAAGCTTATAAGCATATATATGTGTATACACATATACATATAAGCATATAAGGTGGTCTGTGGGTGTTTTTTGTGCAGGAGACAGTTACCCACCCTGGAATGCTGCTGCCATGATAAAACCCCATCCTGCTGCCCCAGCCAGACCCAGATAACCCAGCCTGTAGAGTGGTTTAATACTGTTGCTCCCATTAGATAAGCTCAGAAAAGTCCAGGAAATAAATTGATTCGTGTGTATGGCTTTAAACATACAGCATGCTTTTCTCCATGGTTTTGAAGTGGTTTTGAAAGACTTTTCCCACGTTTGTCTCTGCAAATTTGAGAGCTGTGATCCAGATCCACGTGTATAACCACACGCCTTTAGATTCCTGTCTTCCAAGAGTGCCCTCTAGCACCAGCTGGGAACAGGAAGCTGTTTTTGCCTAATGAGCCAATAGCAACATAAGAGCTCACCACATGTATCCCACATAGTACAGTTTTCCTGGCCATGACCTTGATGACAGAGGGGGTGCTTGATGCATCAAAATTCCTTAGCACGAGCAGTCAAAAACTTGGGGTCCTTCTGTTTCCGTCCCTGCAGCACCTTCAGCCTGCAGGATGCCCCAGTGAAGAGCCAGGGAACTGAGAGAACACAGCAGTGAAATTTGCACATTGTCCTGGATAGGAAAAGCAGAGACAGAAAATGATACTGCCATCAACATGATGTCCTTCAGTCTTTTTATCCACCACCGGGGCCCTGGGGACTGTTGTGGAGAGGGTGAAATGCAGCAGTGCAGGAGCTGGGATGATAACAACACATCAGCCTCCCCAGGTGTGTGTGCGGATCCTGCAGACTTTTATTTTTGTGGGTTTTTTTTTGCAGGGGATGTAACGGGGAGAAGAACAAAAGGGCCCATTGCACATTGGAGATGTGGAGTTGCCTGCCTGCCTGTGCTTTAAGTTGAGAGATCAGAAATAAGGTTGGCCATGCTTTTGACTCCCCTGACATCTGTATCATGAGCTATGCATGCCAGTGGGACCCTGGGGACAAAACAGCACCTTCGCCTGGTGTGCTTGAGGTCCTTACACAACATGTTGAGCGAGGTCAAACACAGCAGAGAACCAAGGGAAGGGTAAGGGGGATTATTTTCTTTCCCTGAGCAGATTTCTTTTGAATGTGGAAGCTGTGTATCTGCCCAGGAGGGCAGATGAGATTCTCACTGAGCCAAATGGGGTCTGGCACACAGCTCTGCTGTTTCCTGGCCTGTGAGTTAATTTGGATCATGCCATCCCAGCTCCGAGGTCTGTGACTGTGGCCGAGTGCACTCAGCCTCCCCATGCAAGACCTTCTAGTAAACAACCCTCCGGCAGGAAAGGTGTAGCAGATAAACACAGACGGGTAAACCTCATCTGGGATGCCTGGGGGATGGACGAAACTTGGGATAAGGCAGACAGCTACCTGGGAAGCTGATTTGGGATCACTAGATGGTGCTGTTGACCTTGAAACGGGAACTGACAGCGCTGAGACGAGGGAACATCTCTCCTGAACTTGTACCCAGAGCATTTGCCCAAAATTATGGTTGGCTAACAGCATCTTACGTGTTACCCAAACATCAAATTGTCCTGCTCCTTAGGATTTGACAGTGGAGCTGTAGAAATGGAGTATAACAAACACAGGAAAATCAGGAACCGGGCACGATCGTGCTGTGCCCCAGCCCATGGGGTCTGCCCTTCCAGACCTGCACCTGCACCTTCCAGAGCCTGCAAGAACCACGGGACATGGGGAGAATATTTCAAAGCCTGTGCTGCAGGAGGAGCAGATGTGAAGAGTGACCACCAGAACGGGCTGCTTTGATGTGGAGCACCAGGTGTTCTCTCCCATCTCTATGGCCTTGGCTGCCCGTGGCTGGTCAGCAGGGCCCATGCACCTTGGATGGGATGCAGAGCATCCTTCTGGGATCGAGTCCACGGGGTTTAACAAGCAGAGGAGTGCCGTGGGCTGGCAGCAGGGATAGTATCAGTATACAGCAGCAAATGATATTCCAGGGGGAAGCACTGTAGCTCATGGGACAAGGGCATCCATCATCACCGGGCAGAGTGTGTTAGGTGTAGTCTGCCCCACCAGCTTTACAGACCCATGGTTTATGGAACTCTTTGCTGCCATCCCCCTTCCTGAGACATCTCAGCCCCACCAATTCCAAACTCTTACTGCTCCTTCTACTGGGAGGTGGCCTCAATTTTGGGACCAGAAGGGCACAGAAAGTTTAAAAGTATCTTGGCTTTTCTCCTAGGTCTGGCCAGAACAGGGTTAGTTTTTGCAGTAGTCAAGAAGGGCCATGGCCAGGACCCAGAGGTGATTTTGTACCACCTCAGGTCATTGCCAGAGGCAGGGGGAAGGGAGTCTCTTCTGAGGAGAAGGGGTCCCTTCCAGCTGAAACACCTGGTGAAAGGAGCAATCAGGTGTTGTCTATTGTCAGGGGCAGGGACAGTTTTCGTGTGAAGCTGGTGTGACAGGGGGATCCCACCAGCTGACTGTACTGGAAGCTGAAGTGAGCCTGACTGGGAACAAATGGTAAAAACACTCCAGTGTGACTGGCCCAGAGGCCCCGGGCATCCTTGGCACAGATCATCTTAGCAGAGGGTATTTCAAGTCCTCAAAGGGACATCACTGGGCTTTTGGGAGAGCTGCTGTGGAGACAGAGGAAATCCAGCAGCTGAATCCCTTGCCTGGTCTCTCAGAGGACCCTTCTACTGTGGGCAGCTGAGGCTGCAGGAACAGCAGGTACCGACGGCCACCCCAACGGGGCCCCGTGGGCAGCACGGCACAGGCCAGGACTGCGGGACCGCATCCCTGGGATGATCCGTGACCTGCAGAGCTGGGAGCGCTCAGCAAGACCCGTTCCCCCTTTACCTGGAAGGGCGTCCAGTACGCCTGGAACCGACTGCCCCACCATTTGCCATGGACTGGTCCAGACTGCACTGGAAAAGGATGGGGCTCCGGAACGCTTACAATACATTGATGACATCATCATATGGGGGAACACGGCAGAGGAAGATTTTGAGAAAGGGGAGAAGATGATGCAGATCCTCCTGAAGGCTGTGTTGCCTTTTTCCACCTAAAATTAGAACCTGGATGATGTTAAGAGGATAAATAAAGCGGTTATCTTTATTGGAGGTCCTCCAGGTACAAAATGTACACCAAGACGTCGAGCCAAAGCCCCCCCCTCCCATGGACTCTGACACTTTTGTAAGTTTAGCAAATTAACAGAATTGACCAAAATGTCCCAATTAGAAATACAGTTAATGAGGTAATTCCCCCTTGGTTTGTCCTTCTACTGAAGCCCCCCTTTAACCTCTAGCTCTACTGTTGTTTATGCTTTTAGGGGACACGGGACAGAGAAATGTCCCTGCTTCCCAGAACACTAGTGGTGATAAAGTGTTCAGGAATGTCTTGTTATGTCTACGGGGTAAGGAAACTGCTAGCTAAGAATCTACGTGGTTATACAGTAAAAGGCTACAGGGCTGCTAATATATATAAAATATAAAAGCAAAAATCTCTTTGGCATCAGCTGGTTTTGCCATAAAACAAAGTAAGGTCAAGGGACCCACCTAGGAAATTCAGTTTTTAGGAGTAAAATGGCAAGATGGATGTCATCAGATTCCAATGGATGTGGTCAACAAAACAGCAGCTCTGTTGCCACTGACCAGCAAGAAGGAAACGCAGGGTTTCCTAGGTGCTCTGGGTTTTTGGAAGATGCATATTCCAGATTACAGACAGATTGCAAATCTTTTCTATCATGTGACCCAGATGAAAAATTATATTTAAGTGGGGTCCTGAACAACAAGAAGCTTTCTAACAAATTAAACAGGAGACTGCCCATGCAGTAGCCCTTAGGCCAGTCAGGACAGGGCAGGATGTGAAGAGCTTGCTCTACACCACAGCTGGAAACAATGGTCCTTCCTGGAGCCTCCAGCAAAAAGCACCTGGGGAGACCTGAGGATGGCCCACGGAATTCTGGAGCTCGGGATACAAAGGATCCAGAGCCTGCTACACCCCAACTGAAAAAGTGATACTGGCAGCTTACAAAGGATTTGAGCTGCCTCAGAAGTGATTGGCACTGAAGCACAGCCATGGGAATTTGATTTTTGGGTGAGAATAATCTGTAATGTTGAATTGTATAATTCTGGCTGCTAAATGACACTGCCACTGTTTGCCAGAACTGCCATGGCCAATGAGGATGGACTGCTCCAGATACATCAGTTGTGAGCTCCTGATGCAGCCACCAGCTGAGAGCACAGGAGCCCTGCTGCCCTGGAAGACATCTCAGATGGGCAGAACCCACAGTCATGGGCTAAATGCACTCCACAAACATCCTGGAGGGACAGCCATTGACTATGAAAATGACACTCATGCTGGGCATGATACAGATGGTGTAGGATAAGGGGTGGAGAATGTCCTGGTTCCCATCAGGACAGGGTTAATTTTTGCAGTAGCCAGGAGGGGATGTCATTAGGACATGGAGGTTACTCTATACCATCTCACGTCGTTGCCAGGGGTGGGGAGAAGGGAGGTTTTCTCTAGGAGAAGTGCCTTCCTCTTGTCCATGGCAGAGGGAGTGACTGGGGGAGGGAGGGGGCCTTGTGTGAATTGTTTCTTTTCTTGTACCCTCTCTCATTAATATTGCTGCTGTTACTGTTTGTGTTCTCATCTCATTGCTGTTTCCAGAAAGCTGTTCTTATCTCAACCTGTGATCTTTGTCTCTTGTGCCTCCAATTCCCCTCTCCAGCATGCAAACTTTTCCAGGAAAAAAATCCAGAAAACAGTGGGGGTGGAGAAGCAATCTGTGCATAAGGTATGCCCTGGAGTCATGGATCCCAGTGAGGAAATGGCACCTGGAAGTGCAGATAGGTTTGCATGGCAAGGCTTTGGTTGGGGAAGAGCTACTGTGAGAAGCCACCATGAGAAGCTGCTGGAAGCTTCCTCCATGTCCAACGAAGCCAAAGCCACCAGCTCCAAGATGGACCTGGCACTGGCCAAGGCCGAGCACACCAGCAATGGCGACAGCACCTCTGGGATAAGGTATTTAAGAAGGGGAAAACCCAGCCTGGGCAACAGCCATTGCAGAGGAGTGAGAATGTGTGAGAGGAACATCTCTGCAGACCCCCACGCCCGTGGGGAAGGAGCGGCAGCAGCTGCTCCAGGTGCTGGGGAAGAGATTCCCCTGCAGCCCGTGGTGCAGCCCACAGTGAAAGAGGCTGTGCCCTGCAGCCCCTGGAGCTCCATGGGGGTGCAGAGATGCACCTGCAGCCCCTGGAGGAGCCCACGCTGGAGCAGGGGATGCCTGAAGGATGCCACGACCCTGTGGGAAGCCCACGCTGGAGTAGGGTCCTGGCAAGAGGAGCCCCCTCTGGAGCAGGTTTCTGGTGGACTTGTGACCCTGTGGGGGGACCCACTTTGGAGCAGGCTCTGCCTGAAGGACTCAACCTTGTGGAAGGGGCCCATGCTGGAACAGTGTGTGAAGAATTGCAGCCCATGGGAAGGTGTCACGTTGGAGAATTTCATGGAGGATTGTCTCCGCTGGAGCAGGGAGGAGTCTTATCCCTGGGGAGGAAGGAGTGGCAGAGACAGGTTCGATGAACTGAGCACATCCCCATTCCCTGTCCCTCTGCACCACTGGGGCCGAGAAGGGAGGTGAAATCATGAGTAAAGTTAAACCCAGGAAGAAGGGAGGGTAGGAGAGAAGGTGTTTTAAGACTTGGTTTTATTTCTCATTACCCTACCCTGATTTCATTGATAATAAATTAAATTAAAATTTAATAAAAATAAATAAACTTTCCCCAAGTTGAGTCCATTTTGCTGATGATAGTAACTGGTGAGTGATCTCTCCCTGCCCTTATCTCAACCCCCAAGCCTTTCAGTGTGTTTTCTCTCCCCTGTGCAGCTGAGGAGGGCGGTAACAGAGCAGCTGGTGCCTAGCCAGGGTCAACCCACCACACGGATATAAAATCTTGCTGCAAAGCAGTGGATGATCACAATATACAGAAGTTGGTAGAATTCAGTTTATCTGCTGATCATATCCCACTTAAGGACCAGAGACACTAATTTGGTAAAGAATTGTCCTGACTATTGGCAAATGATGGTGAAAATGCTCAGGATACTATTTTCCCTTGACTTGTATCTGGTACACAGTTTTCCCCTCCTTTCTTTAAAGGTGTTGCTTGAACACATGCCCAGCATTAAGGCAAGCAAGCAGAGACAGCTCATCCCTACATCATATAACGCCAGGGGAGAAGCATTCTTCTTACATCCTGTCTTTCCTCCATCCCTCCCCAAAGCATGGCCATGCTGACCCAGGTACTCCAACATCCATCTCCCGTGGTAGTCAGAGCCTGGCCCTGGTATGGGTCCTGGTCCATAGGACCTGTTGATATGGTCCGTCATTACAAAAATCCAACTTTTACTGTTTGCTCTTGCAAACTTTTGGCTGACATCTAGGCTAGTACCATACATCTGGGCATGAGCAGAGTCATATCTGGACTCAGCTGCAAGCAAAAACACCCCACGTGTACAAGTCTGATGTCTCTTTGTTAAGGGACCCATATTCATGTACATGTTGTGTTAATTCTGAGTTATAACTAATTATCCCATACTCAAGGCCTTCTCATTCATACCAAATGTTTAGATCCTGTCTATTTGTATGACTTTTAGGATGTTTAGGAAAAAAGAAAAAAAAAAGAAGGCTGAAATTTCTCTCTTTTTTTCTATCTCCAGTTTTACCGCTGTGACACTAACACCTGGTGTAACCTATCTTTACTTCTTATCATCACTGTGATACCTGAGTGCCTGTCCCCAGTGGACATCCTGGCTCATCTGTCATTCCTCCCTTTTAGGGTTGGATGTCTGAAATTGGGCCCTAACAGGAGAAGGATTCCTTGAAAGCTCCATACAAGGACTTAGAAGAGATGGAGCAACACGAGCACGTGCTGCCATAAGCACAGAGGCTGGGTCATCAGCCTCCCTTGGCTCCCCTGGTGGTATCCAGCTTTCTGTGGTGCTGAAGGACCTTCTGATGCAGCCCTTCGTGCTGCTCTGCATAGATAATGTGCTACAGGCAAAGCTGGGGATGGAACAGACTGTACACTGAAGAGGGAGGACAAAGAAACTTCCAGTGCCACCTGCGACAGGATCAGCAGTAAAAAGCAGACTGCAGGTGGGAAAGAAGATAACCAGGTAAGGATGGTCCCTCCATCACAGCTCCCTGTCCTGAGCTGGCTGCAAACCGACATGGACGTGAAGAGAAATTCTAAACGCAAGGACAAATCGTCTCAAAGCTGCCCCCCGGAGATGCAGCTCCCCTGTGTTCACGACTCAGGCTGCCTGGCTCTGCCCCTGCTGCCCCCGCAGTGCCCGGACAGCACAGTGCTCCTGCTGGTACTCCCAAGTCACAGGAGTGAGAACAGCTGCACCCGCCTCCTGCTGCCCCATCTGCTGACGGCAGGATGCAGTTATTTCAGGTGAATTACTTGGATTTTCCGGTGTGCAAGTGATCTCTTTTTGAGATCACGGAAGGGTAAGTGTTTGGATGCCGTTTAAGATTTTGGCCTTTAGCTCACCGGGATAGAAACTATTGACTAGTGAAGGGAGGAAGAGCCTGGTGAAGAGGTTATGTGACAGTCATGGGGCAGGGCAGCTGAAGATTATTTCCTTATGTTAGTGTGTAAATTAAGATTCCATAGGAAATATTTACCATGTCTGTAGCTTGACTGCAACTGTGCCGTGGCTTTAACCATGCTTAAAATACAATTTCCTAAGTTTTGTAAAAGCTCACTAAAAAGAGAATTCCATCAAGGGAAACTCCGACTTCTCCCTCAGTT
Source organism: Ptilonorhynchus violaceus (assembly GCA_013397565.1). NCBI lineage: Eukaryota > Metazoa > Chordata > Aves > Passeriformes > Ptilonorhynchidae > Ptilonorhynchus > Ptilonorhynchus violaceus. Next base: position 429,144 of record VZRJ01000281.1, on the reverse strand, counting down.
CTCCCTGTACAGCTGTTTCTAAATCACTGGTAAGCCTTTTCTGCTATGCTGAGTATTACACAGAACGGAGCTGAGCAAAGTGAAATGATCGATATTGTAATGGACTTCTCATCCTAGTACATGGCAGAAATAATAAATGTCATGATATATGACAGCCCTTCTAAAGCCCTATGGAGCCAAATGAGACGCAGTAAGCATATATCTCCTACTTCCTACCCCTGTTTTGCTTCTCTGTGTCTGTCCTTTGTTTCCTCCCACATTTATTTCCTCAGTAATGGAAGACTGTAATTGAATTAAAAGTGACTCTGTACGCAGGAGGACACGCCGTGGTTTTGCTGTTCCGTTCAACAGACTGGGGTGGACTTCTGGAGCTGCAGCGTTTGTGAGCTGCTCGGTGCCCTGTGGGGCAGGGGTTTGACTGGGTTTGAGCAGTAGCCATGTCCTCCTGTTGGCTTTACACCAGGTAACTGCACACGCAGCCCCTTTCACTATTACCATGTACGATTCACCTTCCTGCTCCAGCCTGACATTTGGGTCACACTGTAACTTCATTTTAAATCTTGATACCAGGTCCCATTTTCAAGTCCAACCAAACAAATGTCTTATCTGCATCAGCATGGCTCTTAAGGCTGAGATGTCTGATCAGTTAATGACGCCTCTCTCTGCCAGAGACACCAGCCGCCACACTTGGTGGGATTTCTGCCTCTGCTGCTTCACAAATCCCTGTGTGTATCTTCTCCACAGTTGCCACTCTTTTCCTACACTAAGGGCCATCCTCAGCAGTAATTACTTCATAAAGATAATAAGAAATGAACCAAACCAAATGTTAGAAAATGAAATAAACACTGTTCTCTGGTTTCCTAGTGAGATTTTAAGGGGATTAAATCACAGAATCACAGAATATCCTGAGTTGGAAGAGACCCACAGAGATCATCCAGTCCAAGCCCTGGCCCTGCACAGACACCCCAACTATCCCAGCCTGTGCATCCCTGGGAGCGCTGTGCAAACACTCCTGGAGCTCTGGCAGCCTCGGGGCCGGGACCATTCCCTGGGGAACCTGTTCAGTGCCCAGCACCCTCTGGGGACAGCAGAACCTTTTTCTGATCTGCAGCCTGACCCTGCCCTGGCCCAGCTCCAGCCGTTCCCTGGTGCTGTCCCTGGTCCCAGTGAACAGAGATCGGAGCTGCCCTGCAGTGCCCCTTGTAAGGATGATCTGGACTGAAAAAAACCAGGAAGAATGGCCCAGGATGCTTAAGTGACCACCCTACTCTCTTCTTTTGTGACTTTGACATCCATCAGGGTGCTATTTCTATACACACAAATGATGCACGGATCGCAGTTTAACAGTGTCTCTACTATAGGATGCAAAGCAAGAAAAAAAGTTTATTAGTTTTCCTGGTTTTGCTTAAATACTCTTGCCACATGCTAGAAGTGTGTCACCCTTTATGTAACTAAAAAGAAGAACTGGTAGGAGGATGATAAGAGAAATAGAAAAAACCCACAAATTTTCACCCATATTGTTACTTCCAAGTCAGCTGTGATTAGTGCTGGTCAGTCACTGCACTGCTGTAGCAAACTGGCCCAGCCCAGCTGCAGAGATGGAGCCCTCCCGGTGTGACCCACGTCGGTGCTCCTGGACCAGGTGGTCTCCAGAGGTGCCTTCCTGCCAAAATCCCGCAGTGACTCTAAAAGAGGGCTCCCACAGCGGCCCCAGTCGCCCGTCCTCACTCACATGCTAAGCTGCACTCTGATTTATTCCTGTGCCTTGTTTTCACACACAATTTAACTATTACTGTATTTTAGTTGGCCTGTGGCAATCCACCTGAGAACACCTCAGTGGATGATCTGCCTTAATGTTAATAGGATTGTAGAGGATCATATCCTGGTGAAACCATGGCTCAGGTAACCTCTAATTTGGAAAAGTAATCGTATTTTGTGAATAGGAGACTTTACATTCAAAACTAAGCTGGATGTATATTCTGTGTAAGGGTACTTGCAGTTTACAAAGGAGTTGGCTTTGTGGGAGAGCGAGGAGGGGGAATCTTTGACAGGTAGGTTTCATTTTGCCACTATCTCGGTTATTTTTCATTTCAGTTTGCCTCATTTTCAGCAATGTCCTTTAATGTTGTTCCTTTATGAATAGGAATGAAGGTAACACGACTACAAGTTACACATTTCAAGTCAGTGGAGAGACAAGAGCACAAAGAGCCTATATACCTTTGTTTTTGAAAAGTAAGTATTGAGGTAAAAGTAACTTTGAGATTAGCACACAAGGGACGTGACTTGTACAGATCAGACCCTGGACTTGATGGCCTGGAATGTGGGGATGGGAGTCCAGCCCAGGGCCACTGCCGTGCTCCCACTGCTGAGGTGCAGAACTCTTTCCAGGGCTGGCAGCTCTAAGTGTAAAATAATCCTGACTTCTAATTTTGTTGTGACAGATTTCCCCGTGTGCTAATTCACATTAAAAAGTGGTTTGTTCCCATCACATACCAGCTGAAAAGGAACAGTATTGCTGTCCCCGGCCTTCTGAGCCGGCGGAACAGGGAGCAGTAACTTGGGACGGGAGCTCATCCTAACAGGTAATGCCCAGGAAAGGGGCTGCCCTTGTTCATTTTTTATTTCCATCAAAGCTGACAGCAGCCACCAGCTCCCGGCACTCACAACAGGCGTGAGGAGAGCGCGTTCCACTGCAGCAGGGCCACCGGAGCAGCTCGGGCAGGTGCGGCTCCATCCCCTGCGCCAGGACCGGGGCTGTGCCCCGCGTGTTGCGCGGCCATGGAGAGGAAGGCTGCGGTTCCCCGAGGCGGCCCCGGCGCCGCGCGGCTCCGGCGCTGCGGGA
>VZRJ01000281.1:402191-425852 GCA_013397565.1 Ptilonorhynchus violaceus | reverse complement strand
TTGGAGCGCCCGCGAAGCACATGGCAGCGCGGCCGGAGGCGGAGCACGTGGAGCGCCGCGCGGCCGCGCGCGCCTTTCTACCCAGCGCCCCGGGGCAGGCCCGGCCGCCCACGCCGGGCCGTTCCGGAGGTGGCATCGCCCCGAGCACCGTGGGGAGCGCTGGGGGGGTGGTCTTGGAGCTATTGGGCTTGAACGGGCTGCGCCGAGATCTGCGTGTTGGGCAGCAGGCCGCGCACTCGCCTGGGCTTTTCCTCATCCCACGTGTTCCACTGCGTGCGTGCTCGGGGTGCCGCTAGTTCTCTGTGCGAGTACAAGGCCTGGGAGCAGCAAGTCGCAAAATAAGTGGTTAGCGAATACTTGCGTCTTAAATAAAACAATAAGCTTATGATGTCTTTTCACAGGCTGTGAACTTAAAGCGGATAAGGAGTATCAGTTTAAAGTAGATGATGAAGAGAATGAACATCAGTTGTCGCTGAGAACGGCAAGTAGTGTTTGATTTTTAACTTCACATTTTTTATGTAGTGGTGTGCGATGATGCTAGAAATGAGTTTTTTAACGCGTCATTTATTTCCCCAACCTTAATTTTTTTAGTGATAACTGTTTTTAAGTGAATCTCTTAAAAATAACTATCTTATTGGCAGTGGAGCATATTGTGTCACTTCGAGTATTTTCTGTATTGAAAAAAAGTTTCTCCACTGATGTTTCATTGCTTACAGCAAGCAGTGCAAGGCTGGAAAAGGTTAAAAACCAATTCACAGGTTAATAAATGTATACTAAGTGAAATTAAATGGCAAACTGCACAGTCAGGCATCTTTAATGCAATAGTGCAGATGCTCCAGGAGCATGGGAGGGAAGGATAGATTTATAAGAATCACGCATAGGGACACTTTTGTAGACTTTATTGGAAACTTTGAAAACCATTTCGATGTGTTCCCAAACGTAACTCCAGTTATTTTTCTTTCCCAGAAGTAGATAATAAGTAAATCCAAATAAAAAGTAGAAGCTTTATGTTTTGATTTTTGTGTCCTTGGTTTGCCCTCTCCAAGGATGTAACAGAGAAACCCCATCTTTATTCAGATAATTAATCTGACAGACTCCTGGAGAGTTCTTGGATGTGACCTTGGAGCTTTCTGGTGCCAACAAGTCAAACACAGTATTTTAACGTTTTTGTTTTGGACTGATGATGTTGCTTTTGGGTAGCAGAGCAATAATATGCTCTATCTTCACAGACAAGAAATTGAAGAGTTGTAGCATCTCTATTTCTTATTGCTTTTATTTAAATACAAAGAGATGCTTTGATGCCTGGAAGCAAGAGAGTCTTATAATTGTGGACTAATTCCTACAGCAGAATTGCTTCCTAGAGGTTACTTGCATAATAATGATCTCCAAACACTTCATAGTTTTACTTAAAACAGTTCTGTATTAGTTATGTGAGTCATGTGTTTTCCATCCTTGCATATTATGGAAATTGCAGCCTGAACTTCACAACGAGTAATTTGTTCTTAATTACAATTTCTTCTGATGGAAGAGTATAACAATGAAGTATGTATAGGACAAGTCCATATGCAAAGTTGTTGTATCTGAACGTTATGCAGATAAAATTAGTTGCTGAGTGATACTTGAATTGTATGGTTTTATCCAAAGATGTGTTTGGGTTTTTTTTGAAAATAACCTGCATCATCTCTTGTGATGTTGTGCACGGGGAGCGATGAAGCAGATCAATCCACACCACTACTTTGTCGTTAGGCTTTTTTTTGGGGGGGAAAAGTCTTACACAAATCTCTCTTTTCATAGAATAGAAAGAGATGACACACAGGAGAAATGGGGGTTAAAGTAACAAGTGACAAGCTAGGAAGTGTTTAAGAGGCTTAAGAGACTTGGAAGGTCTTGGACATGGCTACAAACAACATGCCTTGGTGAGCGGAGGAAGGACTTGATGAAAGATATAAGATGTGAAGGTAGCAAATACCTGGTGAGTGATCTGTGCACCTGATAAAAGCGTAGATGTCTAAAGGCTGGCTGACGGTGCCTGTTAAGATACACACGTGGTGATGGACTTGGGCATAAGGTACAGAAGGATGGGGAGAAAAAGGGGTAAAAGTGAAAGGAGGATTGATGCATGTAGAGGTAAGAGTGGCATGAGAGTTTCTGTATGATATGTAATGATAGCTGAAAATACAGAGGGATGGTCACTGCATCATTACCTATTTATGCAGTGTGCATTCTTCCAGTGTACACATGAAAGCATGTGCATGGGTGCTTGCCAAACACAGGAAATGAATAGTAGGTGCTGTAGTATTTCTTGAACTGGTCCAAATGGCAGGAGTAATTAGGGGTGGAGGGCATGCTCTTAAAATTGTAGTTCCACCAGCTGAACAATTCAGTGTTGTTGGCAACACATTTGAGAGGTGACAACAGAGTAGCAATTTCACCTCTTTAAATTGCTAATAACAAACTTTGTGAGGAGTAGCGAATGCAATATTCTATTTCCCAGCCTTCAGTCTGACACATTTAGTCTGGAGCATGATAGCTTCCTTAAAGCTCAGCTCTTGGAGAATGGCAACTCAAGTTGTATGCCTCTGCCTGAAGTGTTCACACCCACAGCTCCCGTGGGGGTTGGAAAGCTTTCTTTGTATGTGCTTTGGGAAAGGAAACACAGAGCCTTGTGCACTGGTATTGGGAATAGTTGTAATACAAGGGATTCTTGGTTTTCGCATCTGCGTGTAGTCCTGTCTGAGAGGCCAGAGGTTCAGTGAACTGGAATTTCAGGCCTGACCGATGTCTGTCACTCACTTGCCTCCCTGCAGCTATGAATTTTGACTCTTCAGAAGGTGCCGGAGTCTTACTCAGAGTAAGGACTCCAGGCACTTGAGTTTTGAAATGCTCTGGGACAGAAGCTCTCAGTCTGTGGTGAATAGAAGCAAAAGGCATGTGCATAAATCACAGTATTTAACTGAGCTGTTGTTGGACTTGACTCCTCAGTGAGTGTCAAGTAAGCAAAAAGTGCACAGTGTGACAAAGGAAGCAATTAGCAGATGAAACGTGGTGGGAGGGAGAAGGATATGGGCTGTGATTCTGTAGAAGAGGATGTGTTTGTACTTCTTTCCTTAAAAGTCAGCTTTAGGCTGACTGAACTTGTCACTGACTCATTTCAATGCAGTGATCCTGCAGCAAAAGACCTGATTTCACTGTCATCAAAACACGTGCCTGGAGTTGCACCTTGGAAGTTTGTGTTGTGGAGGAAGGATATTGGCTTGGGATGGAGTGTGATGGAATCATTAGTAGTCAGAAATGCAAACTTCAGTATTGATTGATGGAGAGTGGTTAATGGAGTTCAGAAGACACTCAGAAGTCTTTGGGAAGTTGCTCAGACTGTGCCCTGTTCTTGACTTCACAGGTTACTTTAGGGGCTGGAGCCAAAGACGAATTACACATTGTAGAAGCAGAAGCACTGGACTATGAAGGCAACCCTACTAAAGTAGTACTGGCATCTCTGAAAATGTCAGTGCAGCCTACGGTAAGTGCGGGAACTTGGGAAAATCTACTGGAAATTTGGTCTCTGGTGAGAAAAAATAATTAGAAATGGCTTGGGTCAATGGAATTTTGGTGAAACTGAACAGTGGTGTGTTCAGACAAGTGTCCATATTGATGGGGTAGTAAATACAAACATCTTTTTTGTGCCTAGTAGAGTTGCTTTAGTTATCTGGAGATAATTGACTTGTTCAAATTATGCCTTTTTTTTAAGTGATAGTAATTATGTATGTCATCTCTATATATATATATATAAATCTAGGCATATGCAAGCAGATGCATCTTTAGCCTTTGTTGCTTTCTTTGAGCCTGGAATGAGAATAATTAATTTGTTCTGCAGGTCCCAAGCTCTTAAGAGACTCTGAACATGATTGCTACTCTTTCTTGATTTAAGGGCACCCTATTGTCATTTCTTCCATCTGGAATGTAGTTTGACTCAGTTGCTGATGATGTAGAGGTAGAACTGCACAGTGCTGGGGGCAGGTGGGATGGATAATGTTCAAATTGGCATTGCTGCTGAGTGGAGTTAAAAAAAAAAAAGGTCTGGCTTTGCTGTGTTTTTAACTAGGACAAACTGCAAGAGTGAAGTGTAAACCCTGTTGGTGGCTTATTGACCCTGATTTCACTCTTCAGCACTTCCAGAATATTGTGTGAGATGGGTACTTGGAGTAACTGTATCAGCCATGGAGCCTCCAGCTGTTGGTGCTCATTTCCATTTGAATGGATTGTCTGTTGGGTACACTTTGCCTGGAATATTTGACTAAATACCGATGCTTTGTCCCACAGGTTTCATTAGGCGGCTTTGAGATCACACCACCAGTGGTGTTGAGGTTGAAATGTGGTTCAGGGCCTGTTTACGTCAGTGGTCAGCACCTCGTAGGTATGTATTTGAGTTCTCATTTCTCCCCTTGAAAGTGAGTGTTGGTGTCCCACTGTAGGCTTTCTCTTCATCAGCTGAATGTGAGCAGACTGCCCATGAAATAGTTAAGTTTGGACTAAACTAACCCAGGACTAGCCTTCTCCTTTGTAGATTTGTTTTTGAAGCTGGTCTTTCTCTCTACAACTTTTTAAATCAGTTTCCTTAGTGGAGAAAATGTTACTCATAATTTTCTTTGGTGTCTTGTCTGTGAGGAGTTTTAAAAGCTGTGTGTGTGGATGGTTGTTGACCTGTTTTGGATTTCTGTAGTATCTGCATGCTGTCAGCTGGAAGTTTCTGAGGTCAGTGGTTAGGTCACTAGTGGGAAGCTTCCTCCTATCAATTCAGCACCTCACTAAGACCAAGCCTATTTGGTTGTGGGTGGTGCTCTCTCTTACTAGCAGTCTTGCTTTACTTGTTGTTAAATGAGGTGAGGTTTGTACATGTTGCCTTCACTTTGTCAGCATTAGAAGAAGAACCAGAATCAGATGAGGAGGAAGATGATCCAAAAATTGTTAATGCGTCAACAAAGAGACCAGCAAGTGGAGGAGGAGCTAAAACACCACAGGTATATGGACTTGCAGTTGCCTTGTTCAGTGTTTTCTTTTAGTTCAGTATTAATGCTGCCTCTAAGAGTAAGCAGTTAGATGGCTTGCTATAATATGTGGGAAGGGATTATTTTGCACTTGGGTCTTGACAAGTACTAAATTACTGAAGTGTAATTCAGTACAGACAGTTCCCAAAGCTTTGCTGGAGGGGCAAAGATAACTGCTGCTTTTGTGGGAATTCTGTCTGCTGCAGTAACTGCAGATTCTGGTATAAACATGAGTGTACTGTAAAAGTTAAAGTGCTGATTAAAGCTCTGTACTGTAGAGGAAAGGTTCATATGCTCAGGCCATATGCAGTAAATTTGTCAATAGCTTTGGACTTGGCAGCTGTAACTTCCTGGGTTTAGTTAAACTGATGGAAGATAGTCTTGTACTGATGCCACAAGTTGTTTTGGGTGACAGTTGCTCCTTACAAAATTGTATCAACACTTAACATACTCTTTCTGTTTTTAAAGAAAAAACCAAAATTATCAGAAGATGATGAGGATGATGATGAAGATGAGGATGATGATGATGAGTATGTAACCTTGTTTTGATAATGTAATTTGAAATACAGGGTTAACTTTCAGAATACGAATTCTGTGACATAACTGGATGCTGAGTGAAAAAGCTACTGTATCTTGGCTAGGGAACAAGCAGAATTGCCTCATTTATTTCTACAATGCAGTCTAAATTAGTGTTACTCAGATGTGTTGTACTGGTTATAAGACTTAGCTTCCTGTTATTCATTAACTTCTGATAGTAGTACTGGAAGTCCCTAAGATAACATCCCTTCAGTGTTAAAAAGAAGGGAATGCATTTAACTGCTTAAAAATAGTGCTTGCCCTAACACTTTGCCATGTGTTAAAACAAGGTATAAAGTAAACTTGAAATGATTGCTTGCTTCCTTCGTGAATAAAACTTTGTATTGGGAGGGAGGGGGAAGATCAATTCCTAATGTGACTCTTGAGTTATGGAGAGTGACTTCCTTTCTAATTGTAGTGATGAGGATGACTTAGAGGATGATGAGGAAGAAATTAAAGCACCAATAAAGAAAGTAAGTGGCTTATTCTGTGATATGAGAGTAATTGGGCAGGTGGTCCCTTAAATCAGTGAGTTTTAGCACAGCTGTTTGAAATGTGTGAATGGGATACATTTGATTTAGCTCAAGAAATTGTAATAGGGCGTGAGAACACCGAAGTATAAATGAGCTTCCTCTCTGTTTTATTTCCATGGCTGCAGAAGGGTGATGGGGTTTTTATCTGCACACACATGCAGCTGTCAGACTGGTGTTGGCCTGGGTGGCTGTTGGGCAGCAAATGAAATCCTGCTCAGAGTGGGTTGTGCTTTGCTGTTTTAGTTAGTCCTGCCTGCTGTGGAAAGGACTTCTTAGCAATTTTAAATGTGAAGGGCTGTCAATGTGTGAGCCCATGGAAAATGTTCCCTGCAGGCAGGCGAGTGCTTGGACGAGCAATTCCGGCAGCTCTCGGGTGCCGTCTGGTGGTGGAATAAACACACAGCAGGGCAGCTGCAGAGGGAGAGGGGAGGCATTTGCTTTTTCTTCAACTTGTGTGCTTTGGCTTGAATTTTTGTGTTCGTATCTGCTGTTTGGAAACAGCTTTTTAATGTTTTACTTCACTGTGTGCTGCTTTGTCCCTCCTGAGTTTTCTATAGGTGATAGTGCACAATGGTCTGGTAAAGACAATCTGAACTGCAGATTCCTGCCATCTAATCTAGTGAGACTGAAAAAACGGTCCCTTGATTTATATAGGAATTTAAGACTCCAATTCTTAAATGTGTGTGTGGTGTTGTGTCCCATGCACATCCCAGACAATGTTTCTGGATGAAATGCCAAATAAGGTAAAGGCTGTGTTACAAAAGAAAAAAAAATAATAGCACCAAATCAGGTCATGGAATTGCAGTGCCACCAAGAGTTAATCTTAAAGCAATATCTGTCCCCAAAAGACTGCATGGCTATATATAAGGAAAGGTGATATATTTAAGGAAAATAATAGTGGTCGTCCTGTATAGTTGTATGGTAGCAGAACTTGATCTTGGGTAGGTTACTGTGCTGCACCAGCAGATTTTCATTTGCATTCCTGTAATGTGCTGTCTTTAGGGTTATAAGTTTACTTGGAGTTCATCTGACAAAGGAACTTGTGTGCTTTCTTTTCAGCCTGTTCGTGAGGTTGCAGGAAAAAATATGCAGAAAGCAAAGCAAAATGGAAAAGACTCTAAGCCATCCACACCAGCATCTAAATCAAAAGTGAGTGAAAACAATTGAGTAAAACAAAGGTTTATTCTATTGTGAAAGCCACTTCTCTTGCTTAATGGTAACTTCTAACAACATACCAACATTAAAGTGAGGTTTTTGAATCTTAGTATGAAGCGTGTTGAGGATACTGTTCACTGCTTCATGTTCTCTGTGACACTCTTCAATGATCAGTGTATAACTAAAACAGCCAAGATTTGAAATCAGACATGCTGTTTCTTGGGAATACGGATGATCTCTTTGTTTGAAATACAAAATCTTGTACACGTTGTGTAGCACCTTGTACAAGAGGGTGACTGCCAAGTGTGTTTCCACTGGAGTAGAGCTGGAGGCTGCTGCTGCTGAGGGGCTCTCACTGACACTGACCCACTGCAGAACTGTCAGTTTTCTTGCTTGATGCTTTGTAATCGTGTTCTGCTTCCTTATGCAGCTTTTCCTTGCTGCATGTACTCAGACATGATGCCAGGAAGGTTCATACAGAAATGAGCACAGAGTGGATGGCAGGATAGCACCTGAAAAGCAGTGCGGGTGTGCCTTTAGAAGCATGACCTAATCTGGCTGCACATGTGGAGTAAACTCTGAATCGCTGAATATTTTGGCTATTTTTAGTTTCATTTCTGTTGGGAGAAAGAGTTGTGGAGACACCTGCCCAGAAGCATAAGATACCAGCTATGCTAACTGTAATAACTCCAGACTTAAAAATGGTTCTTTTTCATGTTTGTGAGGAATGTGGTGGAAGCACAAATTTTAAGTTTTGTGAGTTTTTGAAAACTGTATGGACTATGTGATACCTAATTCTTCTGTTCCGTATAAAATCTACAGTAGGTTCTAACAGTCTTGTTTTTATGAAATTTGATCTTGTATTCTAAGTAGCTTTATGTGCAAACTACTAATGAAATGAATAATTTTCAGACTCCAGATTCCAAGAAGGATAAAACTTTAACTCCAAAAACACCAAAAGTCCCTCTGTCGTTAGAGGAGATAAAAGCAAAAATGCAAGCATCTGTAGATAAGGTGAGTTTTTGGAAATGAGGTTTCTCAGCCTTATTTTTACGCTTTCACGGATGAGACAAATTGGATGTTTTAAGAAATGGTGACGTTGCTGATTGCTGTGCTGTTATCAGAGTGTGTTGATGTTGAAGCTCAGAGAAACGAAAACACATTTGGAACAAAAAGAGGCCTCTGTACTTGTGAGAAACAAAACCACTTTGTTTCTGTATTCCTCCAGCAGTGCTGATTAGTAATTTGGTATTTCTTAGTGAAGTAACTCAGTTTAAATTTGAAAAAAAACCCACAACAAACCTTCGCTGATATTTATTCTAAAGATGTCTTAACTACTGTTATATACATTTTAGGTTACTAAAGTAAAGTGAAGCGAGTTCTTAACGTGCTTGAAGTAGCTCGGTCTTGAAGCAGTATCCAGATGCTTGTAAGGCTCAGTAACTTCCAGAAGAGGGAGATAGGTGCTTGTGATATGAGTTAGTGCATCATTGAAGACCTGAAAGCATTTACTTTCTGAAGGGAGATGGGGTTGAGAGGGAGGTGGCAGGGCAGTCACTTGGCTTCTGGTTGTTACCATCTTGGATTAGCACTTTGTGGTAACACATATGAGGAGTATTCTTAGCTGCTATTTAAATATAAAAAAGAAAATTCTGTTACAGGCTGGTTGGGTAAAAGTGTAGCAGGCAATTCTTTTCCTTCTTAGCCAAGTTTGGAAGTGCATGTGCAAAGCAAGGGTGATGTATTGTGAGTACATCTGTACTCAGAACAGATGGGAATGGGGACCTGACATCTGGTTGTCCTTGGCCAGCTCAGAAGTGTGCTGATATTGGTGCTAGGAGGAATTCTGTTGGTTTGCTGTTGGGGTTTTTTCGTTCAAGATAATAAACTTTTTAACCCCATACAGTGGCAAACAAAGTCAGCTAAAGAATTAGGATTATACTTCTGCTTAAATTGTTAGTGTTTTGAGGCTGCTTTGTCCCAAGAATGCAAAACAACACTGAAAGTGTTTGAGGGTGGATGCAGAGTGAGCAATGACAGGCTGTGATGAGGACAGAAATGCACACCCCTAGGCTGTGAGCCTGACATGATGGATGGGACCATCCTGGTGGGTCACAGTAGCCCCTGGATGCTGCAGTGGTGTTTGGAATGACTCAGAGGAGCCATGATTAGTGGTGTTTCTGCACTGTAAGCAGAAGTGGCTGTGCTGCTCATGGTAGACAACATCACTGCAGAGGGAAGCATGCAGAGCAAAAAGAGCTTTAAAATACATTATTTGTTGCTGAAGAGTGTTTTTACTGGGAGATGCTGTTCTAAGCACTGTCGCAGGGAGCTTAATTTAATGTTTTTCAAGATGGTGCTGGAGCATCCCCTGGTAAGGGAAGGGGTGTTTGCATTCCGTATACCACAGGACTTTAGCTGACAGCCAGCGAGTTAACAGCTTTTAAAAGATCACTAGTTGGGTTTAGTGTGGAACTCTGATATGTAGTAAGTAGATGCCAGGAAGCTAATAGAAAAGCATGAGGTAAGACATTGTCCAAATCCAGGTGTTTTGGTTGTAGTATTGCACATATTCCGAATGTTGCTGTTTCCTTCGAATAGAAATTTGCTGTCTTGTGCAGTGTGTTGAGTAGCAGCTAAGTGTGCTGTCCTCATTGGCATGGGATATTTCAACTGATGCACGTGAAAAATGGGAAAGTATTTCTCTTGGGACATGTGAAAGGAAATCAGTGTCTCCTAAAATAGTGTGCTGTATTATTTTGCCTGGAGATATTAAGAAACATGATGGTAAACCTATATCTATGAATTATTAACTGACTCTGCTGTGTACATTGGAGCATGTGAAAATACAATTTCAGGGACTACAATGAAGTGTTTCTAGAACAGTTCTTTAATTTATTAGAAGTAGTGTATTAAGATGAGTTTTAAAGGCTGGGTGAGAGGTCAGTTCATGTTTTGCTTTAGAGAGCTGAAGCTGAAAACCTGCCTATGAGGGGTAGTCTTGGGTTGCATGCTGTAGTAAGAGTCCATAAATATGGAATTAGTTCTACTTTATCTGACTAGCATATGCCTGTTGACTACAAATAAGGTTATTTTAAGTGGTGAATGCTGCTGCTATGCTCTTCTGCATCAGCAAAGAGTCTTGGACAGCAGTTCAGTGTGTAGCCACTCCTGTGAGAAATACCTGGGTAGGATAGAGGAACAAACTTTTTAAAATGGTTTAAAGCAGATAAGTGTGGGAAGTACCAAGGTGGCTTCAATCAAATTCCTCGTGTGTTGCGAAGGTTTCAGCTTCACAGGTTATTATTGGAAGCATTGAATAACCTTCATACCCTAAAGCTTGTTTTTTTTCAAAATAGGGTACTACCCTTCCTAAGCTGGAGCCCAAATTCGCCAACTACGTTAAGAATTGCTTCAGGACGGAGGACCAGAAGGTAACTGAATTCCTCAGAGCTTGATAAAGTCCAAAAGCTTTTATAACCTGACTTAGGGATTCTTTTCCACTTCTTAATCTTTACAAGCTTTGGAGTGTTTCAAAGGGTTACAAACCACAAACAATACTTCAGATTAAATAAATGGGAATGGTTTTAGGGGTTTAGTTGGCTAAGATGGGAAAGCTAATATTTTATTACATTTTTCCAGCTTTTATATGGTTGGTAAATTATCTCTTGCTTACTAAACCCACAGAATTTTCCTTTTGGCACCATATTGGCTAAGGAAATGAGCTGTGGTTTTCCTTGCTGCTGAATTTGGCCACCTAGGCCAGTCTGCTGTTCAGCCCTTTGTTGGGGAGGGTGTCTGGGAGGGGGAGCTGTTTTGTGATGGAGATTATGGCATTCTTGCTACATTTTCTCCCAAAATCAACTGAGCTCTTGAAAGAGGGCGAGCCAGAAGGTGGTATCAGGAAGCAAGTTTCTGAATTAGTTATTACTTAACACAGACTGGGCTAAAAATGTGTCTTAGATTTCCCTATCAAAATTCCTGTAAGTTAACTTTTTTTCCAGTGACAGAATTCCTTATGCTTTCCTGCTTCCCTCAGTGGTTCAGGGTAAACTTGTCGGATGAACAAATTGATAGGTTCTTGAAGGAATGTTGAAAAGCAGTCAGCCTCAGCTACTGGAGCTGCTCTGACATTAGCCAGGGTAGGCAGAGTTCAGCCAATATTTGCCTAGCTGGTCCACACCCATCCTCTCACTCACCTTCACTGAATTCTTACTATTGTGACTTGGTGTGAATAACAGTCTTCTAGCAGAAGGACCCAGTGTCATGCTTTCAATTCGATTTTCTCTGAAAAGAATGCATTTTTTTGTTACAATTTAATGTCAATATTTTATGGAGTAAGTGCAGATAGTAAACTAAAAATAATTTGAATAATGGATTTCAATTTCTAACTTTTTGTGTACACTTCCAGGTCATTCAAGCTCTCTGGCAGTGGAGGCAGACTCTGTAAGAAAAGAAAAGAGTTTAAACAGTTCATTAAAATCTGCAGTCTTATTTCTGTAACCATTATTTGGCTGTTCTTTTTACAAATGCTGAAAGAGCTTTCCCTCCTGTGTCTGATAAATGTCATCCAGATTACCTTGCCAAGAATGTGTTGTCCAAAATGCCTGTTTAGTTTTTAAAGACGGGACTCCACCCTCAGCTTCATTTTAAGTATGTATGGAATGTTTTGATAAGGCATGGTGGTGGTGGTGGTCAGACAAATGGAAATGGTGGGGAGACTAAATGTATGTGGAAAAAAAATAAAATTTAGTATTTTAATAAAGTACTATTGTTTCTTTTTTATGGATTGGGGGAGTCTGCATGCTGAACCCAGAGATAATGGGGCTTTAAAGTTCTCTGAGGAACTACCTTAGAGTATTTCAGCTACTTCTCTTTACCCAGTACACATCAGCTAGTCTCATTTGTGTTGTCAACTTTAAAAACAACTTAACCCCAGTTCCATGAGCTTTGCAGCTACTGAGCAGATGTGGTGAGAAGACAGAGTGGTAAGCGGGGCTTTATTCTTGTCTGAAAGTGACCACTAATTATATAATTGCCTAAACCAGCCCTTCCTGCATCTCAAGTTTTGACCTGCTTTGTTGCTCTTTGGTTTATGGTTTCTCTCTAACTACTGAGTTTGTAGGGCCTGTGACTCCACTTGTAAAATGCAATACTTTTTGATTTGGGGTTTGCTGGCTGTGCTGTTCCTCTGAGGAGCTGCAGTCTGAGGCTGCCTCACATAATGACTCCTGTAAGGGTTTTGTGGAGAAGAGAATTAGCTTGAATGCTGTAGGGTGTGCCTAGAGAGCTCAGTGAGCAAGATCAGAGCCAGTGGACACATTCCTGGGAATGCTGAAACTAATCTCCAGCAAATCCAAAAGCTTAGATGGGCAGGTAGTCCTCTCAAGTCTTCTGGTCTTGATTATTGCCTACACATGATTCTAAGAGGCAGAGTTAAAATTTTGGGTATTCTTGTCACATGAAGTAGCAACCTCAAAGGTGTAAGGGCTTTCAGCTGAAGGAAAGTACAGATGTGCCTGGCACTGAGCTCTTCCTCAAGGCTTCTTTCTAAATGCTGTATCACTTCAAATGCTTGACTGTTCATCCTGTGTACAGGAACTGCAGTAACGATATGGAGACTGAAAGAATACTAAGGAAACAGTTAAGCAGTTGTAACTATTAAACTTGGCTTTAATCCTTGCTGTGTTGGAGAATTAATGCAACTGATGTGTGTTCCTCACAGCAGCAAGCCCCTGATGGGAGATTGAAGCAGGCTTCAGCAGGTTGAGGGTTTCCCCACTTAAAGGACTTGCACCCTTGCGTCCTGCAGCAGTTGGCTTTGAAGTTTGCTGTTACTGACCCCTTGGTTCCTACAGCTGAGGTTCTGGGTGCGATGGAAGGTCGTGCAGGTTTCCAGAAGCAAATAGTCCTTTTTGGGAAAACAAAGCCAAGTGAAGTGCATGGTGGAGAAGCAGAACTCTGCAAATCTTGTGTCAAAGATTGGTTTAAGCTTGAGTGTAATTGCAGCATGTGAAATGGCAGAGTATAAGGGTTTGAAATGCCTCTTTCAATGGGGTTATGTTAATAGATGATGTCATATGCACAAGTGAGAGCACATTTCCCTGGTGAAATAGAGTTAATGGCACAGACAGGCTTATTTAAGCAAAATTGCCCTCAATTTTGGCTGAAACAAGTGAAAATTGTACAGTAATTTCAGTAAGAGGCTATCCAGCCAATAAAATATTCTGATTATTAAAGTTTTAGGAAAAGCCAGGGTGTTGTCTGTCTGTGACTGACCAAAGCAGGTCTGGGGTGCAGCCACGCTCGGCACAAGCAGTGCAGAGGGAAGATGCAGCCTGTATGGGCATCTAAAGGAAGTCATTCCTGTGCTGGGGCTGAGGTAAAATGTAGGTCAAGTTGTCAGGCTGCTGCTCAGCATCATGGGGCATCTTTGAGGCACCCTTAGGGCATAAAACTAACATCACTTGGCCCTGGTTAACTCAGCCACTGTTTTCTGCTAGTTTTTGTAGTTGTGAGGGGTGGTCAGTGGCTGCCCACTGCCCCACTCCTGCCTCTGGGGCCCTGTCCCTACCTCACCTGCTGTGCTGGTCATCTCCAAGCACCTGGCTCTTTTTGGGACTGGCCGTCCCACGGCTCTGGATGTAGCCACATTCTCTTAGATATTCAAATGCAGCTGCCAGTTCTTCCACTTTGAACAGAGCCTCGAAGATTGATTTTAAAAAAAAAGCTCAGATGTGAAAATACCTGTTGAACAGAAGAGACAAATACCAGATGTGGCTTGTTAAAGTACTGCTCTTGACTTTCTGCAGAGTTGAAACACGTTCTTGCCATGGTAATGATGGCAACAAAGCTGTAATGTTTTGATAGCTGTGTCGAGGGTTGTGAGCTTGTGTGTGATCCTGGTCCTCGAGGATGGCTTATTTGAGAGCATGGAGGTCCATAGTCAAATGCCTTGATGTTTTCTTATGCCATGATGGGAAAACCACTTCCCTTTACAGGATGGTGAAAAGGCCTCTCCAGGTGGCTGTCCCTTCACCTCTCCTTTGTACATGGATTTCCCCCACTGCTGCCTTTCCTGTTGCAGAACCTGTCTGTTCCTGGCCTTTGTCATGTTTTGTTTCCTCCTGTGTGTGTTTCATTCCTTACAGTGAAGCAGCAGTTGGTGTCCCCGTGTGTGGGACAGAGGGAAGGCTGCCCAGCTGAGCTGGTGTGTGAACCACGCAGGGTGGGCAGCAGCACTGTCCTCTGCTCGGCAACAGCGTTGGCTGCAGATGGAGCTGCTCCACGTGGATCTACTTTGTCTCCAAGTCTCTGGTGTCTCTTGGCTTCTCATTGCAAAAGAGGTGATACCAGAAGGATACCATCCTCTCAGGAGCTCTTGGTCTGTGCCTTATTCCTAGGGCTGTTCAAGAGAAGGCCACCTTAGGTCTGTCCTGTTTGCTCCTGTGGTCCAGCAAACCTTCCAAATTGGTGTTCAGAGTCCAAGGGCTGTGATGAGTGCGAGGCTCTTATTTTGCCTGTGCTCAGCAATTGTTGCAGCCTTTGGAGAGGAGCAACTCGAGCGTGGCTGGCAGGAGGGTGGGAGTGTGTGTGGGCTGAGGTAATGCAAAACAGGGCCAGGATGGGTGGCGGTTCTGGGCTTTTTGCCACCCAGACGGTCCCTCAGGGGCTGTGTTCAAGCTCCTACCCAGATACCCCAAGCTATGTCCTGTCTCTTTCCCATGTGCCATTACTGACTAGCAGCCAGACTCTCAACTTTTCCTTCCCTCTCTGTGGAACAAGCACCTAGATCCTTATTCCCCTTGCTGTTTTCCCAAAAGGGAGTTAAAGACTGGATCTTACTTAGAAAATGTCATAGCAAAAGCTGCGAAAGAACGGGGTGGTTTGGAGCTGAGCGCTGGACGGAGTGCAGCGCCTCTGTTCCCTGCCCTTGGCTAGTGGGCAGTAGGTTCTGGCAAGCAGCAGCAAGTGCAATCGCTTGTGTTGAGTGAGGTTTGGAGGTTTTGTGATCTGGTATTTATTAAGGGTTGCTTTGTCTGAGTCCTGGTTCTCAATCTGGAGAAGGAGAGCTGAGCTCGTGTGATGGGGTGCAGGAGAAGTGACAGGACTTCCAGGTGTGTCTGAAGGGGCCTGACTTGCCCTCCCGTTTGCAGGCAGCACAGGGAATACCCTGCTGGCTACTTGCTGGTTATTTACCTACATTTACACTTTTGGGAGCAATTCGCTGTGTTGTGTTGGATCAGCTCTTCAGTGACTGGCCCTTGGGTTGTCTTATATAAATGGGTTTTAAGCAGTGCCTAATTGGGACCAAGTAAACCAATCAAATATATTAAATGTTAATTGAGATGTGTGCCATGGGGACCACATGTATGGCCTGTGTCCAGTTGTATGAAGATGACTTTTGGTCTGCTCCTTATTTTCTTCATAAACTTTCTTTTCTCCTTCCACCTCTTCTGTCACCTGTCCCTGACCAAGCCATAAGAGCCTTTATAGGAAAAGGACACTGGGAGAAAACAAACAAGAAAGGACAAGGAATAAAAGAAAGAGGGCAAAAAGGTGGCTGAGGGTCAGAAGTGAAGACCCTCAGAGGGATGCTCAGCAGAGCCCCTCTGGCAGTGCCCACCACTCCCTGAGCTGGCCGTGCCAGGGCTGTGTGCTGCTATCCATCCCTGTGCTTGAACTGCAGGTGGCAAAGGGAGGGAACAGAACTGGGCCACTCAGAGAGAGCTGATGCACCTGATCCACCTCGCTGCTCAGTTGATGCTGGGCTAGAACATGCTTTTGTTTTAACTGAAGGCAATTTTGTTAGAAGGGTCCTGCAGTCTTACTCAACTTATTGCTGGGGTTTGAAGCCTGCTGAGCCCCATCCAATTCTGTTGATTTATTGTATTTAAGAGAAAACAGTTGCTCTTGACTGTTTCCAAATTAAGCCTGAGGTTTTACACTGTTTGGGTTTTTTTTAATGAGTAATAACTGTAGGGAGAGTTGAAGGTGTATTGTAGCTGTATTTGGCATTTCACTGCTGCAGCCACCTTTATCCATGCCTGGTTCATGTAACTTTTCCCACTGCTCCTTACTTTGTCCCAAAGCTTGTAATTGTGATTTTCCCAAGAATGTCCTTGATGAGAGGCTTCTAGTGACCCTTATCATGCTATTTTGAGGCAGAGAGTGTTATCTCAGCCCTGCTGTGAGTGTTGCTTCCCACCTGCTGCCTTAGCTGTTCCCTGTATGTGTGTGTGAGGACACCAAGAACAGTGGACAATTACAGATAATAAGTAAAGCTTTCAATTTAATAATAAAGCCATCTCTGGCATTTAGGGTGTTCTTCCCTGGCCTTTAGGACATTCTTCCCTGTCCTCTAAATCTTTTTCACATACTTTCAAGCCTTTCCTTCAAATTTTCTACATGGAAAATAGATTTTAACTAAATGGTTATAGCTAAGGGCAATAATATGTCATGGGACCACTATAGTCCAGGGGACTCAGCCAGCCCTTGTGATCTCCAGAGACTACAGAAGGACAGGGAAATTAGGGGATCTTGGCTTCATTTTGAGAGTCTCAAATTAGGAGAGATGCTTCAACTTGTTCCCTCTGGCTTTATGGTTCTTAGTCCTTTCCAACTTGTTCCCAGTTCTACATCTTGCCACAGCCTTCTCCTTGCTAACTTGGTCCTTCACCCCTCTTCTGTCTTCTGATCCTTATCAGCTCCTCCTCCAGTCTTCTCCACCCACTGCTGTTGGAGCAGCACGGCCTCCTGTGGTCTCCAGGAGAAGGTCAAACACCAATTGCAAACATGGTGCTCCTGCATGGATCTGTCCCCTTTCTGGGCTGCTTGGCAAAGTGTCCCTGAGAGCCCGTCTGGGGCTGGTGCCCTCGTTTTGGTCATAGTGAGGAATGCTGATGATAAAAGCCCCGCTGCTGTACCTCCAGGTGGATGGAGCTCTGCATGCCCCAGGAGAATGGGACTTCCAGAGGTGTCTCTTTATTAACCCATGACATTGATTTTTCCAGAAAATTGCCATGTTGCAATACATTTTTGTGTAAATCCACCCATATTGTATTTTTTGAATTCTTGCTCTGATGCAAGGTGTGGCTACAGTTCCTCTTCAGAAGGAATAGTAGAAACATAGGTTTTCCAGTGTTGTTTTCAGAAGCTGTCTGTCTCCAGGCCCCCTTGGGTTGCTGCAGGGTCACTCGTTCACTTGTGCCATCACTCAGGACAGTGACACAGGGCATTGAGAGGCCCACAGTGTCACCAGTTCAGTGCCTGCATCAACCCTGAAGTGCCCCTGTGGTGGCACATGCCAGCTGTGGGGACACGGGTGCTCGCGCACTTGTGAGGTCCTGCCCTGAGGCAGCAGCTGGGGCAGAGGGCAGGAGCCCAGTGTGGTGGTGTGGGAAAGGATTGGTCATCCCACAGACAGGGGTTGAGATGGTGCCTCGCTGGAGACAGCTTCATTCAGGAGACTTCAGTCAAAGAGGTTTATGTTTAAGAGCTGTTGAGCTGAAAAGCTCCAAGTTAAGGAAATATTAAATTTTGAAGCTTAACAGCTTGTGATTTTTTTAATTTTTTTTTTTTTTTTTAGGGAAAAATGAAACCATAGAGGAATATAAATCCAAGGAGCCAAGCCCTAGGATTTAATGCAGTGCAAAGGCTGAAAAGTGGAATTTCCCACTGGTTTGTGCAGGGTTGTCTGCAGAGGCTGGCTTGTTCTTGCCTCCCTTCAGAAGCATTTGAGCAGCTGCCCCGTGCCTTCAGAGGGGAGCTGCAGTGCCCCTGGGCAGTGGGATCAAGGAAAGCCCATGGGTGTCCTCCCTGTGCCGGCCACTGGAACGGGGGGGCCGGGCTGGGGGGCACAGGGTGGGGACAGGCAGTGGCTGAGGGGCCCTGGGCACTGGATGGGGGTCTGCCCAGGAGGACAGGGTATTGAACTAATCCACTGGTCTCTCCTTTGGCTTGAGATGTCCATCACTGTCAGTGATTTCGTTTGCCTCATTGCTCTGCTGATAAAGCACTGGGATTTATTTATGAGTCTACTGGAGCTTTCAGAGGAATCTGAGGTTTCAGTCCCCAAATCCCGTTAAAATCCAAGGGGTGTTTCAGTGGAGAACCTTTGTAAGCTCTGAAACCCTGCCTGCTGAATAATGCCTGCCTCTCCTGGGTTTCTTTTCACTTACAAAGCAGTGATACACATCAGAGCAGGGCTGTGGCATGCTGGGTTCTCCCTATGCAAGGGGCCATGAGACATCCATGTGGTCAAGAGCTGGAAGGGATGCTGCAGTTGCCTCTGTTCCCAAGAAGTCCAGGAAGGACTGTTGACTGCAGAAGCTCTTGGGAGCATCCCTGCTCTCTCTGGAGTTGGGATGGCCTGTCTGCAGCACTAGGCTGGTTGCTGGTGGCTTTTGAGATTTCCTGGCCACCTCTCTTCTCCCAGGACTCAGTGCTCTGCCCTCTCCCAGCTCCCTCCCTTCCAGTCCCCAGAAGGGTGCCCCAGTTTGTTCCTCTTATTAATGCTCCAGAAGAAAAGCTGCCATGCTCGATATCCTCTTATTTGTATTTTTTACATTATTCAGTTTTCTGTTCTTTTACGTTGGTTTGCATTTGGCATGCATTAAGCACCTTTCCAGCACGTGTTCTCCAAGGCAGGACCTCCTGGCGGCCAAAGGAAGCCCGCCCTGGTCACAGCAGGGAAAACTCCAGCAGAGCTGTGCTGATACATCTGTGTGAGCTCCCACTCAGCACTGAGGTGCTTCAGATCACTCCTCACAGATCTTCTCTGCTCAGTTCTGAGTGATGGCTGCGTTGCCTTTATCCATCCTCCAGGCTGGACAAGCGTCGCCTCTTTCCAGCTGGGCTTCCCAGCAGCTGTTAAAGAGCAAATATTTCTGCTGAAACGCTGGGGTCGTGCCACGCCTGTCCCTCAGCAGTGCCAGTCCTCAGGCCTCTTGACTCAGACCCCAACCCCTCCTGGTGCTGGGTCACCGCACGGGGTTGGTGCTCAGAGTTATTTGTAGGATCAGTGTCCGACTGGCCGACATGGCATGGTGCAGTTCACATGTTTCAGCCTGGCAGGGGATTTGTGGGGCTTACAAAGCAGAGCTCAATGGTCACAAGCTAAAAGCTGTGTGGGCATAGGGCACCCAGCAGCAAAAGCACCTGTTAGGGTTCTTTTTTCAGCATAGCGAAGGGAAGCTCAGTTATGCATGTTCCGATAGTGTTTCAAATGCTTGGTGTGGGAATTCAGCACTTCTGCCTTCACTGTATTTACACCTTTGTTCAGTGTTACAGTTCATTCCTTATGTCTCCGTGTGTTTTCGAAGTCCAGAGAACCAGGAGAGTGACTGTAGACACACATCGAGTCTGTGCTGTCTCCCAGGCTCATCATCTGTCCTGGGGCTTGGTGAAATCAGGGTTTCAAAGCTGACAATGTGTGGTTTGGGCTGCTTGGCTGCTTTTGTTCCTCCGTGGTTTATTTATATCCAGGGGAAAAACTTCAGTGTGCTAGAACCTAAATTCCACCCGGAGTTAGCTGATAAGTGGCCTTCCCCACGCCTCTTGCCCTGTAGACAGATCTGTGATCTTCAGGGGCTGAGCACCAGCACCCAGCAGCTTTCCACCCTCCCTGGTGCTGTCTGACACTCTGTGCTGAACCAGGGTGACCAACCACGGCTGCACCGCTCCAACATTTCTCAGCACCAAAGGGCTCTGGCTCAGGGAATGCATTTGCATCTACAAATTGCAACTTCGCTTGTTTTGTACCCCCTTTCTCTCTCTCCTCCCGTGTGTGAGTATCCACAGGGCTGTTGGCCACGCCGCCGCCTCCCACGCTGATGATGTGCAAACGGCCTGCAGAATCGTCATGGGCATTTCATTTCTATGTGAGTCCAGAGGAAGCCATGGAGGTGCTCTGAAGGCTGGAGCCCCTCTGCTCTGGAGCCAGGCTGGGAGAGCTGGAGTTGTTCAGCCTGGAGAAGAGAAGGCTTCAGGGAGACCTCAGAGTGCCTAAAGGGGCTCCAGGAGAGCTGGAGAGGGACTTGGGACGGGGGATGGAGGGACAGGACACAGGGAATGGCTTCCCACTGCCAGAGGGCAGGGTTAGATGGGATATTGGGAAGGAATTCTTCCCTGTGAGGGTAGGGAGGCCCTGGCACAGAAGAAGCTGTGGCTGCCCCATCCCTGGAAGTGTCCAAGGCCAGGCTGGACAGGGCTTGGAGCAACCTGAGATAGTGGGAGGTGTCCCTGCCCATGGCAGGGGATAGGAACTAGGTAATCTTGAAGGTCCCTTCCATCCCAAACCATTCTGTGATTTTGTATATGTATGTGGCTCTGTGCTTTGTGCTTCCAGTGCCTCAAATCAGGGCTTTAGCCCAGTGCCCTGTGATGGCTGAATCCAAGTCCTGACTGTTCTTCACCATGTTCCTCTGCAAGACTGTGCCTGAGTGTGCTGGAGCTGAGGCTGAGGTCCTGTCCTCCTGGACAGTGCAGGGTTGTTTTGAAGTGGCTCTTCTGTCAAATGGCAGCAACTGCAAAGCATCCCCTCCCTCCCTGTCTGTACAGACTACATGGCAGAAGTGCTTCTTACTTTGGGATGAAAGTGTGTAAACTGGATAAAGACAGAACATGTACTCCACCTAGTCTAAAAGTTGTCTTTCCTTTTACCAAGGGTTTCAAATGCAGAAATCCTCTTCAATATGTTTTTCCATAAGGAAAAGGTTGCTTATTGGAATGACCCAAGGCTGGAGATGCAGATGACAGGAGTGAACAGCACATGGATTTGCTCACCAGCAGCAGAGCTGGGGTGTAAAGCTGAACTTGGTCTTTGTAAAACATCAGTCCAGGTTTTTTTATTTTAATTTAAATCTTGGTGTGCCAGATGCAGCAGGGCCAGATCGTGTACCGGCCTTTCCTTTTGGCTTCCCTTTCACATTCCAAAGGGGTGTCCAGGGCTGGGAAGGCTTCCCACTCAAGCATGCTCTTAAGTCCTTGGCCCCATTGAATGGGCTTCATGCTCTGTGAAATGCCTGCTCCTCGTGTGACATGGACCACTGGAGCAGGGCAAGGGAAGCTCATTTCACCAGGGGCACCTTCCCTGCCCTGCAAGTGAAAGGTCAGGCTGCTCAGACTTTGATTTGAGCTGTTGAAGGGCAGTCACTAATCCAATAAGCACCGAGGCAGGGTAGGACACAGCCTTCATTCAGGCTTTGCAAGGGTGAGAGGAAGGCAGCAACCCCGGGAGCTCCCAGGACGTCCTGCAGTGCATGGACCTACCTGGCCCACGTCTTGCTTAATAAAGTGTTGAGGACATGGAGCTCTCAGGAACACGCTGTGCCAGCCTTCACACCCTGAGTGTGCTGTAAGAAAAATAAACAGCTATGAAGGTTTTCCAGTGGGCATCGGCTGCTCTGGCTGGATTTGTGCTGGGAATGTGATCACATAGCAGTCTTCAGCTGTGGAGCAACAGGTCTGGGTGTGGAGCTTTTAATATTATGTATATATACACACACACATATGTATTCATAACAGCATGCAGCTAAATGATATTTCTATTTTTTCAGAGATACATATGAGCTGCCTCATCTCTATTCTGTTCCCCGTCTGTGTTCTTCAAGGCTGGTAGTCTGAGATTCACCCAATATTGGTATTATTCTCCAGGTAACTATTTGGATATTAAAGGGTTTTGTCCCTTTGCCAGGGACTACTGAGGCACAAAACATGGATCTAGTTTAAATAAAGAACTCATGTGTGATTGTAAATGAAATAATTGAAAAAAGAAAATGCCCATGTGCCCGCTTTAAAACAACCCCTGGTGTTGCCCCGGCAGTTTGTGCTGTTGGAGGTATCCGGGTCCTCCTGCCCTGTGTGGATCCGAATCCTTTGGCTGCAGCTGGGCTCTGGTTGTGGGAGGCAGCCGTGCTGCCAGCCCGGGGCACGTCAGCACGGACCGGGCCAGTGTCACCCGGGATGTTTTTCCACACGTAGCTCACAGCTCTGCTGTAGCTGCTGTAATTTTCCCTGCTGTTGGGGCAATTAAAATTATAAATGCTACAGCAGCTTCACAAATTCCTTTTCTAGCTGTTCTGCTTGCACCCAGGTGCAGCAGCCCCGGGCCAGCCCGGGTGTTGGGCAGAGCCATCGGTCGCTGTCTAAGGAGCCCTTTCTGGGAGGCAGGTGATGGGGCTGCCACGATGGAAAGCCTGAGGAGCAAGCAAAGCCCACGCTCACGGGTGACTGCGGGTGTTTTGAAGGAATTACTGCCTCTGGCTTTGCAGAACTCCTGCGTGCACTGGGCAGCAGAGACTGGACTTACCAAGGTGAGGGGCTGATGCATGTGGAAGTGCTGGGCTTGACCCTGTGCTGTGGGTGCCTTTCCAGTGGCTGACTGAGCAGCAGATGGCATAGGATAGGCTTCTCCCACCTAAACTGCTTCGAAGAAATGATGCATTGGTGATGATTAGGAATATATGGAATATTTTCACATCTGAGCTAAATACTGTCATCTTGAGAGTCCCCAGATTCTGTCTCTATCGTTCCAGTGCAGGTATCTTGGTGAGCTCAAGATGATAATTTGTAGGGCTCAGGATGGCGGCTCTGATGTTCTTGGCCACGTGTGTGAACAGCTTTCAGCTGTGCAAGGTGCCGTGGGACCGCTGCCGCTGTGCCTCTGATGCTGGTGACATCAGCAGCTGACAGCGGTTTGGATACTTTTTTTTTTAACTTGCAGATCCATAAGCCCAGAAGTGTGAAGTCTGTTAGATACATCACAGACGTGTGTTACTGCTGGAGGTTTTATAAGGACTTGCTTTGATCACTGTTTTAAAACTTAATGTTTTCTGTGCCTCTTGGGCCTGAAACTATGGGCTGAAAAACCCTGAGACTTGATGCCTGAAGGGTCCCCAGTGATGAACTTCAGGGATTAAAGATGCTGCTTGATTCGTGGCTGAGAGAGCCGGGGGAGCAAGCGCCTCGGTCCCTGCAGAGGTGGAGCAGCTGGGCCCGACACGCTGCGCTGATGCACGCTGTTATTGGAGTGGAGAATTTGGAAAGCTAGCAGTTCTGAGCTATGGTTATGTTCTCACTTAATAAGGTGTTAACTGACGTTGGGTGCTCTTTGGAGAGTTTGGCTATGCGTGGAGGTTAACGGTTCCTGGCATCTTGTCTGTTGTAAACGAGCTTTCAGACACGGGGAAACAGTTACCGCACGCCATCAGCGTGTGAATTTTTTTTCTTAACCTAAAAAACAAACAAAAAACCCGCAAACCTGCGGCGGAGGAAGCCTCCGTGCCTTCCCCCGGGGCCGCGGCGGTGCGGGGCGGCGGAGCGGCCGCTGGAGGGCAGGCGAGCCGTGCGGCGCG
>VZRJ01000281.1:272295-401881 GCA_013397565.1 Ptilonorhynchus violaceus | reverse complement strand
AGCCCGGAGCGGGGCGCGGCGGCGGCCGAGAGGCTCCATCCGCCCGGCGGGGCCGGCCCGGCCCGGGGGGACGCGGGGGGGCACTTGCTGATGATCGGAAGTTACTGACAATAAGCACCTTCATCCCCCCAAAGGCGGAGAGAGGGAGAGGAGGAGGAGGAGGAGAGACAGGGGGAGAGGAGAGCTGATGCCTGACGAGTCACTCGGCGGAGGCAGAGCGGGCGGTACCACAACTTCCCGGCGGCGCGGAGCGGCGCGGAGCAGCGCGGCGCGGATCGGAGCTCGCCGGCCGGATCGCTCCCATGTCAGCGCGGCGGCGGGGGACTGCGCTCCGCTAGCGACCAGCCGCCGGCCAACCCCCTCCTCGCCCAGCGATGTATTCACTGCTCTCAGCCTGCACTTGCCTGTAAGGATTATGGCATATTTCTAAATATTTTTTTAACATTTTTAAAAAAAATTTTTTTAAAAACTTTCATTCTGGAGGCTCCGGTTGCATTTTCCTTGCAACCAGGTGGTAAATGGGACCTGAGCCTTTCTATAAGCAGAGCATCGCTCTGCGCCCTTTAAAAAATTGCAAACAAAAACAAAGCAAAAAAAAAAAAAAAAAATCAACTTTAACCATTTTACCGCATCATTTGATCTTTTGTTGCTTTTTTTTTTTCTCCTCTCCAGATGTTTACATTTCCTGCTGCTGTGCTTTCAGGTACAGGTACGTGTCCTTTCTGTCCTCTCTCGCTTTTGGTTGTAAAACAGAAACAAAGGCGGCGTGCTGACCTCGAGTACCAGGCAGGTTTGGCTGGGGCTTTCACTTGTTTCCCTCTAGTTTTTATAGCTGTATTAAACCGAGCCCCGCACCAGATGCTGGGGTGTCACTTGCCCTGGACCGGGGCTGCCCCTCGTGCTCAGCTCGCGTTCCGTGCCCGGTTGTGCTTGGCCGCCGGTGCGGGCTGGGGTGCAGCCGGTGCGCCGGTAGCCTGCCGTAGCGGGATCCTCTGGAGTGCATTAGCCTGGCTAATGATGTGAGAGGGAGTGCTGGACTCTCCTTGCACAATGTTGATTGATGCACTTGCCTTGGAAGAGCAAGCGCTCTCCTGCTCGCCCTCTTTTTTTTTTCACTTTCTGGGGTTTTTTTCCTTTCTATTTTTTCTTTTTTTTTTCTCTTCCCCTCTTCGGGAACTCACTCCCAAAAACTGATGCTTTGAAAAACACAAGTTTCCCTAGCCAAGAGAAGGAGGCTGCGTGCTCCCTCCCCATTATTCAGTAGAACGCCGTCCAAGTCAGCTCCAGCCTTTGATCCTGCCTCGGCAGGAATGAAGCCGTTGGAGGAACACCCTCAGCGAGGTTCTGCAGCCCAGGTGCCCGCGGGATGGGGATGGCAGCTGCCCCCCGGCAGCCACATGGCCACGCGCCTCACCACCGCAGGGATTTTAGCCACGCATCCTGGACCCGACCCACCTGTGGGGCTGGGCAGAGCAGGTGCCACTTCTCCAGTGGCTCCAGTCCCCCCTCCCGCCAGGGCTGGGGGCCGCTCGTGCCAGCCCTTGGCCCTGAGTGGTGCTTTGGCCAGGATTGCACCTGCTCGCCCTCTCCAGATCCCCAACGGCAGCAAGGGATGGTCCTTGATGAGCACAGCCGCAGCCTTGGAGAGGGCTCCATCCGTCTGGCCAAGCTAAAACCCAAACCAGCCCCATCCTCTGCTCCCCCGCCCATCCAAAAAATCCTCGGTCACATTTTTTTCCTCATCCCCTCCAAAAACTGCGGCTCGAACCTAACACCAGCAGAGCCTCCCCTGGTGGAGCTGCCTCCCCAGCAGGAGAGGATCCACAGCTGTAAATTACCCTGCGGTTGGAAGGTGTTTGCTCCATTTCTCTGGTGCGTGTTTTCCTCGAGCCCAAGGAATAAGAGGCTGCGCAGGGCTCGCAGCGCCGGCACCCTTTGCAGCGGGGAGACATTTTTTTGCGCTTGTGCGGTAACTGAAGTTAATCAGCCCTCCAGCCCCCTTCCTCTCCCCCTCCCTTTGGTGCTTTTAGTGAATCAGAAAAAGTTTGGCTGGCTGCCTGGAAAGCACTTGCTAAAATCTGATCTCTTACTTCAGCAGCCTTAAAACAAAGTTATTGGCATTTATACAGTTGGAGCTTGCAGGCTTCCAAAGCAATAAAATAATAAAAAAAAAAAGGAAAAAAAGAAGAAAGCTCTGTGCGCTGGTGCTATTAGAACCATACTTGCTCCGTTTCGTGCTGATTTTGCAGCATTTTGCGGGCTGTGAGGCGGGACGGCTGCGCTGGGCGCTGCGGAGGTGTCCTGGCTGCGGCCAGAGGGGCGCGGAGCTCGCTGGGTGTCACTCGGAGCGCGGAGCTCCTCCGCCGATTAGCGTGGGGAGCCAAAACATTAGATTAGTCATACTCGAGGGCCTTCGAGTGAGTGTTTACAGTGTTAATGGTAGATGAAAAGATGTGAATGCTGTAAGTTTTTATTGCCCATTTTGTTACACTTTCTTTCTGGATTTATTCACGGGATTACATGTTTTGAGCCTGAATGGGAGCGAGGGATTATAGGATTTCTTTTATAATGATCAGTTTGGGTAGGAGTTAGCCTTTGGTGAACTGGAGTAAATTAATGCATCACTTAGGTTTAATATTTATTTAGTCTAAAGGAAGTTGTTTAGTTTTGCTTAAAGGGCTCTGTGTTGTATTGGGGAGATTTAAGAGCTCCTGAAGTGGATTATATTCTAAGGCTGCCTTTCGCCCTCCCGTTCAAGCCATGATCTGCGGGTTGTCCCGTGTGTTGGTCTTAGAATTACTCTCCTCTGCTGCTGCCTGGTTCCCTCTGGCTCTGTGTTCAGAGGTAGAAATCGCTCTGGCATGTGTGGGGCTGGGGGTGTTCTGGGACAAAACAGCACGGGTTTGGGTGTGTTCTGTACATCCTGTTAGTTCCTTGTGTACAAAACCTGTGGGGCGTTGACGTGTGAGCTGCTGCAGTTACATGATCAGGGCTCAGCTCTGGCTGAAAGCTTTCTCCTAGACCCAGGCCACCTCCGCAGCCGCCAGTGGGTGACCCAGCCGGGTGTAGCATCTCCTGTGGGTGGGCTATGGCAGCACTGGGGAGGTGTTCCCCAGTCTTGGCCACAAGGAGGTTGGAGGGTCAGGAGTTTCCAGAAGGATTTAGACTCCTGGATGAGTTGCACTCTTCCAGGGGTTCGCCATCGTGTGATGCTTCCACCGAGGAGCCCAGGGACCAGCACGTGGCAGGTCAGAGGGGACCACTGCTGGAATGTAGGTGCAGCACAGCCCAGGGAGTGGCCCTGGCTCTCACTGGGCTACCTGGAGGACAGCTTATTCACCAGTCCCTTCCCCTGCGACAGCAGTGGCCCTGTCCTGTTTTCTTCTCTTGCACCTTAGGAAGTTCCTCTGATGCTTGGGGTTGCTGCCATTTCAAAGCAGGGACACTGGATACCCTTGTGGACCCTGGAGACATTAATTTATTTATGCAGGTTGTTCTTAGGGATGCCCTTTAACTGATGGTTACTGAACTGTCCCTCTATCACATCTTTAGCATCCTTCAGTTTATTCTCCTACCTTTTCGCACTTCCAGGAGCAATTTCTCTTCCATGTGCTTTTTCCTTCGGTATATCCCAGAGTGGTTTTGGGTTTGGCTTTAGAGTCAGTCTCTGCTCTTTGAGCAGATGAGAAACCCCAGGAGCACCTGGCATGGCTGGAGGGGATCACCCCATGCTGTGCTGGCTCCGGCAGCACCAGTAACTCTGGGAGTATCAGGTTTGGGTACATGGGACCTCAGAGGACCCCCTTTGCCAGGGCAGGTGGGGGCTGGAGGCAGCTTCGGTGTAGGCTGAGCAATAGGATCTGAGGTTTTGAGTGCTGTCCTGGTTTGCAAGAGCTTCTGGGTCTTCTGTCCCTGAGCCACTTCGAGTGCATCACCAGCCAGGACATGGGGTGGTGCTGGTGTGGGCTGCCCTGGCTGTGCTGTAGAGCAGAGGGTGGTCCTGTCTCAGCCTCTTCCCTGCCCTGATAAACCTCACCGTGTTCTTCTACATGGAGTGCATCTGTCTTAGATTATGAAGAGGTCCCTGATAGGGCCAAATCCTATGCTTTTATGGCTCTTGTAGGTTAAGATCCAGCTTTGGAATCTGATCCAGAAGCAAACAGGAGGTCAGAGGAACGCACAAGGCAGCACCGGGCTATTTTCACATCTGCTGGTGTTGTGTAAGAGGAAGGCTGCTGTGCGCCATGCCAATAGCAACTTCTGTTTCTCCTAAGCTCCTGTGCAGCGACAGACAGTTATTGTTTGGGGCTTTGTAAAGTGAGACACGGAGAAGTGTTGCTTCCACACGTTCAGTGAGCCAGATCCTGCGGTCTGGCGAAGCCACACGCAGCACATGTCGGAGGCGTGAGCCTGCTGAGCAGCTCCCTCCCCTCTTCCTGTCTGCTCTGCAGCCATCCTCCCTGGGACAAGCAGGACGAGGGGCGAGTGCCACCAAATGGCTCTGGGGACACCACTGTGGAGAAGCCAGAGGTGGTCCTGGTCACAGCCCACCCAGCTTGCCTTGCCTGGCTGCCCTTTCTGTAGTTGTGCAGCAGTGCTTGAACCACAGGTCCCTGCCTGCTGTGCCCTTGCCCTGCTGGTGACAGCGCTGGTGACAGCACCGAGGGCAGGGTGCTGGACTGCACGTGGCCACCGTTATTCTCATGTCTACCCTCCCTGCAGATGGGCACCCAGCTGCCTTTGTCCCCCTCAGGTGGCACAGTGTCTGTCTCGAGGCAGTGCCAAGGCTGCGTGTGCTGCCAGGGATGGAGCTTTGGGCATCCCCGCACTGCTCCTGCAGCCCCGTGGGACGGGGCAGGAGGTGCCTCGCTGTCCTGGGCTGCTCCTGGCCTCGTGGGCAAGCCCTGTGTGCTGAGACCCGGTGGGGCCCAGAGCCCTGGGGCTCCCAGGCTGGGGGATCCTGTGCCTGCCCTCTCTGCTCAGCCTGCACCAGTGACACTAAATCCTTGGCACAGCATCCCTGTGCCAGCTCCTGCTGCTGCTCCGCGAGGGTGTAGAAGTTGAAGCTGAGCAGGACAGAATACAACACAGGGGGTCTGTGAAAGGCTGGACAGCTCTCTGTTGATTTTTCTGATTGCGCCTGACTTAATTATTAGGCAGTGAGAAGACCAGAGAAACTGCATGAGCAAAGCCTGATTTAATGGGCGGAGGAGCTCAGCGATGTTGCAGCGCATGGCCCCAGCACAGGCTGGAGTTGATGGGATGGTCCCTGGCCCCAGCACAGGCTGGAGTTGATGGGATGGTCCCTGGCCCCAGCACAGGCTGGAGTTGATGGGATGGTCCGTGGCCCAGCATGGGCTGGAGTTGATGGGATGGTCCGTGGCCCAGCATGGGCTGGAGTTGATGGGATGCTCCATGGCCCCAGCACAGGCTGGAGTTGATGGGATGGTCCTTGGCTCCAGCTCTGTGCTGCTGCTGCTGCTGTGCTCTCAGCGGTGGATGCAGTTCCTGCTGGTGTGGCTCTGGTGGCCTGCAACCTGCAGGGGCAGGGTCCTGTTTCATATTAAATAATTTGTTCCAGTTTCAAATGCCCTTGCTCTCCAGGAAACAACCATGCTGCTTGCACAAGGGATTTTTATTTTCTGCTGCTGACTCATTGCACCAGTCTGTGAAGTGTTGTGTCCTGAGTCTGCCCTGTGTTCTGCTTCTGCCTCCTGATCTTGGGACAGTTCAGGCTTGTGGAGGAAGAGGAGACGCGTTGGAGCAGTTGCCTGGGCTGAAGCAGGGAAGCTGAGTGGCAGTAGGCTCGTGCTTTTGCTGATGCACACCCAGCTTCTCCCGTGGGAGAAGCAAGACAGCATGGAATGAGTGTAGATGAAGGTCTTGCTCCTACACAGATGGGAATATGCAGCCTGTGCCCCACCAGCACCTGCCCTGGGCACACCCTGCCTTTGCTTCTCACAGTCCTCAGCCCTTCCGTGTGTTGGGACAGGTCCTCTGTTTTCAGATTCTCACCCCAGCGAGACTGAATGTGAGCGTCTTCAGTGTTTGGGGGCTTGGCTTTCTGGGTGTGCTGTGGCAATGGGCAGCAGAGCAGAGCTTCCATCTGTACCCCTGCGGGAGTGCAGTTTGCCTTTCCAAAGTTCCAGACGTGCAAGGTGCTTCAGAGGAACAGAGAAGGACACGGTGAGAAGAGAAGGTGTTGTTGAGGAGAGAGTGTAGAAGGGCACCATGAGGTTCAGAGTTGAGCTGGATGCAGTGTGGTGGTTGTATTTCATTTCTGTTCTGCTTTCCTTATTGCACCTGCTGTGTATGAGACTGGACGGAGGCGAGTGGTGCTGGGTTTGGAGCAGTGTGGGGTTCAGAGCAGTGTGGAGTTCAGAGTGGGGCAGCATTTGGACTGGTGCAGGGTTTGGAGTGGTGTGGGGTTTAGAGCAGTGTGGGGTTTGGGGCAGTGTGGAGTTTGGGGCACTGAAGGGTTTGGAGCAGTGTGGGGTTTGGGGCAGTGTGGAGTTTGGGGCACTGAAGGGTTTGGAGCAGTGTGGGGTTTGGAGCACTGTGGGGTTTGGGGCAGTGTGGGGTTCGGAGTGGTGATGAATTTCACAGGTGGAATTCCTGCTCAAACTCAGACCTGGTTTGTTCTTGTAGAGCAGCGGGGCCGCAGTGTCCTGAGGTGGGAAAGGAAAGAGCGGAATGGGCAGGGGTGGCACTTCCCGAGCCCTGTGGGTGTGGCTGGGCTGTGGTGATGCAGCTGGTGGCGGGTCCTTTGGCGGGGCTGCGGGGGGCTCAGGGGGATGAACAGCACTGGGGGGCTCGGCAGCCACATGGAATATTTAATTTTGCTGTGAGCTGATAGTGCCGAGCTGGACGGCCGGGCCGGTGGGTATCTCCCTCTGCTGTGGGAGGCTGAGCTCAAGAGAGAGCCTTCCCTGGGACTGAAAATCATTGGTTGGGATCCATAAAGCTGCTTCGCAGATCCTTGGGAGTATTTTTATGTATCTTTTCCTTTCCTTAGGACTCTGTTGTGCTCTCTCCTCTTCTCCCTTGCAGAGCTGCTTTTGCTTTGTTTTTCTACAAAGACAGATACTTTAAATATCAGTTGCGATAAGTGCAGGTGAAAAATGTGTCCAGGGAATGCGATTTAAAAAGGGAAAAGGGGAGTGCCTGCTGTCAGAGCCTGGACAGGGATGGTGAGGAACGATGCCTGCTGCCAGGGCCCCCACCCCGGGTCTCTGTGAGCTGCTGTGCCCCAGGAAGGCTGGGGGGGTCATGCTGGGGGAGTTGGAAACCCTGGGAGGCACCTAAACCCCCTCCTGCCTGGGAGGTGCTCTGCCGCAGGGCACGACCTCCCTGTGCTCTGCTGCCGAGACCGGGGGGCTTCCACCCGGATATCTGTGGCCCCGCACGTCCAGACGTGATTGTTTTTCTTTCCTTGCCCCGGTTTTTGTGTTTTGATCGCCTGCTGTGCCACAGCAGCAGGTACAAGCAGAAATTATGCAGAGCTGCCTACCTGGAATGTCGCCTCTGTGTCCCGGTACCTCTCCAGATGTCCATGGAGGATTAGGCATCCGGCAAAGCAGCTGGAGGGAAAGTAAGAAAAAAAAACCCCAAAATATAAAAGACTGTCTGGTTCTGCCAAAGTATTTTCCTATTGCCATTCAGCAGCCTCGCCATAGCATGAAGAGAAAGAAAGGGGAACTGAGAGGAAGGAGGAGGCTTAGCCTGTCATGGTCTGTGTGTTTCCCTTTGTGCTGCCTCCTCACAGCCCCAGGGGCTGCGGTGGGTGGGAGCCGACGTGCCAATCTTCCCTCTCCCGGGGCTGGCTGTGGGTCTGTGCCCCTGGTGCTCCCGTGTGGGGCTGGCTTCCCCGGGCAGCGCTTCCACAGCTCCCTGCCTGCTCTGCCTACACGAACAGCTGGATTTCAGGCTGAACCACATGGCAGTGTTGTCCTCGTAGTGACAGCACATCCTCCCCCTTTGCCAGACTCTGCTCACACCCTGCTCGCTGTGTTTGCTTTTTCATGGAGTTATTGTCTTGGTTCTGCTGCAGCCGGGAAATCCGGAATGCCTTCAGCCTCTGGACCTCAGGGTGCAGTAACAGTGACTGGTGCATCCTCCTGCAATGTGGCTCCTGTCTGGGCTGGTGCTGTCGAATTCCCTGGTGATGCTGGCTGAGGTGAAGGTTGCTTGGAGGCAGTGGGAGGAAAGGGGAAGATCCGAGGCTGTGACATTGGGATAAAAGGCCTTGAGTTGCACCAGGGAAGGTTTAGATGGGATATTAGAAAACATTTCTTCAACAAAAGGGTTGTCAAGCACTGGAAGTGTAGAGTCACCATCTCTGGCAGTGTTCAAAAGACGTGTGGATGTGGCACTTGGGCACATGGTTTAGCAGTGGGGCTGGAAGTGCTGGGTGAACAGTTGGGTTGGTGGTCTTAGAGGATTTTTCCAGCCTAAATGATTCTTTGATAAGAAGTGGGCAGTGAGGAACGGTCCAGCACATCCTGCTCACTGTTGTACGGCTGGTGATGATGGGAGGTGAGGCAGAGTCTGGCCCATGGGCTCACCCACATGGAGATGGGAGAGGGGGCAGGCTGGGGGTGCTGGCACTTGCTCTAGACAGAGCCAGAGCCCCGGTGGTGGCCAGGCTGAGGGGCTGGATCCAGAAACGATGAGGGGGCAGCACTGAGGGAAAGCAGGGGGGCAAGGGGCCAAGTGCACCCTGTGATTCCTCTGTTCATCTTTTATAATCCAAATGGATGAATGCTAAACCTCGGTGAAGGTCCCAGAGAAGTGCCTGTTGCATTGATACAAATACCAGGATGCAGCAATTAATAATGGATTGCTCTCCCTACAAGGTATTCCCAGCACTCTTTAGTTCTCTCAGTTCCTTTTTCTGCTGCTGCATATTTCAAATCCCTTTCTTCCCTGCTGGAATACTATCTTTGGCATCATTTTGAAGGACAGCTTGTTAAAAAGCTTTTGTATCTTTTGGAATACCCTGAGCCGCTCTTGCAGAGAAATCCAGAATTAACAGAAAAATGCAGGTAGCAGTGGGGAGCCTGGTAAATTACTGTGTGCAGTGTGTATGCTGGGTGCTGTGGGCATGGCTGGTGGGATGGGAAGCCCTGGGAATATAAATTAGAAAGTGGCGTGAAGGACATTGTTGAGAGAAGGGCATTTTGCTGCTTCCCTGATGCTTTTTATCCATTTGAGGAGAGGGATGGTCTGGAAAGCTGGCAGTACTGTGATCACAGGGCCCGGAGTCACTTCCTCCCCGTCAGACCCTGGGTGATCTGCTCACACTGCGGCTCTGTCACTTCTCCCGTTGGACTGTCGGATACAATCCTGATCAGATAATCCTATTTCCTTTTTCAAGTTGAATTCAAATCATAGGTGGAATGTGACTGGATTATAGGAATGTACAAATGAACAGTGAGTGGGAGCGCGTGCTCCATTTCCACCCATGTTCCCCAACTCTCACAAGGAGGCTGATTTTGACCCCCTTATTCTCCCAGGCCGGAAGGTTACGATCCCACAGGAGCAGCCTCAGTCCCTGGGTGTGAGCTGCACTGTAGGACTGCACGGTGCAGTGGGGTATTGATTAGCTGTACAATAAATTATGATGTATGTAGTGCAGGTTTCTGACCCCGTGGTCGCGACCTTGCGGTGATTGGGGAGCGTCCCGAGCAGCTGAGATCGGAATAGCAAACAGCCCCCCAGCAATCAATAGGGGAGCAGGGCTCTGCTGCAGGAATAACGCTGGATGCTGCACGCACGGCGTGTTCATCCCAGGGAACAGGCAGCTCCTCTGCAAACTTCACCTGCCTTTGGATGGGAGACTTCGTGTTGGGCGTTGGGCTGTGCCAGCCTGACCGGGGGCCGTGGGGTGGGAGGGAGTGCGTGTGCTTTGCCATCAGGGCTCTCGGTGCCCAGCAAAGCTGGGAACATCTTGGCTTGGAAGGGAGGAGAGAGGGCAGCACTGGCCAGCCTTGGCCAACAGAGAGGGTCCGCCCTGCTTATCAAAGAGCCGTGGAGTGATGTGGGTTGGAAGGGACCTTAAAGACCATCTCGCTCCACTCCCTGCCGTGGCAGGGACACCTGCCACTAGACCAGGTTGCTCCAAGCCCCATCCAGCCTGGCCTGGGACACTTCCAGGGATGAAGCATCCAGAAGTTCTTTGGCTCAGTGCTCTTCAACATCTTCATAAACAACTTGAATGCAGGACTTGGAGGGATACTAAGTATCTTTGAAGGGACCTTACCCAGGTTGCAGATGATACAAAACTGGGAGGAGCTGTTGACTCCGTGGAAGGTGGAAAGGCCTTTCAGAGGGACCTGGACTAATGAGAAGGCTGGGCAATCACCAACAATGTGAAGTTTAACAGGGGCAAGTGCCAGATTCTGCACCTAGGAGGGGGCAACCCTGGATGTACAGACAGACTGGGGAATGAGATGCTGGAAAGCAGCACCTCAGAAAGGGACCTGGGGGTCCTGGTCGATGGAAAGTTGGCTCTGAGTCAGCAGTGCCCTGGAGCCAGGAGGGACATCCCTGTCCTGGGGGATCAGGGGCCAGGGAGGGATTGTCCTGCTCTGCTCTGGGCTGGGGTGGCCTCACCTCCAGTGCTGGGGCAGTTCTGGGTGCCACAAGCTCAGAGAGATCTGAAGCTGCTGGAGAGTGTCCAAAGGAGGGACACGGGGCTGGGCAAGGGTCTGGAGGGGCCACCCTTGGAGCAGCTGAGGGCACTGGGCTGGCTCAGCTGGAGCAGTGGAGCCTGAGGGCAGAGCTCCCCAGGGGCTGCAGCTCCGAGCTCTGCTCCGGGACCAGGGACAGCACCAGGGAACGGCTGGAGCTGGGCCAGGGCAGGGCCAGGCTGGAGAGCAGGAAAAGGTTCTGCTGTCCCCAGAGGGTGCTGGGCACTGAACAGGCTCCCCAGGGAATGGTCCCGGCCCCGAGGCTGCCAGAGCCCCAGGAGCGTTTGGACAGCGCTCCCAGGGATGCACAGGCTGGGATTGTTGGGGTGTCTGTGCAGGGCCAGGGGTGGGACTGGATGACCCTAATGAGTACCTTCCAGCTCAGGATATTCTGTGATTCTCTGGGCAATCTGTGCCAGTGCCTGACCACCTCTGAGGAAAGAATTTCTTCCTAACATCTAATCTAAGTCTCTCCTCTTTAAACCCATTCCCCCTTGTCCTATAATAAATGGGAGCAGTCTGCCAGCGAGGCAGAGGGCTTCCTTTGTGCTGTTTATGTTGAAAGAGTAGGTAATAGGAATTTAATTGCTGTTGAAATGTAGCAAACAAGAAAATGGAATTTATTTGCTCAGCTTTCATTTCTGGGAGCCTGATTTCCCCAGTGGGCACCATCACTGCGTGTGCCAAGAAGCTGAGCACCACCAGGTTAAGTTGTGGGGTTTCACTTCCAAAGGAAATTTGTGCCAAGTGTGACCTGAGGTCAGCAGGGCTGCAGTGCAGAGCTGCTCTGTGCTGGGGGTGGCCCGGGTGGGTGGTACCTGTGGGCATCCCCACACCAGACAGGGAACTGAGGATGCCTGGACAAGGCATGGTGCTTTACAGCATCCCGGTGCTGGGGGCGGGGATACTGCTGCTTCAAGGAAAGGGCTCTTGGGGAATCTCCAACTTCACGCCATAAGGTCTCATGTCTGTGTTTCCCCATGTCTGGCCTGAATTTCCCCCCAGCATAATTTCTCCCACTAATGGTGACTGGCAAAATGTTTGGGGCTCTCCCCGGCACCCCCAAGCTGTGTGGGGACGCAGCAGCCCAAACCTTGGTGATTTTAACACTGGTTTCTTTTTTCTCCCTCTTTAAAATGTTTCAAAAATGGATTTATTTTCTAAAACTATTGAGAATCATTCCCTGAAAATGGGAAACCTGCAATCTAAATTAATTAATACCAAATGAGACTTTTCCCTAACTCAACAAAGCAGAAAGATAAGAAATCCTATTTGCCCGGCATTTGCAGTGTAAATATTTCCAGGCAGAAGCGTGGCTAATAGAGATCAGAACAAATCTTCTATTAGAAAACAAACCCTGCTTTTCTGTTCTGGCCCTAGGCTTGCATGTTTGCTATATCGGATCCTGCAGGCAGATTGACAGTTTGGTTTGGATTAAAGTCAACACATGGTTTATGCCATATTTTTGATAAGGCTCAGTAATAATCTGATGGTTTTTTTCTGTGCTGTCTTTAGTACATAAGCAGCAGAATCGTCCATTCCCGGGAATATTTTTGCAGTGAAGCCATTGAGGAATTTATTTCTGGAGGGAAGATGAAATTACTTGTTTTAAAAACTCTTAAAATCCCAAGTAAAGTTGAAATCCATTAACTGCAAGCTGTAAGCTTGACATGAGCTGGGCAAACTTTGAGCTATTTTATTAACTGATCTAGAGAGTGTTTTCTTTAAATACCTTTGGAAAGGCAGAGTGGAGGAGATTGGCTCATGCTGGGGGAGCAGAGCAGGTTCCTGTGCTTTATCACCAGCACCAGCTCCCAGTTCTGATCAGCAGGAGTAAAAATTGCCACCATTTGCACCTGTACATGAAACCTGAGCTCAGGTTTCTTCATGGGAACAACAGGCCTTGCCACTGTCTGCTGATTCCCCAGACCAGCTCCTGCAGTGTGTCCCAGAAGTGGGCTTGTGGGTACCCTTGGCCTGTTAGGTACATAAGTTCTTTATTTGTATAGTATAGATTTATTCTGTTTATAAATAGGCTTCACTCTCCAAAGCTGGTGTCTTTTTGTCATTACTGTGTTCCCTGGAAAGAAAGTGGGGAAAAAAGGTAGAAAAATCGGGAATGGGAGGGACCAAAGGAGAAGGTTGGAGGAATTGCTTGCTGCCTTTCAACTCCATGCCTTGGCAGCTCTGTGCCTGGAAACCCCTCTGCAAAGCTTTGTGTCTGTCGTCGCTGGAAGATGCAGCGATCTCTTGTGGCTGATCCATCTCTGATGCCAGTGTGGAAACTTCCAAATGGGATTATTTTATCAGGGATGAAATAGATCCCAGAGTTGTCTTTGGTGCTTGAAGGTAACTGGTGCTGGCAGAACCTGTGGGGTGGTGGTTGGTGCTAGAACTGGGCCCTGGAAAAGCTCTGACTTGATGGTGCTGCTGAAAGCAACTGAGATACCTGTCCCAGCTATATATTAACTCCATGGAAAATGGAATTCATGGAGCTGAACACTGCCTGGAGCTGCGTTCGTTTGAAGCTGCCCCAAGCAGCAGGTTGTGCCCAGCGAGGGGTTTGGGTGAGCTCTGCCCCGGGTGACAGAGCTCCTGGGACGTGTCACGGGGTGAGGTCCTTGTTCCTCAGCGAGAGGTGCGAGCTCGCTCCATCCGTCCGTGCCGGGGCAGTCGGAGCGCTCCAGCCCCAAACGGAAAATGTGCGTTTGCACAATCAGCGTGGCCCCTTCCTTCCCTGAGAGCAGAATGGTTTATTGATTTCTGTGGCCCACTAACCCCCACCTATTCAGCAATAATGACCCTTCCACCCCAACTCTAAATCATCCCAGCCTGCCTCGCCCGTAAGCCCTCTAATCTTTTTGGGTTGTTGTTGGTATTTATGTTGTGGAGGTTTATGATCTGTCGGCGCTGGCTGCTGAAATGCTTTATTTATCCATAGGCTGGGCCACACAGGGAGCGTCCTTATTCTGGTATCATGTTCAGGATGCCGTAGTTAAGGGTTGTGTCAGCACTTCCATGCACAAACCTTGTTATTCAGGGGTTTTGCAATTCCGTGGAAAAGAAAACCAGTGAGCTGGCACGGCGAGGGGAGGCTCAGAGGCACACATGAAAGCCCAGCAACCCACTGTCCATTTAGGGATTATTAGATGGGCAACCTCTTTCCTCGAGGAAAATAGCCAAAAACATCCTTCTCCTTCAGTTTGATTTTGTGAAAAGAAAACCCTCTTTTGTGTGCCTGCATTGGGGTCGGATGGGGAGAACACAGCGAGGTGGGACAGGGCCTGGAATCCTCTCTGGATAAACCTGCGGCCGCTGCGGAACAGAGCCGCCTTCTCCTCGGAACACGCCGGGTGTGGAGGGCCGGGGAGCGGCGCTGCTCCCGGTGCCTCCGGC
Source organism: Ptilonorhynchus violaceus (assembly GCA_013397565.1). Lineage (NCBI taxonomy): Eukaryota > Metazoa > Chordata > Aves > Passeriformes > Ptilonorhynchidae > Ptilonorhynchus > Ptilonorhynchus violaceus. Next base: position 387,794 of record VZRJ01000281.1, on the reverse strand, counting down.
CCAGCCCTGGGAACAGCAGGTGACGGGGTTTGTGAGTGTGATTTATGGCCCTGTTAGTGCAGGAGCTGCCGGGCTTATAAATTATTTGCAGATTTCTCGATAATAGAGGGAGTGTGGTATAAACGGGAGAGATGATAGGGCTGAGAATGTGTTTCAAAGCACTTTTGGGGAAGAAGTTCCATGATTGCTGGCCGGTATGGGGTGATCCTGGCTGTGCTGGAGGAAGAGCCTTTACAGACCAACCCAGCTTGGCTGGGTTGGTCTGTAAAATGTAAAAATACTTTTTATTGCTCCTTCTTAGTGCTGATGGGTTTTGTGGGCGCTCCGTGAAGCAGCCTGGGGCAGAGGTGATAACTCGGAGTGAAAACGCTCATGGAGCCCTTTGCCCGTGGTGGCAGGTTGGGGTTGGCACCGAGGGTGACCTGTGTGAGCAGCATTGTTCAGTCCTGAAGGAGGAGCAGGCAGTGGTGCAGCACTGAGGGACACTGCTTCCAAGGGCCTGGAGTGGCAGGACAAGGGGGAATGGCCTCATACTGACAGAGAGTAGGTTTAGATGGGATATTAGGAAAAATTCTTCCCTGTGAGGGTGGTGAGGCCCTGGTACAGGCTGCCCAGAGAAGCTGTGGCTGCCCCATTCCTGGAAGTGTCCAAGGCCAGGTTGGATGGGGCTTGGAGGAGCCTGGGCTAGTGGGAGGTGTCCCTGCCCATGGCAGAGTGTTGGAAGTAGGTGATCTTGAAGGTCCCTTCCAACCCAGGGAACCTCTGATTCATTCTGTGGTTCCCCAGGAAGGAAACACTGTGGCAGCAGGGTTTTCATAGAGGAGAATCAGGAGTGCCAAACAGATGCTTCATCCTCTTGTTAGCAGGTACCGGGCTGGTGTGACTGGCAGCCCTCCATTCCTGCTCCAAAGCCTTTTTTCTCATCTTTGGGATGGTGCCAGCAGGTCCTTCAGGACTCTGCCACCGTGCAGGGCAGGCTGAAAGCAGCAGTGATGGTCCAGGAGTGATGTCCTGGGGAGGGCATCAGTGAACTGGGAGAGGCAGGGTCACATCTCCTCCCATGTGCCTTGGGGTTAGGGCACTTCAGTGTTTCCTTCCCTCTTTGGCAGGGCCGTGGGGGACAGGGTTGGCAGCTTCTCCTCAGGTCTGTGAGAGCCGTGGGCTTGAGGAGGAGCATCCTGGGTGCTGGTGCTGAAGCAGAGCTGGTGCCCATCTCTTCTGTTTGCCCTTGAAGCTTTTGGAGCTGGCCATGCATTTTGTTCACAGAATGTGAACTTCTAAGTCATTTTTTAACATCGTGGTCTTACACTGGGGATGTTTTCGGTGTGAAATTGTGCTTTGCTCATCAGTCCTGGAAGTTCTGCATCTCAGACCGTGGTTACAGGTAGGGCCACCCTGGAGAAATGATAGGAGATAGAAAAGATTGTTCATGATGACTATGATCAATTGAGTTTTGCTAAATAGAAGTGGGTCTTCCCAGGTAAATTGATTTGAACAGATTGATTTTAAAGCAAGTAGCACATTTTTCAAATGGAAGTTGATTCTGTCTCCCTCCTATGTCAGCAAGGCTCTGATGGGGTTCAAGGAACATCCAGAGCTCCATTCTGCCTTACAGTTCATGGAATAGTTTTTGCAAGGCAAGCAAAGCATAAAGCAAAATCAAAAGAAAATATCTCCCTTGCAGAGATGACGGAAATTTTGCACCTTATGTTTCAAATAACTGATCAAATTACTGATCAAAATCACCTCTTAAAGCCCTGTTCCAGAAATAGCTTGCAAGACTTGTGTAAATAGAGGCATTTCTCATGTACACGGGCAGAGGTCTGTGCAGGAACAACCCAGTGTTGCAGGTGCTTGGTCACAGCAACTTGGGGAGAGGAAAAGGAAACTTTTCATCAAAGGGGGAACTAACACGGGGAAAAGCTGTTTGAAGGACAAGGGGAGATCATCTCCATGGCTGCCATTGCACAAATTGCCATTTGGGTTCAGGTAATTTGCTGGCCTACTCCAGTTTTCACCCAGACTGCTCCTCCTCAGCACTGGTACCCCAGGACGTGGCCTTTAAGCCCCAGTGGGTTCTGGGAGCTGCAGTGGTTTGCTCCTGGGAATGGGTCCCGCTGTGCTGTTGTCCCCATTCCCCCCCTGCTCCTGCTCAGGAGCCTCCAATGCAATCTCCACACCTAAACCTGCCTTGGGCACAGCAGTGCTGGGCACCCCATGGCCCCTGCAGGAGCAGGGCAGATGAACTTCTGTCCTCTCTGTCCCCTTTCTGGGAATTTCAGGTTTTGGTAAAGCTGTGTACTTTGCTCTTTAAAAAGGGTGTGTCCCTGGCTCTTCCGACCGTTTCTGAAGCCAGGGCTTGTCTGGTATTGCCAGCATCCCTGGTGCATGGGAACTGGGGGGAGAAGAAGGAATGCCAGTGATGGTTGGTATTTTATTGGGTTTTTAGATCCGAGGAGAAGTCACTGTCTCTCTGAATCACAGCTTGAAGTTTGCAGAGATCTTCACACACAACTCCTGTTCGTGTTCTGACTCTAAAAGCTTTGGATCAGCCTGGCAGCTGGGAAGGGCACGTCCTCAGTGACCCCCTGTCACGTGCCAGCCCCGTGAGCAGCAGCCCTGCTGTCACAGGCTGTGTCTCACTGGGTCCTGGAGAGCCCAGAGAGCCTGGCCCTGAGCTGGGCATCCCCCCGGGTGTGGAACTGAGCTCTGAAAGTGAGATCAGCCCAGAGAGACAAGACTTCTCCCCTGCTAATATTAGGAGACCTGTAACCCTGGAGGCTGCTGTGTGTTTCCCAGTTTCTAGGGGTGTTTGGTAGGTTCCATAACATGGATTTGATATTTGCCCTGAGCCTGCTAATGTCTCTCTTCAGAGCAGTGCTGTTGGAGACAATGGGAGTGAAGAAGCAGTTTGGTTGAATGATGGAGAAGATAAAGCATGGGAGGGGAGGGTTCAAACTATTGGAGGGATTCTGGGTCTCAAACAGCTAATGTCAGCCGGTCCTAAAAGCTGGCGTGAAAAAACTGGAGGCAGGGGATGAACCAAGGCAGAAGTGAGGTACCAGCAGCACAAATGTTCCCAGCAGAATGACTCCTGCAGGTTCAGTAAATCCCCCGAGTGGCCTCCAGTTATTGTCAGATGGATTAACCTCCCTGTCCTTGAGCACAACCATTATTCCATATTCCAGCACTGCCTAGAGGCTGCCAAATCACGGGATGAGTGCGCAGGGACTCCTGAGGAGGTCCCTTCCCCTTGGCACTATTCCCACAGAGGGTCACCAGGTGTTATCTTGTCAGAATTGGAGGTTAGTAAATATTTCCAAAGAGGACACTTGGTAGAGGAAAAGTGACACGGGATAATTCAATCAGGTCCCCAGGCATCTCTGCTGAATCAGCTTTTGGAGAAGCCACCCCTCCCGTGAGGCCGGTGCTTGGGAGCTGCTGTGGGGACAGCTGTTGGCATCTCCCTTTCCTTTGCAAATGCAGTGTAAAAAGGCATTTTGTGACTCCTGCCCTGAACTGGTGTGCACTGCTCGGCAGTTGCCGTGTTTTACCCTAGAGGGAGTTGCTTTTCTGCAGTGGGAGCAGGGATCTCTGTGTTCCTCGGAGGATGTCAGGGGACCAGGATGAAAGGAGCTCCCAGGATAAGCACTGGATCACTGTCGAGGTGCTGCCCCTGCAGATGTTTATTCTCTTACGGGGAGGTTGGTCTTTGATGATCTTCCATGTCCTTCTGATGGCAGGGTTTTCCTGAGTATCCCTTGGGTTTTCCATGTTTTGTGCTTTTGCTCCTGTTTTTGTGGAGGTCTCGGCCGGGCTGGTATCGAGCAGAGGAGCAGAGATGTCACCTTGAATCTGGCAGGCCCGTGCTTTAAACTGGCATTTTAGGTCCTTGTGAAAAATAACTCTGCCTTTTTCCAGGGTTTGGGAACCCCCTGGCCAGTTTCAGGGGACTGGACCTGGAGTTCCCACTCTGCCCTGCTGCCATGGCCAAAGGGGTGTGCAGCGGGAGCATCTGCCCCGGGGAGAGGCTGCTGGTGGAGGGAAGGGAGAAAAGGTCAGGAGTGCTTTGAACCTGGCAGGTTTGTCAGCAGCTGGGCTCAGGTCTCGCTTGAACACATGAACAAAATGCTGGTAAGTATTTTTAGTGGGGTGCTGCAGCTTTTGTCCCAAGCACACCCCACTGGGAGCTCCGCCCTGGTCTCTGCTGCAGCCCCACTGGGGTGGCTGATCCAGGCCCCTCTGCCCCTGGGTGAGATGGGGTGGGGACAGAGGGCGATGGGGACGGCCCGTGTGCTCGGCCAGCAGCGCCCTGGGAGGGGGAAGGCAGCCCCCTCAGCCTGTGTCTCACCTCTGCAGAGCCACTTGTGCTTTGGGCAGAGGCTTTTAAGTTGTTTAGGAGCAAGTTGGCCGCTGGATCTGGTGCAAAAGGGACCTCCTGCTCCTCCTCCATGGCACGGGTGGGTGATGTGCCCAACACAGGGGCTGTGCTGCTGCCTTGTTGGGGACCCTGTTTGCTCTTGGTGTGTTTTGGGCTGATGAGATTTGATGGTTTCCTCTCAAGGTTTTGTTTCTTGAATGCCTGTTCCAATGGCTCAAAACCAGTAGTAGACAACTTATTGCAACAGACTGAATTGCAGAATGGGTTTAATTCCTGCATGTCAGGACAGTTTATTTCAGCAGGAATGTTTTGTCCATCAAGGAAAGAAGATTTTGCTTTTGTTAAGGTAGTGGAGGCAGCTGTGTCATGCCAAGCTCCCGATCCGTGGTCTCCCAGGGTTGGTTGGGGCTGTTCTGCAAAGCCTGTTGCAGATTTCTTTTCAGCAAAACCGATGCTGTGAGGAGGGAGTGGGGCACGAAATGACTTGTGAGAAATGTGTGTGTCCTGCTGTGAGCAGGGAGGGCTGGTGCAGCAGCACAGGGCACTCAGGGGTGTGGGGCCATGTGTGGCCGTGTGAAGTGTGAAGGACATTGCCCCTGGTCAGCAGAGCGTAGGGCACAGGAATGAATATGGAAACTTCCTCTGGAGCAGAGAGTGCACCCCGTGGGAGGCACGGTGGGAAGGGGGAAATGTTTGGGGTTTTGTTTTGTCCTCGTTGAACTTGATGGTGTCGGAAATAACTGTGGTGAAGAGGCAGCAATGGGAGCTTAGCTCTTCCCCAGCAAAACCGCCTGGGAGAAACCACGGCACATTTCAAGCATAGAGGGGAGTATTTGGGAAAGCTTAGGCTTGAGGAAGCAGTGATTTTTGTAGATCAGGACTGTGAAAGCTGCTGGAGGGTAACACATCATCCTGAGCTGGTCCTTTTCTCCGTGGGCTGTGTGTCTCACGGTGGGTTGGATTTGCAAGGCAGGAGGTGCCAGGGCAGGGCCAGGCTGGAGAGCAGGAAAAGGTTCTGCTGTCCCCAGAGGGTGCTGGGCACTGAACAGGCTCCCCAGGGAATGGTCCCGGCCCGAAGGCTGCCAGAGCCCCAGGAGCGTTTGGACAGCACTCCCAGGGATGCACAGGCTGGGATTGTTGGGGTATCTGTGCAGGGCCAGAGGTGGGACTGGATGATCCTTGAGGGTCCCTTCCAGCTCAGGAATTCTGTGGTTCTGTGTGCCCAGAGCAGTGCCCGCACAGGGAGGTCTCGGTGCTGTGAAATGGGAGGGTTTGTGCCCCCACCAAGGCTTGGGTTGCTGTGAGCAGACCCTGTCCAGGGCCAAGCTGGGCAGCTCCAAGGCAGCGCTGTTCAGGGTATACTTGGCACCAAAGTGGTGAGGCCTGAGTGGGTGTCTAGGTTGTGAATTGGTAGGTGGGGGTTTCGCCCTGTCCCTGGATGGCCCTGCCAGGGCGTGAGGTGAATGGCAGAGCTGAATAAACTGTTGGGTGATGCTAGTCCAGCTTACTCCTGTGAACATGGAAACCAATTTGGACCCTGGAACCCAGCCTGTCCAGCTTCTGTCTGGTGAGTTTGATAGCTCCAGCATTAACCCTTTATTCTTATTATTCTGGAATCATCACTGTTTCCTAAATATACAGTTTGCTAAGAGATGGTTGGATTTTTTTTAAAATGAAAAGCAATGGCTTTTGTGGGAATTGTAGCACTCAAGCAAAGCTGAACTGCTTTGCACCCATGTGGGCCCTGAGTCTCCCTGGACCAGTGTCTCTTCCTGAGACAAAATCACATGAATAAGCACAAGTTTGAGCCAGGCTTGCTGTGATTGTGATATCACAGGTGTCCTATGAGACCACAGGGTGACATTTCAAAGCTCTGTCATGGTCTTGTGTCCCAGTTCAGGTAGCCCAGACAGGACAGCCAGAGCCCTGGTGTGCACTTCAGTGTGTCCATTTTCATCCAAGTCCCAGCATCTCCATTTCCCCCTCGAGGCCTCGGTGGACAGAGAGTTGGCCAATGGCCAGAGCTGCAGAACTGAGCACCTGCAGACCACTTGGGGTACGTGGGGACCTGCAGGGCCGCTCCAAAATGATCCTGGGGGAGAGGAGGTGCCAAAGCTGGAGTGGTCATGTCTGTGTGGTGTCAGGTCAGTCCCTCCAGCGCCGACCTCCCTCGCAAGCCCCTCGCAGCAGCCTCGGGAGGCAACACTTGGCCAGTCGCAGGGGAAGTCAGAGGGACCACCCAGTTCTGATAAGGGCAATTTAGAAAGGAAGGGGGAGATTGTGAAAAGAGGGGCAAAGGGGCACAAAGGGAAGAAAAAACCCACCCCACCGCCGAACAAAACTGAAGATGAAGACCGCTGTTAAACACACTGCCTGCGAGGGAGGTCTCACCGTGCCTTTTCTAATCTAGAGCCAGCCAGGATTGTATTAACAGCTTCAACGCAATGGAACAAATTAATCCCTGATGTAATTGAAATCGGTGAGGTCTCACAATAGGTGAGTTTGACCCAGTGGGATAGAAATAGAACAAGTATTGGAATGAAGGAGCGAAACGAAGTCACACTGTTCAGCCATTGGTATTTCATTCCTAGAAACAAAGGCCAGACAAATGCAGAGAATACATGGCTCTGCTGGGCATGGTTGAAAGCTGCTCAATAATATCAAGCTTTGAAGGGATATTTCTGTGTGGAGAGGAAGTATGTAGCAGAGATATAACAAGCATTAAAAAAGAAAGAAAGACAAAGAGAGAAAGGAAGAAAGAAAAAGCCCTGCTTGCTCCTTGCCTGACAGATAGCTGTGGTAAAATAATACCAGCACTTAGCTAATACTAATACTAATACTAATAATAATAATAATAATAATAATAATAATAACAACAACAAAGATACATCACAACTGGAGAAAAATCAGAAAAAGAGTTAAGGTCTGAATTGTATTTCTGGAGACTCAAAACTGCCAAGAGCTGGTGGAAAGTGGTGGCGTCCTGCAGATCTCCCTCCGCTGGGCTGCATGGGGTTGGTTTGCTTTGGCCAGCACAGGTGGCAAGAACGGGTCCCACAGGGGAAGAGCTGCCTTTGGGTGCTGGGAGGGGGCTCAGCCTTGGATCCTTCGGTGCTGCTGCCCCACGGTGGGGGACAGGAGACGCCGGGGCTGCCTCATGCAGGTGGCTGAGCTGCTGCTGCTCGTGGTGATGTCCTCAATAACAAGACCTGGGGGCTGCTGGCAGTGCCCTGGTTCTGAGTCAGTGAGAACAGGCCAGATGCAGGTGGAGATGAGAGGATGGGGGTGTTGGAGCCCCTTTGGGAGCTGTGTTGCAGCACTTGAGCAGCATGCTGGTGCTGGGCTGTGCCGTGGGCAGCGCTGGCTGCAGGAGCCATCCTGCCTCTGGCTGCACACGAGTATAGCTGGGCTTCTACAAGTCATTCATCAAGGCTGAAACCCTGCTCTTCCCCAGGATTAACCATTTCCCAGGATGCAACAAGTTTAGAATGTCACCGTATCAGAAATGGTGCATTTTCACAGGCCTGGCTATGGCTCACTCCATCATCAAAAGGAGAAACTTTGTTTTCTTGAAGGTGGCATCATCTTTCTCTAGAAAATGGTCAAATACTGACTGATGGGCCATAAAACATTCATTTCCTCAAACTCTCAGGTTCCAGGGTTTTGGCACTCCCTCCCGCCTCCCCCCTGGTTTCATACCAGGCTCAGTAACCCTGTGTCTGCCATCCCAAGGCCGACAGACGCGCTTTTTGCAGTGGTGCAAGGCGTGGGCAGCTGGCGGGGGCTCGGGAGCTGCTGGGGAGGGTGGCTGAGCGATGGCTGTATTTCTCAGAGGATGTCTGTTTGGGAAAGAACTGAGGTCTGACACTGCCTGAGGAGATTTAATCTGCCTCTCTCAATGCACAAGGCAGCTCTCTGGAGGAAAGGAGGCTTCGCTTGCAGAGCAGCTTTTGGATCCAAGTATGTGTCACCTCACTGAGCTGTATGTCCCCTTTCCTAAGCCCTGGAAACGTGTTCTCTTTGGGTCTTGTTTAACATTTCTGAAATCCAAAGGGATGGGCAGACTTGACCTCCTCATCACCCCGTTTCCTTCTCCTTTCCAGCTCCATCACTACATGCACTTCACTGAGGAGTGCATTAAACAAAGAGCCAAACTTCCTTGAATTTCATCTGCTGCAGCAACTTGCAAATGCTTCTGTCAAAGAAATGAGGGGCTTAATTCCAGAACGTATCTGTGCAGAAGTGGGGAGAGCTCTGGGTTTTCCACCATGATGGGCTGACCTCTCCTGCATGGGCCCATGCCAAGGGAGAGCTTGGCACCCATCCCCTGTGCAGGCAGGAGCCCCTCTGTGATGAGGGGAGGTGAAGATGGTCTGTTCTTGGCTTTCTTCTTGTCCCAGTGTGGTGAGATGGAGGCTGAGAAGAGAGCAGAGAAAGGGAACAGCCTGAAGGCATTGCAAGGAGAAGCACGAGGGGTGAATTATTCAAGCTGAAGGACACTGTTAGTACAAGAGTGTTGTGCTTTGGGCATGGTACTCCCCAATTTAGTTGCCCCACCAAGCCTCTCCAAGCCAGACTGCTGCTTGCTCCCTCTGCCCCCCCCACCCCTCCACGGGTGCAGGAGAGGAGAATTGGGGGCACAAAATCCAAACATCACAGGTTGAGATAAGAACAATTTACTGGAAACAGCAATGAGATAAGAAAATGAACAGTAACAGCAACAATACTGACAACAAAAGTGTATGAAAGAGAGAGTGATTCACATGCAAAATGCTCACCGAGCCCACTGTGACCGCGGCCCCGCTGGCACACTGGCTCACCCGGCAGGAACCCTTCTGCTCCAAAGAGAGTCCCTTTCCCCACCCTGGCAATGAGGTGAGGTGGTATAAAATAACCTCCAGGTCCTGGCCACAACCCCTCCCAGCTACTACAAAAAAATTACTCTTGTCCTGCCTGGAACCAGGACAAAGAGTAAACAGATGTAAACTGGAAGTAAACAGCTTTTAAGGAAGAAAAGACAAAAAATAGTTCATGACTCAATTTCTGAACAATCTATTAAGTGGTACAGCTCTTGTGGACTGAGACCTTTTGGCCTCTGGGTTTTTAATAGGACTTTCTTGCTTGCCAGATGAAACATTTTTTCTCATCAAAAAGAAATATCGAAAAGCTTTTCAAATGAAGTACTTTGTAAATGCCATTGGCAGAGTCTTTTGTGGAATCTCATATCTGCACTACTTTGAACAACCACTTCCCTGGTGCGCCGTGTTTCCCTTTCTCACAGAGCATCCCGAAGGGTGCACAGGCACCATGCACAGTGGCATCTCCCAAGGCTCAGAGCGCAGCTTAGATTTTTGGATATTTATTTTTCAAGAAAAAAAAAAATTTTCCTTGGGCAGCAGGAAGAACCAAGCACCAAAACAAAGCCCTAAGTTCTGTTATTTTGCAAGGCTTAGCTACATTTATGGAATTCCAGCACTTTTGTGCCATAGCCTCTCTCCCATCGGATGCACAAAGCTTTACTCCAAAGTGCCCCCTCCCTTTGCTCCGGGCTCCTGCTGCATATGTGAACATGGAGCTGCTTTGTGTTAGATGAGTTTCCAAATGTGCTCCTAAACCCAAAGAAGGGACTCTGGCCAAGCCGTGCTCGTCCACTCCCGTCTGGCTCCAGACTGGGCTCTGTAGCAGGACGGTAACAATATCCTGGTGGTGGATTGACTTTGCAGTGAAGTGGAGGAAAAGGAGTGCCTTGTGTTTCACTGTACGCCGAGGATGGCTGTCGTGGTGAGCTAGCAAATCCTCCTGTAATTTCTATACAGGAATTTTGCCAAAGTCATGGAAGCAAAGTGGTTTGTTACTTGCCTTTGAGGGCTTGAGAGAGATCTGTCTTGGATATCCTCCTGTTGACCTTATCGAGTTAACTTTCGTGTGTTTAGAAGGTCATGGAGAAAATCATTAATATTAGGTTGATTTGATGGCTGAAAGGTAATAAGTATTTCCTGCTTATCAGATGGGGTTTGAGAGGACTTTGAATAGCTTGATTTGTTTATCTTTTGCAATCGGTATGGCCCTCAGCGAGAGGGGTTTTGTATTCCTGGTTCGCCTGGGGGAATGACATACGGTCTGCTCTCCATTGAGGCTCGGAGGCTCCGTAACATAAATAGCAAAACATCAGGAAATTCTGAAGTCCAGCTCCCAGCTAACTTGGCCATGCTGTGGGCCTTGGACATCTCATGCTGTAACGCTTTATGACATGAACAATAACAGATTAACATCCCCCGTTACTGGAAAGCTCGAAATAGAAAATCCGAAGTGCGTGGAGGTTGGTTGGGTGGGAAGCCAAATCCCGTAAACGTGGCTTGGCACGGCCGGGGTTTCATTGACCTTGGCGGGGCTGGGACTGCTCTCCATTCACAGAGAGGCATCTGTGAGTGCAGGGATGGGGCACAAGCCTGCGCAGGGCTGACATGGCAGTGCTGCTGTTGGAGGCTTTCGCTGTTCTTGAGCTTTTCTTGGATTAATGCACAGTGAAACCTTAGGCTGCATCAGCAAAATGGTCTTTCCCTCACCCTCCGTCGGGGATTTAACAAATAGGGGAGTCATTCTTTAAGCTGAAGGATCGTTGTAAAGCCATTTAAAATGAAATCCACTCTTACTTGAGAATCATTTGGCAAAAAAGCACGTGAAAATCTCCCGTTGTGGACTCGCTGAAGACAGATGCCGTTTCTCGTTCCTTTGGCTGTTTGGAAAGGAGGTAGGACTGACTGCTCCCACCTTGAATGATTGGGCAAGTGCAACAGAGGAGGGGGAGCAGCTTCTTTGCAGGAGTGAGGCATTTCTGTTGCATCAGTGGCTTGATGTGATGGTTGTTTTTAAAAGGAATGCTGTTTATTCCCTTGCATAAATTCTGTATTGCCAACTGTATTTTTAGGATGTCTTTGTAGCTGTATGTTATCATTGAAAGGTGCAGTAAGAAATAAATAATAAATGGATAATGAACTGATGGAAAAGAAAAAGAGAGGAAGAGTGAAAATGAAACCAAATTTGGGGCTTTGATTTAACGACTGGGATTTTGCAGATTAGAAACTGTTGCCAGAGGATGAGATGGATTTATATGAAACCACTATCCTGAGATGCTGAAGTTGTGTGCATAGACAGTGGCCCACACCAGCTGGATAGATGCAAACCAGACCACAATGCAAACCCAAATCAGACCAGAATGCTGGAGGAGTCCTGTCTCCTGTCCCTAGAGGGTGTCCCACGGTGCTGGTTGGAGCTAGAAGGTGCAAGCAGCCCTTCACTTCAGGGACCTGTGTGGAGCTCTGGATCCAGAGTCTGTGGGTTTTGCTGCTTACAGAATGGATGTGTGGATGATCAGACTGAAAGGCAAAAAATGGTGTCATTTTGTGTATGATATGTTTATATGCAGTAGTAGCCTATCAATAGTGAAAAGAAACAAGGTTTTTTCCTTTGGTGAACAGGAGTGAAAGCCCTTAAGTTTAAGGGACTTAAAGACATTTCTGCATTAATTTTTGTGATTGTTATGGAAGTGCATTTGGGGGTGGACTTGGTTTTAGGTGACCTTCTTGACTGAGTGTTGGCGATCAGTTGCCAAAGGAGACATATGTTACTAATTTTTTTGAGATTTATGCAATAGTCTCTCTCATGGTGTATATACATGGACTTTCTTATCTCAGAGAGGTTTGCTGCTTGAGGGAGTGTACTCTGTGGAGCAGGGATCCCGTGAGAGTGGATTTCGGCAACGATCAAATAGGTTTTATCTTACGAAATCAACACTGCATGAAATTTTATTTTTGGGTATTGATATTCTCTGCTGCGGGCCAGATGCAGCCCAGGCTGGCACGGTTAATTCCCCTCGGCCACGCTCCAGCAGAGCATCCTGTTTCCACAGAGTGGTTAAGGGTGAGCTTATCTTTAAGCAGGCGGCTAAATCCGGGCGGTTTCGCTGCTGCTCTGGACCGCGGCTGCTTGGCCAGGGGACGGGTCAGCTGCAAGGGGAACCTGCAGCACATTCCTCTTCCAGGATTTCTTTCCCTGGGTCAGAGCGGGGCCTGTTTCTGGAGAAGTGATGGAGTGATACACACTTGGGCTGTATTTCAGGGTCAGTGTCACCTGCTGATTCCCACAGCAGCTTCTTCTGGGCTTGGCTGAGGTGGTGGGCTGTGGGTGGTGCCAGCCAGGCCCTTGGCCGGGGGAGGAGGGGACATCATCCCGTGGCGCTGCCGGTGCCCTTCTTGCGAAGGGAGGGGCGCTTAATTAGCTGACCTTGGGCAGGACAGTGGTGACAGAGATGCACAGCTGTGTTGGTGACGTGCACGGAGCTGGGCACAGAGCAGGATGCTCCGTGGGTGCTCCCAGGTCCACCCAGGCACTGCAGCTACAGCCTGGGCCCTCTGCAGTGTGAGTGCTCCAGAGACGATTAGAAATGAATTAAAACATGTTTTGGAAAACAAATTGCCTTTTCTGTTGGGAGTTTCCAAAAAAGCAAAGCACCCTGCCCTTCCCCCCACTTCAGATCCCACCTGTTTTGTTTTTTTCCTAGAAAAATGTGAAATTATTAACATGTGGTGAAAGCAATGTAACGACGTCATCTTGATTTAAAATCTGTTTTAAATCTTAAAATGATGGAGCCAGAATTGTAACTGCAAATAGCCTTGCTTTGTGGGCACGAGGCAGACTGTCAGCATGACTGGAACATCTCTGGGTTGGGTAGTTTAGCATCCTTTGCAACAATGGCATTTGAAAAGAAAGCAAGAAAAGATGTAGGGAGGAAAAAAAGAAATTAATATTATTTCTGTTAGAAGCCAAGTCCCGCTTGCTGTGCTCAGGTGTAGCTGTGGTGCTTGGGGTGTGCAGGGTGAGCAGAGCCCAACTCTGTGCTGACCAGAGCTTTGTCAGCACCCCACTGTGGCATCCTGCCGTGCCCTCTGGGCAGGTGCCACGGCTGCTTCTCCTCTCACACCCTCAGCGCTGGGTCACGGCCTCTGGCTGTGCTGTTTCTGAGAGTGGGAAATGTTGTGACCTTTGTCTGTCACCTCTGTCGTCACCCTGAATGTCCCAGCATCGCCCTGAGCCTCCCTTTGCCCAGCCTGTGCCTGTGCCTTCAGCTCCCTCTGGGCTTCTGACTGTGAAATCAGAGCTAAATCACCTTCTCTCTAAAAATTCAAATAGCAAAATCCCAGCCTTTGATACCGGCACCAAAGGCGATCCCGCGACCTCGCTGTGAGCCGCATTGCTCTGCCACTGTGCTGAACACGGGGCTGTGGCTCGGGTTGCTTTGTGAGGGTCTGGTGCTGAGCAGCACTGCCTGCCTGAAGCTGTCCTGCCACAGGCCTGGGTGTCCCCTTGATTAATTGGTAACGCTACAAAGTTCTTTTGAGGTTCTGACTGTCGGGGTGTATAAGTATTTGCTGGTCTGAGATGACATGCAGGAGGCTGACGTGGGGCTGTTTGGTGTGTTGTGGCCACTTGCTCTTATGTGATTTATTCTGGAATGGATCTGAACAAGGATTTATTGGCCTTTTTCATTGTCATTGCCAGCTCTCTCCCCACACTGATACATCAGAACACTGTTGCTTGCAGGTTGTGTTTTTAAATGATTTATTGTCCTATGAAGGGAGTTACCCAACCAAAATGTTGCCCATCTGTGAGTTTGGAGTGGACAGTGTGGATGTTGTGGTGCAAATGCTCCACAGATCACAAATGAACAGATCACGGAGAGATTTTCGGGGTTTCATGTTGTTTGGGTGTGAAGTGCTTTTGGGTGCTTGCTGCCCAGTCTCCTGTTTGGGAAGGTATCTTGAGAACATTGGTGGTGTTGGGTCCTCTGACCTTGGGCAAGCCAGGACAACTCTTTGGAAGCAAAACCAGGAATCCTGTTTCTTGGGAATAGTTAAGATAGGAAACTAAACAAAAAGTTTATGGTAATATTTCAAGGCTGTGGTGAACTAAGGTTAATTTAGTCCCTTGGCCAGAACAGACAGATGAGGTGGCTGAGGCAGTCAGAGCCTTGCTGACCACGGCTACTGATGGAATGAGCTGGTTTCTCTCACCACTTCTTGGGATCTCTCCTGAAGAGAGATCTCCTGTGGCCCTGTTGAGGTGCACAGAAAGGCATCCATGGATGGTGACCAGCAAGGTGGCTTCACTGAAGAGCAGAGCTGGCCAAACAGTTGAGCTGAAGAGTGTGCAAGTGACACTTCTGTTGTAGTAGATCTTATGCCTGTGCAAAGCTCAAGTCCAGTCTGCCAAAGGCAGCACAAATATTTTTTTCCCTTGACTTCTCCCTGCAGTTAATCCAGGGAATCAGTGCAGCTGCTGAAGGTGATGCACCAGATCTCTGAGGTGGGGTTGTCTGTCCCCACTCTCCTGCACATGCCCATGTAACCTGGTAGAGGCTGTGTATATGCAGTGGAGAGCCTAATTTATGGCCAGACTGGCTGACCAGGATCAAATCAAAGTAGGACCAAACAGAAGTTTTTATTCAGAAAACCCCCCAGTTTGATTAAAAAACCCCAGGTGAGGTTTACTGTTGAGAGCCAGCTCTGGGTACAAGTACACACTGAGTGCCCGATACCGCCGTCAAGCGAGGGGCACCAAATCCGAGCCCTGGGTGCCATGTGCCCTTGGCAGGTTGGTGTGCAGTCCTTCTGCCCAAGAGGTTTGTTGTGTTCATGGTCTGTCCTGTTCTCTCTCCCCGCTCCCCATCCCTCTCAGATGTTTGCTGCTGAGGAGAATGTGGATTTTCGGATACACGTGGAGAACCAGACGCGAGCGAGGGACGATGTGAGCAGGAAGCAGCTTCGGCTCTATCAGCTCTACAGCAGGACAAGCGGGAAGCACATCCAAGTGCTCGGCAGGAGGATCAGTGCCAAAGGAGAAGATGGAGATAAATATGGTAAGAATATTTACTGGGATCCCCCAGACTGCAGGTCAAAGGCTTTAATCCAGGATGTTGTGCTAAGAACCTCTTGGGAGAAAAGTAATAAGAGCAATAAAAAACAAGATAAAAGGAAAAAAGCCTTTCCAGGTTAAGGACATGAGATTTGTTGTGTTGGAGCTGCCTCCCAGCTGCAGGCAGTTCCCACAGTACTGCCATGCCCCAATTTATTAGTGTAAGGTTAAAGAGAAAAATCTCTTTCTGCCCAAGGCATGAGCTCACGGTGTGTCTACTGCAATTCATAAATGATACCCACGTTCGTGGTGGGGGAAGTCCTTTCCCCACGAACTCTGGGCTTGTGTTTGGCTGAACCCAGTGTTTCAATGTAGCACTCCCATCTTTTCAGGTGAAGGGATATTTGGTTTGAGCTGAAATTGGACTTTGGGAGCTTTGAGAGCACTCCAGAGCTCAAGTTGAATCTCTAAGCATGTGAATATTGCAGGAAAAACAATACCTGCCCTGTGTTAGCAGCTTTTAACTCTTCTCATTGTGGTTGGCACACAAGCAACATGCTGGAAATGCTGCTGGAGGCCGAGTTAAGAAAAGCTCTGTAATTCTGGTGCGTTTTGAGATGGTTGCTGCTGAGATGCTTTTGCTCCAGTTGATTGCCGGGAAGATTTCGGGGTTGTTCAGAACAGTTGTCCTGGTTGTGTTTGGGCCGTGCGCTCCGGCGTTGGTGCGGGGCGGGTGTTGGCTGGCACGCCGCGTGAGATTGTCCCGTGCGGCGCTGGCGAGGTGGAGGCGACGTGCGGTGATGGCAGGGCAGGGTCTGGGAGCGGTTGTTCCCTCAGGAAGCGTCAGGACTGACGAGGCACACGCCGAGCACGGAGGGCAGCGGCTGCCAGCGCCAGCAGCGAGCTGTGCCACGGGGAGTGACAGCCCGAGAGCACCTGGCGGGTGCGGAGTGACCCCCAGGCGCTGGTGTGGAGCCACCCCATCTCTCAGAGAGAGCCCTCCCCGCGGGCTCATCAACCTTGTCCTTTGTCATTCCCAAATTTCCAGATATTGCAGGAGCGAAAAGTGCCACTTGGCTGCTAATTATTGTGTCATTTTCTTGCATTCATCCTCCGAAGGTTTGATGTGTAAACGAGTCGCTGGGCGCTGCCGCCGCCGCCGCCGGGGCCGGCTCTGCCCGCCGTGCCTGTCAGGTGCCGGGATGGAGTTTTCCTCTCGTGAAAGAAGGCGGCATTTACAGTGGGTGCAGCAGGGAAGTGTTCCCGGGAGCAGCTGACAAGTGCTAATTTATGTGTCAAAGCCCATCTTGTCCCCTTCATACATATGCAATCGTGTCTGAACAACAAATACACGCGTGCGGGAGCGTGCTCGTGGCCAAGGGCGATGCCGCGCCACGGCACAGCCCGGCATTCCCGGCTGGGCAGCTCCCGCATCCCTGCCTGGCACCGCATCCCCGCTCCTGGCTGCTGAGAGCTCCGGCCGTGGGGGCTGTTGGCCAGCACCTCCCAGCCCCCGCCCGGCTCCCTCCCGGAGCCTCCTCGGCAAATCCCCGAGGCTGCGGAGCCTTCCCTTCCCTACCCCTGTGAGAGGCTCTGGAAATCTGCTCCTGGCCCTGCTTGGCACGGGAACGCTCGGAGCGTGATAATCGGGGAGCCAGTGAGGTGGGACACGGCGGGCCAGGATGTGACCGCGCAGAGCTCCTGCCTGGGATAACGGAGGGGGGGAGATGTCGGAGTTACTGGAGTGAGAACCATCTGTGTTCCAGCCAAACCTGGACACAAAGGCAATGACACAGGGTTCATTATGTGCCAGGAACCCCTCCCCCGGAGGCATTATTATGGAGTAACCTTTGATCAAGACCAGAGAGAGGCTTAAACTGGGTCTGGGGATCTGAACAGTTGCAAACTTTTGATCCACATCTCCGTCTGGCCGGTCAGGTCTGCGTGCGGAGGAGGACACCTCTCCTCCCACGCAGCAGATGGCTGCGTGTCTCCCTGCCCTTTTCCTCTCCTTCCCTCTCCGGCTGCCTCCGCGCTGGCACGGTGTGGGACCGGGCTCCGCTCCGGGGTGCCCGCTGGCCTCTGCGCGGTGTCGCCCTGCGGGTGGCACAGGACCCACGGCTCCCGCACCGCCCCACCCCGGCCCTGCTCAGGGGGCTGTGGGGTGATGGCCTGAGGACTGCAGCGTGGGGAAGGCTTTGGGACGATAAGCAAGAGCCAATGTCTGAGAAAAGGCAAGAGACGTGGGAGAAGGTGCCCGCGAGCTGGCTCCAGCCCTGAATTCTCTCAACAGCTCGGTCCCGTTAAGGGAAGGTAACATCAGGCAAGGGCCAGCAAGGCTCAGGGTTCACACGGGAAGCTCAGGCAGGGCGAAGGTCCATGGTGCTCATCACCAGCCCATTAGCACCAGCCAGCTTTACGGATAGGGGAGATAATAACATTTTAGCACCTCTTTGCCCTCTCTTCCCTTTCGTTCACAACTGGTTAAAGAACGGTGTCCAGATGCTTTTTTTTTCTTTTTTCTTTCTTTTTTTTTTTTTTGCACATATCCAGCTTCCAAATGGCTAGCATGGGAGGGTTGTCCTGCCTTTGAAGGGAGGTTACTTTTATTGCAAGGTTTTATTGACTTCTGTAAAACTTCTCACCTCTTGGTTGCAGAGAATGCCCAGAACAGAGGGGAGGTGGCAGATCTGAGGCAGGGAGTTGCTGCTTTCCAAGCAACCACCGCAAATCCAGCGGAATGAGCAGCCAGCCCTAGGTCAGGGAGGAATGATGCTACAGGGCTGGGGGATTCCCTGACTGTTTTATCCAGGTGTGCAAATGCCACGTGCAAGGAAAAATGCATGCTCTGCAATGCATAATTTTGCTGTCATAATAATTCCGGTGTGTAATTTTTGGTTCATACATTCTTTGGGGCCAAGATCTGGCCCCGTGTGTCAGATTATTAAATGGCAAATTAAGTCAGTTAATAGAATTAATTGAGTCGATGTAATCCTTTTAATCAGATGGATTTGATCCCTTCTCAGATGAATTAGAATCCATTAACAGATAAGTCAATTATTGGACTAAATTAAATCTAATAATAATGCCTGCTGCTCACAGCAACACTAATTAATCTAAATACACTTACCTATCTCCCAAGGTTGTTTTTTTTTAAAAGGCTTAATTGATGTTCCTAAAGTGCTCTGAGATCTTTAGATAACAGATGATCTATGTGAGCAAAATATTATCTCTTAACAGACTATAAACTAATTAAAGGACTGATCTATTTACAAATTGCATTTTTACTTTAATCTCTTCAACCTATTCAGAAGGAGTTTGCACTGGCCCAGAAAAACAATATTCCTGTTATAAGCTTATTATTACTTTACAGGTTCCTAAGTGGTCCTTTCATTCAGAAAATGAAAGGGTGAAGGAGAAAAAACAACCATTAAAGTGCTGACAAAAAAAAAAGAAAAGGACCTGGAACCTTTATATTCTACCTCCGATAAATGGTACAGATAGGGAAGAGAGGGATCAGTGACCTGAAACCTTAGATCCTTTCATTTATTTTCATTTCACAAAAGGCAGAAGACATTCTATCCTGTTTGCTCACGATCTGTGTATCCGGCGCAGTTGGGGACACAGAGCTCTCTTGGTTGGCTGAAGGCATTTTTTGCCTCATTTGTATTTCACAGCCATGGGATTTTTGGTTTAATTTGTCCCCGGCCACTGCTGTCCTGCAGGGCAATGAGCAGTGATAGCCATCAGAGGAGAGCTGTGAGAGCCCTTTGCTGCCCTCCCGGCGGAGGTGACTTCAATTTGCGGGAGTGTTTGGGTGAGCTGAAGGCTGGGCTGTGTGTAGGTGCATCACGGTCAGCACGTCCCACGTGGTATTTTGTCCATGGACCTATTCCATCACGGTTTAAAACACACTCTTGGGTCCCCCAGGAGGTTATAAACCCTCCGTTTTGTAAACCTCCTCATTTATAAGCTCTCTAGCGTGCAGCATGGAGGCTTCGTTTGTGCGAGGGGCAGGGCACAGGTAGGACATCTCAGCATCCCGGCGCTGGACACTGGAGCCGGTGACAGCCTCTCGGAGACTCCCCCGGGCTTCAGTGGGTTTAGCTCAGAACTCGTCTGAGACAGGAGGTTTCGGGGCATTAAGAGGGCGTGGGTTTGTTAGAGAGCTCGAGCGGCCCAGGGAGGGGAGGATGTTGAAGAGGTGGGTGC
Organism: Ptilonorhynchus violaceus; assembly: GCA_013397565.1. Lineage (NCBI taxonomy): Eukaryota > Metazoa > Chordata > Aves > Passeriformes > Ptilonorhynchidae > Ptilonorhynchus > Ptilonorhynchus violaceus. The sequence continues at coordinate 368,290 of VZRJ01000281.1, read as the reverse complement.
TCCACGGTGCCAGGGCCGTGTCAGGGCCGTTCAGGGACAGACCATCCCGCCCCGTACGGATGTGCTGGTTTGGGTGGTACAGAGCAGCAAGGAGCTGAGGGAAATGGGTGTCTGCTTCCTGGGGCCACTCCAGCCTGGGTGATGCGCTCTGCTGCCTGCAGCCCCCACCTTCTGCTCAAGCCGGAGCTTCCCCGAGATGCCAGTGGACCTGCCCATGGAGAGCACATTACAGCTGTCTAGACATCAGCCACACTCCATCCTGCCAGAGATTTCATTTGTGGTAGAAGTTGGGCTCTGTTCCATGAGGAGGTGTAATACGTGTGGAAAATATTATTATAGCAAAATACCCTCCTTTAATTGACTCTAAATTTTGCAGGATTCCTTCCTAGGTTTGGGTAATCCAGTGCTCTCCAGAATTAATGGCTGACATAGCACTTCTTCGGGTTTGGCAGCCTGACAGCTAATTTAGAACTCCCTAAACTCATTTCACTAATGACTCCCATTTGTTCTATCTGAAAGCCTGGAAACAAATGCAAAATACCAGTGCCATTGTCCCATCTTTAGCAAGTCATTCTTTCCCCTCAGTATTTCTGGCACCTTAGCAGCAAGCTGCCTTGGGAAATCTGATTAACCCTTTCCCTTCCTGGAATAGTTTAAATCAATTTTCATCCTTCTCCTGGGCAGATCAGGAGGAAAAAGCTAAACTCATTGTGGCTGGAAGGCGCAGAATTTAGCTGTGAGAAAGACAGGAGATGTAGTCCAAGCGGCAATTTGAGTTCGTGAAATGCAGCTGTTTTTCCACAATTTTTCCACATATATTTCCAAGCTGCTTTTCTTCCCAGGAACAGGTGCGTGCAAGGGTTTGTCTGCCGGTGCAGCACAGCCCCAAATCCCGCATGAGCAGGGATCTGCTTTGTAATTTATTCTGCTGAACCATCAGGATGGCTGTTTCCCATTTAACCGACGTATCGCTGCCTCCAGTCTCTTCCCATTAGAGTTTTGACATCACGACAAGACAAATAAATTTTTTAAAAGACCTTTTATCTTCTAAACCATTTATTTTCACTTACTTAGCCCGGGGGCAGAGCTGACCTCAGCGCAGGGGATGATCACTCACCATGGCAGCTGTACACTCATATGGGTCCCGGGGACCGGCCTGAGCCGAGCAGCCTTCGCCGCCCAGCTGCTGTGGTGTGGCTCTGGGCTTTTCCCTTCCTGCCCAACGAACCCCCATAGCTGCTTTATTTTTTTCTTTTCTTAAAATGTCTCCCCTTTCCATCTGCAGTGGGGCAGTGGCGAAGTTGTCCCTTGAAAGCAGGTGGGGGGATGAGCTGAAGCTCCAGGCAGCTCAGGGCTTTGCTGACTCACGTGTGAGGCAGGAGCCTGGGATGGGGCAGGAGCCTGAGATGGGGCAGGAGCCTGGGATGGGGCTGAGCATGGAGCCTGGAGTGTGGATGGGGCAGGAGCTGAGGCTGGGGCCAGAGCTGGGCTGGGGCTGCAGCTGGCTCCGGGCAGTGAGGGGCCTCATCTGCCCTCACCTTCCTGGTGGCTCTGAAAGGTTCCATTTGAAATACGCCGTAAGCATCTTATACAAACCATCTGTACACTGAAGACATTTGTAGTTTTTATTCTGCCATATTCTGTGCCTGTGCCAGGGTAGGGAAAAGCCCTGCTTAGGCAGGATCAGAAGTTTAAGAAAAATCCAAGCCTTTTGCTTTTTGTTTCATGACAAACCTATTCCAAACAATGAATTTGTTGCCAATTTCCTTTACTTTTGATTTTGGTAGCTGCTGTCCTGAGCTCCTGCTGCAGCCAGCTTCACACCTGAAGTCCATTCTCTCTGCAAGCAGTCCTTGTTTTGTACCTGCAGTGACAGCAAAACCTGTTGTTTATTTTTCCTTTGACACTACATTGATTTTAGTTTTCCCTACTTCTGGATCTTGAGGTGGCTTAAACAGCCTTGACTTTCATGGGGAAAAAAAAAAATCCCCTTTTAACTCTGTGTCCAAACTTCAAGTCTCCATAAGCACTGATCAAGGTTTGGAAAGCACAGGCCTGTCAGCAAATATTAGGGACCCAGAAATAATGAGGAGAAGTAATTTAGAGGTCTGCTGATAATTTGTCATTTTTAATTTCTGTGTGGAGTGGAAAGGGAGCTACAAAGTGAAAAATCTTTATTTTCATGCAAGTCATAAAAGGGTTTTTGTTAACAGTTTGTGTGTGTATATAATTCTGCACTGTGATTTAAGTGTTCCCATTAGAAATGCAGAATAGGAAATAGGATCCCATCTGTGAGCAATTTAAGAGGAAGTGAGACAATGGAGTCGATTGCTGCTTCAGTTTAGATAATCAATACAAATATTGTTAGTATAGTGATTTATCTTCTTAGACACTTTATGAAAATGTGAATGCCAGACCCTGAAGACAGGTCAATATGATGTTATCTGTTCCTGCCTTGCTGTCTTTATGGTGCTTTCCCATGAAGCTCAAGCAGCTGCTTTGCTGTATCTTCTTCCCTGGCTCTGATGAAATAACAGAGAAACAAATTTAGGGCTTCCCTTCTCCTCCATGACTCTGGAAGTGTACTGTGCATATTAGTACAGTGATTACTTCTATCTGAAATCTGTACTGGGACTGCTGGGGAGATGCTGGGAGGTGATCTTTAAGGTCCCTTCCAGCCTAAACCATTCTGTGATTCTGTGATGAAGTTCTGGAAGAAGTTTGCATAATTTAAAATACATTTTTAGGGCATGAGTGAATCTGTGCACAAATACTGAGAAAGCTCCTTTGGGCTTATTGCAGTTGTTCTTTGTTGGTGTCTGTTATCCAACCTTGTTTTGTGCTGAGGTTTTTCCCATGTCTGAGCATTCAACCAGTCATTAATTGAAGTTGGTTCTTGGGGTGCAATTAAAAGTACCCTACAAATAGGCTAGTCTGCATTTCCAAAAGAGTTTTTAATTGCTTTTACTTTGGAGAGGAAGAAAGGAAAACATTGTCAACAAATTGTCTTGTACATTTTGCTTTTGTTGAACATCACCATGCAGGATGTTGTGTGGCCAATGAGATTTTGCCTTCATAAGAAACGTTTGGAGGAAATGAACAATGTCAATAACCCTATTAAGAACTGCCTAATTAAATATGGGATGGGAAATGCAAAACTTGGTGTGTGGAGAGTACATTTCTGCTTGAAGCTACCATGGAACCTCAGTAGGTTGTTGCTTGAGATCCTGGAAGTCAGCAGCTTCCCGGAGATCAGTGGTGGTGTTGGTGTTGGCCACATCGCTCCCCTGGAGTGTCTCCTGCTCTCCTTTGCCAAGGTTGGGTGGTGGGACACTGAGGCTGGACCCTCCAGGCAGCGGAGACAGGAGGAACTTTGTTCCTCTTGCATAATGAAGTGGCATGAATTTCATCACCTCTGTGTCCTCATTGTCCCTCCCTCATCCCAGAACAAGGCTGCAGCGTTCCCTCTCCTCGTGGTGTGCCAGCAGGATAACAGCTTTGCAGATGGAGAGATGCTAAGGAGACGGTGGTAATGGAGACCACATTGGTGGCCTGGTTAGAGGTAATTATTTGGTGCCTTTAGATGCTGTGAGACCATTCCTGTTTTCAGGTTGGGGTTTCCTCAAGAAAGGTGTTAAATTTATATAAAAATAAGGCACTTCATTCGCTCAGATTTCACCTCAGCTCTTCGAAAAACCAGATAGTCAGGAATTTCCGCAGCTGCAAGGTGGAGCACAGCAAACATTAACAACGCCAGCCCTTCGTGCTGCGTGGCCGTCTGGAGGAACAGGGAAGCGCCCAGGCCCTACGGAACTGCACCGAGCCCCAGGCTCGGCAGAAAGGTGAAAAATAATGAAGCTGTGAAGAGGAGAAACTGCTGATGCCTGACGCTTGGAAATCTGGAAGAGTCCGAAAAGGGAGCTGAAAATACCCCCCGAAAATGACTATCTGTGGCTTGAACGAAATAGTGTCCGATCAGCATTCAGAAACCGCTGAATCCAGGCCGTTCCAATACTGGCATTTTCCAGACTGCTTGCCAGTCGGATGCAGAGGAGAACACGTGTAGAGCGTCTGCGGTCTCAGTGCTCGCAAGAAGTGGAAGACGAGCTGGAAGTAAAGGGAGTGAGAAATCCCAGTAAAAAAACCACCCACCTATTTTTTCTTCCAGTGAGGAAGAGCAGGGGTGTTGGGGTTGAAGGGAGATGGTCACACGGCTGCATTCTCTGAGCATCCCTTTTAATGAGTTGACCTCAATAAATATTTTTGCCAGCAATAAATAACGCACACTTCAGTCCCTGAAGAATTTTCAGTATTTTCTGAATGCCCAGAACAGACAATTCACGCTTTTATGGTGCTGTAGGAGCTGAGACCTTCTCAATGTGTCCTGAGTTTTGCGTCCCTGCCTTGTCCTGCAGCTGCTTTGGGGACGTGCGTGTCCTGTGCTGATGCTGGCTGGAGTGGTTGAGCTTGGAGAATGACTGGGTACGCTCAGACCTTTTTGCCCTTGTCTCCATGAGATGAAATGTGTGCCTCAGAGGCCTCCTTCTCTTCTGCATTCACAGCTGCCAAAAAGGTGCCTTTCTTCCCAAAGCAGTAAGAACAAAACCCTGCCATCTGGCATGACCCTGCCGCCTTCCAGCTGGGACGAGGTTTGGGTCCTCTCCAGCAGGGATGGCAGCCGTGCTGGCTGGTGGAACCTGGCCCCAGGTAGCTCTGTGGAGAGGAGCCCTTGTTCTCCACCACTGCTCAGCTGCTGTGGCCCTCATCCAGAGACAGGGCTGGTGGGACAGGGAAGGAGTGGATGTTGTGCCCGAGCAGCTCGATGGTGATGGGAGCCTTTGGTGTTTGACCGTGTGGTAGGGATCCTGGCTTCGAGCTGGTGTGGCTGCTGTGGTATGGTTTATACCTGGTGTTCTCAAGTGCTTTTGGAAGGACAAGCAGGAGAGGGGACCTGTAGCACCAGGGGATGTTGCCCACAGCCTCTGGAGGCAGTGAAGACCTCGGTGTAGAGAAGCAGCAGGGAAGGGCTAGGGATGGGATAGCATGTGAACACCAGATAAACGTAAAAAACAGTGTCCAAGTGTCCCCAGCACTTGGCCGGGGACAGTTGCAAGACTCATAATTTGCAGGAGTGAATGCTGAAGCTGACCGGGGGATGCTTTGGGCTCCTGGTTTCCAGTCACACGTTGTGTTATGTTAGAGGGTGAACACCGCAGCTGCCAAAAGCTGGTCTTGTCCTGTTGGGATCAGTGATGTTGTCCCAGGTTCCAGCGGCAAAGGAGCTTGCCTAAAGGTAACTTCAGTGTAAATCCCAAATAAGGTTCCTGCTGGTTGCATGGAGGGATCACAGGGTTGGATCTCTGTTACAGACAAGGCCTGATTATCCTTTTTCCTACACTCCTGAAACTCCACCGACTTCAGCAGAGCCGTTCCTGGAGCTCCTGTGTGAGACTGAAAGGAGATTAAGTGCCCAGCAGTGCCTCCCATTCCTCCTGTGTCTTGCACCTTTGTTCAGACCTTGCATTTCAAACCATTTTAGCCGGTGGGAGGCAAATCAAAGCTGTTAGGTTTGAGCCGGTGACAATGGCCTGGTGCTGTGTGGTGTGCCCAGCCCCTTGCCTTTGTGCAACGTTTGTGATTCTTGCCTTTATTTCATTTGCTTCGGCATCTGCATTTGTAACCGTTTTTTTTCAAGTGAAGTTTCTGACTGGTGACTCATTAGGAGTAAATAGGCAAAAGGATATTGACTTTACACCTACTAATTTGGGGGTGCTAACAAGCACATGTAAGAGCTCTATAGTCACCGGGTAAATTGTCCCACCTGGGGGGGCTGGAGGAGGGGAGATGAAAAGCATTACAAAGAAGCAGCACTTTTGTTTCTGGCTCCTCGCCTTGGCTGTTCCTGCTGCTCTGTGGAGTTGGGGTGGACGTGTGATGGTCACCATTGCTGGAACCGGTTCTGAGCTTCCCTGCGATTTTCCAGCGCTGGAACTGCTAGACCTGTGTGGGCACAAGAATAACTAAGATCTTAATTATAAGATGCTAAATGTGTTCACTAAGAAATGAGGTGCCCTCTCTGTGGGCTGGTGGAACAAACCCTCCTTCCTGGGCACGCGTGAGCGCAGGGCGGCGGGCGAGTCGTGGTGTGCAGCGCTGCACTCGTGCTGTGCCTGAAGGGCAGTCAGGGACACAGAGGAGCTTGGACACAGCTCGGAGAGGTTCGACAGCAGCAAACCAGCAGTGTGGGATGGATGCCTGTTGGTAAACATGACTCACTGTGGCTGCAAGGGCAGCAGAGGCTCATGGTCACGGCCGTGGGCAGCTCGCCCTGCTGAGGTCAGTGCTCGGTCCTGCTGGCGCTGGGGCCCAGGTCAGCTGCAGATGTGTCTGTCCCTCCCCAGCCATGTCTGTGGTGCAGTAACTGTGACCCTGAGGTGTGCTTGGATCAGGATGTCACTGGCTCAGAAAGGGTGACTTGTTGCAGGGGAGCTGGAACACAGCTAAGGAGTGATGGTCTCTAGCCCTGATGGTCCTGCTCGGAGCAGAGGGTTGAGATGGGTGACCTTCTGAGAGCCTTCTCGGCTTGAATTGTTTTGGTGAGTGGTTCCAGTGGAAACACTGGTTGTCGGAACAGAACTGGCCTGTAAAGCCATCAGTGATGTGTTGCTCTGAAGTCAGTGATTCTCCTTCGGGTGCGTTCAGTGGGACCCTTAGGAAGTGACTTTTGTGGTTTGTCCCTCTTTGTGTTTTTAATATTGAGATTTTTAACAATCTGTAGGATTTAAAAAATTGGAGGAGCGCAAAGTTTTCCATTCTCCCCCTTTAGTCCTTGTGTCCTTTCCCTCAGCTTGGGGTGACCCACTTAGTGGTAAGGATGATTCCATCTGCACAAGGGTGTATAAGCTGTAGTTTATCTTCAAAGGTGCGTGCTGGGAGTGGAGAGGCATGCTGTGTACCAGGGAGATAAGCAGCTGTCATCTCTACTGCTTTCTGGGCACGAATCAGGGTTGCTGTGCACTTGGAACAGAAGGAAGCAGTCACCAGCCTGGCTGTATCCGATGGCAGCTCCCTCTCACTCTGTGGCTTCAGCCTCACCCCTTCTCCTCCTCTGTGCCTGACCTGCCTGCAGCCAATATCTGTCTCTCAGCAGGAGGAATCTGAGGAAATGCAGCAAACTTCAGCTCCTGGGGCTAAATTGTTGTGCTGTCTAACAGCAAACTGTGTTGAACTAATTGACAGCCAGCTTTAAACGTACCCCAATCAAGCAAATGCATTGATTTATTTTTTCCTCTCTTACTAAGTACTAAGCTGCTTCCAGCTTGGTTTCCTCCCCAAGAAGTGGATAACTCATCTATTGTGTAGTAAAACTGATGGGCAGTGTTGACTTCTATACAATCCTTTCAGTATGCTTAGGGAGGAAGGAGTTTCTTATGCTTCTATGAATGTTTGACCACTTAAAAAAAGCAAAACAAAAAAAAAGCCCAACCCAAAACCACACACAACAACAAAAGATGATCCATTTTCTCTGGATGTCTTTGAAAGAAGCTTAGTTTAGAGACAGACTGGAGAGAAAGGCTATTGATTTTGTTTGACCTCCAAAGAGACTGCGGTCAGTATATTTTCCCTGTTGGAAGTGGTTCAGGGCTCTGAATTTCCGTGTCAGCGTTTGTATTCTGCAGCACACTGAAGCTTTTGCTGCTTCTTCAATAAATAGCAAGCTGTAGGGAAAGGTAATGCTGGTGTAGATTTATTTCCCTCTGGATCTGCCCTTCCTTTATTTTTCTCTCCTGTGTAGCTTGGTCGTGTTGCTGATGAAGCATTTATAATCTTTTTCATTGAGTGCTGTGCAGGTTCGTGGGTTAAACTGAGACTACAAGCACTAGTTTTGTAATCTCTCTCTTGCTTTTTCCAGGGCTGAGCCAGGCTCTTTCCCAACCTTTTACTTGCACCAGTACGGAGCGAGATGCCTTCCAGTACAGAGTAATAAAAACTGCCATCCTCTCTTCTACTGTGATTATTCTCAACCTTTGCATAGGAAAACCTTCCTGATTTTTGCTTAATCTCCTGAAGTGAAACAGATTATTCTGTTTGGGGTTGAATTGGAAACACTCTGCTTCGTACAGGTTTTGTAGATGTTCTTGTAAAATGGCTTATGACAACTGATGTGCCCTTTCCCTGGCAGCTGCCTATCGAAGGACGGCTGCCAGGGATGGAAATACCTGTAGGATGTGTTGATTATCAGGTCTAAAGGAGCTTCTTGGAGATCCTGTGAGATGAGCAGTGCCAGGAGGCATCTCTCCATGCCGAGGTGTCAACCGTGTTATCTTCTCCTAATTTAACAATAACGCTTCCCACAGGGTGTTTTTGGGTTGTGTGCTTCCGCCTGCTTGGCCACAAGTTCAACACAGCCAGCGTGCTGCTGTCAGCACATCAAAGGGCAGCCTGATAGACCTGCCACAGTGTAATGGAGCCGTGTAGAGAGTTGCTGATGTTGGGTGTCAGCTGCCGCTGAGCTCCCCTGTTGGCTTTGCCAACATGAGCTTCGTTTCTAACCCCCGTGGACAGAGGTTCCTCTTGCAATCTCCTCTTTAGAGGAAGGGTTGGTCTTCTTGCCCTGCCAGCCTCACCTCTGCTTCAAGCTGGGTTCTGGGTCAGGGTGGAGGCTGCTGCTGCGGGTGTGTGAGAGCCTGCAGCATGTGTGGGCTGCTGACAACTGCAGGCATCAGGTTCTAACTTAAGCACTTTGTTTCCCAGAGAGCGATAGCCCAATGCATCCCTGAAAAGTAATGAATGGTGGAAGATCTATTTGTGCAGTCTGTGCCAAGCCAAGCTGAGGCTGCAGCCTGTGTTGTGTGTGTAATTCTACTGATTCCCCAGAGCAGGACTTTAAGGGTTCCCCAGAAGCCTTTTTGGCTGTCTTTAGCCCAAACCCCCCTCTCCCCACATCTGAATATTCAATTACATTAACCCTTTGCAAATGGCTCAGCAATCACCTCCGGGAGGGGTGAGAAGAGAGAGCTGTAACTGTTAAGCCTCTGCACAAACAGGAAGGCAAGGAGCTGAGGGAGGGGATGGGTTTGTTCCCAGCGATCCCCCGGCCCCAGGCAGGGTGTGAGGCTGCCCAGCAGTGCTCGCCCTGCACCTCCCCACGGCGGGAGCAGCTGAGGGGGCTCCGTGGGTGCTGCCTCCAGCCTGCCCGGCCACGCTGGGTGCTCATTGTCTCTCCGGGGTGCTGCTGCTGCTGATTGTCCCCTGGCCACGGTCCCCAAGGCTTGTGTGACAAGTGGTGTCGTCCTGTTTGCACTGGACCACTGGGTAGGACTGGGCAGTGCAGAGGGGCTGCCATGTGGTCTGGGACGATTTAGTAATATTTTTTACTAAATTAATACAATACTTACTTTAATTATTGCATTAACTTATAATTATTACCTATAATAATTATTACCTATAATAATTATTATGAATCAATACAATCATTATTATTAAATTGATACAATAATATTCATCAACCCACTGCCTGCCTTGGGAGTAAGTAGTCCTGGGCTTGTGGTCTGAGCACAGGCTGGGCTGTTTGAGTATTACCCACCTCAGGGTTATCATGAAGCTTTTTTTAATTAATCAGAAGAAAGTTTTGCCAGAGCCCCATGCAGCAGGTGATGTATCAGCTGAGCTGAGGCTGCTGGAAGGGCAGGGAGTCACAGGGAAAGCAGCAATGCTCTGTTACCCTATTGCAGTGGCTTCCATAGGGTGGTCAGCAGGACATTGTGAGGATGGATTAGAAATATGACAGTTCCTTGTTGACGATCTACATAAAAAACTGAATGTGTAGAAAAGCAAAGATGTCGTTGTGCTTTAAGTGCCTGTAATCTGTTTCTCAGAGCTGGGTACCAGAATGTCCCTTTGATTCTCAAAGGTAATTGCACCTCTTAATTAGCTAGAGAAAAAAATCCCCGCAGCCTGAGATCTTGCTATATAAATTATAATTAACCCCTTGGCACTGGAAGTTGAGATTTCCTGCCCCCGAGCACAAATGCAAAACGCATTAGCAGCCCTTGACGTCAGGCACTGTGCCCGGCGCAGCGCAGGGGTCAGGCTGCTACCCCCGACCAGGGCCGCGCTTCCCGGGGCAGCGGGGAATGGCAAGGAAGCCATGGAAACCCAAGGGGAAGCACTAAATACACCATTAGAGGACGTTTGACCTGGTTTTTTTTTAGAGCTGCGAATGTCCCAACAGGAAGGACAACACAGAAAAAAGCCAACCCAAGCCCGGGGAGGAGCAGGGAGCGCGGAGGGGCCGCGTCCCGGGTGCCCCGCCGTGAGAACGGCGCTGGGGCTGCCGCTCACACACCTCCAGCCCCACCATTGTCTGGTGCCAGACACACTTGGCTGTGCCTGTTGTGTGCAGAGCTGGGCCACCCACTGCTGTCATTCACCAGCATCCTGCTTTTTTGTCTCCTTTTCACGGCGCCTGCGGGGGATGAGCGTTAACTCCTCACACCGGAGGTGACCTGTGGGGAAGTGCCAGGTTGGGCAGCTGGCGGCGGGGAGGGGGCGGCGTGGCTGGGGCTGGGGGCTGCCCCGAGCCCCTCTGCACCCCCACCACTTCCCTGCCCGCTCCCCTCATCCGCACTGTGACCTCAGGGCACAGCCGGGCCTGGTGGCACCCGGAAAGCCACTCCATAGAATCACAGCATGGTTTGGTTTGGAAGGGACCCTAAAGATCAGGTAGTTCCCCAGCAGGAGCTTGCATCAAAGCTCCTGAGTCCATGTTAGCTGATCCCTTTGCTCCTTTGGGGTCCCAGATGGAGAAGTGGCTCCTTTTTGGCACAGGTCAGTCTGCAGTTTTGGGCTGGGCTATAAAGCTCTCGGAGAAGGAGCTGTTGGCCAAGGGCTGTCTCTTGTCCCACAGCTTTGGTGGGTCCTTGGGCTCCTCTGTGCCGTGGCTCTGGCTGAGTGTTCCAGCAGTGGTTGCTGAGCTCCGGGGGTGACAGCAAACCTGAGCTGGTCACCTTGACAGGGTTCTAAAGTGGCTTTGTCCTGTGACAAAGCCCTGCTCCTTGGGCTTAGCATGCGGGTATGGCCATCAGGACTGCCTGCAAATATTCCAGGTCTGCTGTGTAGGAGTAGGGGTGGGGAATTCCCTTCTCCTGTCCGCTCCAAAGGCTGTGGAGGGAGATAAAAAGAGGAGAGTAAGAAGGTGTCCCAGCGGGGAGGAGGGATGTGCTTGCTGCCGTGGGGTAGCAAGTGTTGGAAAGAGGGTTTGTGCTTTGGGTTTTATCCTTTGTCTGCATGTCTGAAGATTTTGAGAGTGAATTCTGTGCTGATGACAGAGCTGATCAAAGAGCCCTTCAAGCCAAGTGAGCTCTGTCAATCCGAGTTCGGATGGGCATGGGCTGGACACCTGCAGCAGTGCTGTCCCCTGCCAGTGTGGCACCCACCACCTCCGGGGCTCATTGGCCATGCAGGTCCTCGGGGCCACCCCTTCAGGGTGGGGAGAGGAGGGCAGGATGCTCCAGCACAGCAAAACCAGAAAGGGTGGGGAAAGTTTTGGATGGAAACATGGGGCTTTAAAGATGACCTGGGTCTCCAGATAAACCGAGATAAAAACCAAATAATACAATATAATGCAGATTTTATGCTGTCAGTGCTGATTCTTTAAACTCAGAATGCCCCAAAATTAAGATGTTTGAGGTGTTACCTCTTTTCTTTGCTTCTCTTGTTTGTAATGCCACAGATGAGGACTGGCTTAGTTCTGTACTTGATTTACTTTTTATATTAAGATTTAACATGGGATCTGCTTTTCTTAATCCAAACACTTATGGTTTGAATGCAGAATTATATTTGAGATTTTTAAAGTACCTTTATTAAAACGTAAAACTAATTTTATAGTTCTGACAGGTCTTATTTAAATACCCAGTGCCAGATGCCTTTTGTCCCAAATGACTCTAGGAAAGAAAAAAAAAGACTTTTAAAACTTCTCATGCAATTAAAATGCAGTAAAAGGCAAGTATATAGTCTTACATATGCTGAGGACTAGGGGTAACAGTTTAAGAGGAGTCCCGTGATAAATGTTTCCAAAAATAAATACGTGAAACCAAAGGTGCTAAAGGGAGAGTTAATGTGATACCTGATTTTTGTTTGTTGTTATTTCTGTTGCTGCTGCTCTGAGAATATTTGCAGGAATTGTGCTGTGTCTGTAGGGAGAAACATCTCCAAAGGGACTGGTGCAGAGCACCCTCCTCCAAGGTCCTTCACCTGAGGGGCTCTTCAGGGTGAAGCTGGTTCCAGATGTGTGTCCCCAGGTGCTATAGAAGATCAGTTCTCGTCCACCTCTTTTAAACTTTACCCCCAAATAGTCACACTCTCGTGTACTCTTACCTAAGAGTGACAATTTTCTATACTTCATTTAATAATATGAAGTATCTTTTATTTGGCAAAAGGGGACACAAGCATTAAGAAGTCAGATTATCTTTGACATTGTGTTTGTGACCATTTCTAAGAGCAAACCCTGTTTAAAATCTTAAAACAGAGAGGAATTTTCCCCATATGCCAGAACATTTTCTTCTGGTAGGTTGTGCTGTTGCCTCTGCTCCTCTGGGTTCCAGAGCCACAAGAATCCCACTGAAAACACCAGAGCATCCTGCAACTTTATTTTCAGCATATTTTTCACTTGCTGGAAGAAGGGAAGGTTACAATGAGTCCCTTTGAGAAAATGCAGAAACACACTTATATTCTCATCCATAAAATTAGTTACCCTAATTTCAGCTTTTACTGGTGCAGAATAAGAACCCTGCTTGGTGGAGATTAACATCTTTGTGTATCAGGCATGTCTGAGTATCTTCATACAACCAACGCTGCAAATGCTTTACCCATTTCTCCCGATTAGCCCCGTTTTGGAGCACTCACAAACACAACAGTGGAGCTGGATGGACTCGCTTCTGGAGTGTGTGAAACCATCACGGCGTTGGCACAGGGAGAGACTGATGTGTTTGGGAGTCCTTGGTAAGAGGATATGGTGGTGCTGACATCACACCTACTTCATCTCTGAGGATGAGCAGCAGCCACCAGCTTGCCCAGGGGAGGTGGGCGAGTGCCCAGAGCCCGTGTGCTCTGTCCTGTGCTCCTGGGCACAGACACAGCAGCTCTGGGGAGACAAGAGCACGCGAGCTTCCCGGAGCTGTCATTCTCTCCCTATTGTTATTTTTGTGTACCTCAGTGTTTTTGTTGGGTTCAGCTGCAACTGGGAACAAGAGAGTCAAAATAACTTCATCGGGGTTTGTTCCTGCAGTAATTCTAACCCTCTGTGGGGACGGGAAAGGTTCACGCTCCTTCCAGGCCCGAGAGACTCCGGCGCTTTGGATGCGTTTCAGCGAAGTGCTCGGGGCCAGGTTCTGAGGTCGTTGTCTGTTGGGCTCGACTGTGTCAGTAGGAGTTTATTCAAATGAGAATGATCAAAGACATCGGGGTTTGGCCCTTTATTTTTCATTTTAGGTGCTTTTTCAAGCATAACAGATCTTCTGAACTTTTTTGAGGCTCATCCTTCACTAATTCCAGACTCAGAGCCTGGCAGCTTGTCAAGCAGTCTTCCTGCCTCTGTAGAAAGAAATACTGTCCACTTGAGCTGTGTTTGGAGGCAGCAAGACACCCTGGTGAGATAGAGGAATTTCTGTGCTAACATTTTGAGCGTTTCTCTTTCCAGGCTTATTTCTTAGTCATGGCGAGTGTGCAGGTGGCAAAGTTCAGGGCAGAATTTGTTCACTGCCGTCCCCCGCCCAGGCGTGTTAAAGCACACAACCTACCCGCCTCCACTTTGACTGAATCTTGTCTAAATAAGCTTATTCACCATCATTGAAGCAACTGCCAAAATATTTTTAGTGTCTCTTATGGTGAATTATGTATAAAACATCTGCAAGAGGCCAAGTCTGATTTCCCACTGCTTAACCCTGTTTTCTTAGATGTACAAAGGGGTGCAAATGGCTCCGTGTCAGAATTTTACATTTGTTTTTCATGTGGGTAAATGATGACCAACCTCTGGGTAGTGCAGGCTTGGGCCAGTAATATGGGACTTGTAGCTCAGATGGGTTTTCTTTTTTATTTTTTGTGTGTGTGTATTTGTTTGTTTGTTTGTTTTGTTTTTGAGGAATCACAGATTAAAGGATTTATTAAAGTTTTATCAAACTTGGATAAAAATCTCTTGGACATAGCTTGGGATCTATTCTGGTCTTACTAGAACTGAACTATCTGAACTATGCTGAACTATCAAGCAAGTTTCATATGCCTGGACTAATAAAAGACCTCAAATTTTCATTTAAGCTTCTCCCAAGATGTGATAAATAGAGTGAGTTTGTAGGGACTATGCTGGGAAGCTTTGTCATCCTATACGAGCCTGGGCAGTTTGGAGAAGAGGACTTCTTTGGTTTAGAATCTCCTTTTTGCCTTGCTAGTGCCATTCTGGCATAAACAGGGTGGGGATGCAGGATCTCCCCGAGATGGTCCCTGAGATGCTTGGGGAACACCAGCAGCTCGGCACTGTCCCCTGGGCATGTTTTGTTAGCCACTGCTGAACTGGTAGGGGCATTTTTTGGGTGGGCTTCCCTACAGGTAAGACCTCTGTAATGGTCCAGGCCAGGCTGGACGGGGCTTGGAGCAACCTGCTCTAGTAGAAGGTGTCCCTGCCCGTGGGGGTTGGAACCAGCTGAGCTTGAAATTCTCTTCCAACCCAAACCATTCTGTGATTTCGTATTTCTGTGAGTGGTGTGTCAGGCTGAAATAGTGGCGAGTGATTAAAGAGTGTGAGAGTGATAGTTTATGCCCCGAACCCGTGGGGCTGTGCACGCTGTGGGGTTAACGCGGCCGGGGTGTCACGCCTGCAGCTGGCCTGGGCTGGGCGCGCGGGCTGCTGTGCTTGGCACCGGCAGGGATATTTCTGCGTGTCTTGGCCCTGTGTCCCGCAGACACGGCCAGGGAGCGCCAAGGGATAGCTCAGTGTCCTGGACGGGGGACGGGAGCCTCCTCGGCGTGCGCTGGTGGTTTGGGGGTGGGAGCGCCTGGAAGCATCGCCGGAGAGCGGAGCTCTTATCAGCAGAGGTGAAACCCAGGGGGAGGCGTCCCAGAGTGTGCCAAGAAGGGGAACAGGATCCCAGTGCTGGGATCCTGCCCCTTTCCCCATCCCGCTGACCCTGGGGCAGTGCAGGGAGCAGCAGACAGCCCACGCAGGGGAAGCTCTCACCGAAGCCGTGTCCAAAGCCGCGCTCCCAGGGCGTTCCACCCTGCAGGCGCTGGCAGAGGCGGGACCCTGAAGCCGTGTAGGGTCTTTATCAGCACTCGAGGGACTTCCGATGTGTGTGAAGTCCTTTGTGTGGAAGTATTTACAGGATCAGGTTGCTGCAGTGTAAGTACCTTTGAGGTCCTTGCTGCATTATACATTTTCTTCTGATGTCTCCCATGCAAATATTTAACCTGTCTAGCTCCTGAGAGCTACCGAGGCTGTTGTGCGGGTGGCAGGTTGTGTCTGCAGCCTGTCCTTTGTTCACACAGAGCCTGGGTCCTGCTCCCCTTCCACCCCAGGACGGGGCAGGAAGGTGTGCCCGGGCACTTGGTGTATGTGTGGATGCCCTGAGGGGCTTACATACCCCAAAAAGTCTTTGTCCCTGCGTGCAACAGTTGGGGTGCTGACTGAGTGAAAGGTAGTGTTTAAAACAAATCCTCTTTTAGAGTAACAGCATCTTTAAACTCACAGCATCTCTAAACTCACAGCATCTGGGTTAGTGCTGCTCCTGGGACAGTCTCTGTGCTGACACCAAGCACTTCCCTGGCTTGTGCAAAGCAGTGACTTAAAAAAGAAAGGAACTGGAGCCTGGGTTCTGGAGCTGCTCTTACTCTTCCTCCCCATGAACATCCCTTTTAATAATCTGACATGCATGTGCTCTGCCCAGGACAGACAGGGTGAGCTCAGTGCCGTGGTATGTGGGGCAGAGCTCTGCCCTCCCGAGCCTCGTGGATTGGGATGGTTACTCCTGATCTGCACCTGAATATTTGAGAAGGGAGTTGGGTTCTGTGAATTATAACTGTTAAATACCATACGGTGTGCAGGATTGTGCAAGTGTGCAGACAAAACTTAGGGATGCAGCCTGGATTCCCTCCCTTGTCCACAGCCTGTGGGCTACATTAGACCCTCCAGACTTTACCTAATTTTGGCGTTATTCCCTCATCATTACATCATGACTGTGCAGACTGGGTTGTTCTCTCCTGTGTTGTGGTCCTGTAAGGGATTCACGTGGTTTTAGTAGGAGTAGGCAGTGTTTGAACAGGTCTTAACTATTTTAAGCACCATTGCCCATGCTGGGAGTCTCAGGAGAGGATTCAGTCTTACCAGAGGCTGGATTTTACTCTCGTGTCAGATGTGATATGTTCACTGTGAGCTATGGGAATGTCCTGGTTCACAGCACCAGAGGAACAAACTGGGAAAGCTGCTCTCTCTCCCAGGTGCTGTGCTCCAGCCTTGGTGTGTCAGTGCATCCTTCCTGTTACTGGAAATGGTTTCAAGTCTGAGAATGGTTTCCCTGACTTTGTTTCAGAAAAAAAGTGCAACAAAAGCAACAAAATCTTGGTTCTCTCTGAGAGCCTTTTCCCCAGGAAATCTGTTGTAGCTGGCCTGCTCCAAGGTGCCTGTGGACAGTGTAAACAGCTGTCATTCCATCTCTCTGTGGCTCCTTGTGCAGGGTTTTTACCTGCAGAGAAACCTAAACCAGTGCATAGACTTGAAATATCCAGTCCTTCTGCACCCTTTTTGTGCTTTCCCCTTTATCTCTTTCTTTATCTGAAACGGAGGATTTTGTGATAGGTACTTGTAAACCTCATGCTTCTCAGGTGCCCTCTTTCTCCTCTCTTTCCCTGTCATTTTCTGGCTCCTGTCCTCCCACTCCCAGGAAATACCTGAAAGATAATTTGGCATATTTTCTGCCACCTTCACATATCTCCCTGACTTTGTTTTCTTAGCTGGAAGATAGCTTTTCAACATATGTATATATATGTAATCCTTTTCACCTAGACTTGTGAGGAATTCCAGTCTCTTCCAGTGGGAGTTTTCAGGAAGGTTTAGGTTAAATGGGCCAATAAGGCAAAAACATGTAGCAGGAGATCTCACCCTCTAAAGACATCTTTTCTCATTCACTCTTTTTCTTTATTCCCCTGAAAAATATATCAGAATATCTAGCTGTCAAAGAATTTAAACAATAATACCTGGCCTGAAGATTGGAATACGGGGCCTTTGAAAATAAAGCTTGTAATCTCTGTACAGTGTATCCAGGGGCAGATGGAGCTGGAAGTCAGGTGTGCTGAGCTGCAGAATGCTGTGGGGATGCTGCTCTGGCATGGTGGGACTCCTTTTACCTGAGCTCTCCATGGAAATTCTCTTGGATTTTCCCTGGTGCTTTCGTTGTGACCATGGCATATTTATCATGGAGACGAGACAACACGCCAAGTCCAGTCGGAATTAATGTAAAATGTGTTGAGCTTTCCTCCTGCTGCGTGTGAGTGGGGTGGGAGACAGCAGCAGCCCCTCGTGCTGGGTCAGCCTTCAGGCCCCAGCAACTCTTGTTGCAGCATTCAGGGCTGGGATTCATCCCAGCTGAGTTTAGATGTGTTGTTGAAGGTGCCTGTCCCTGCTCCTGAGGGAATTTAGGGAGATGCCTGTTGTACAAGGGAGCATCAGCTGTCAGGGGTGCTGCAGACTGGAAGCCAGCTGGGTTATAACCCACTCTAAAGCCACACTGATGTCTCTTGTAGAAAAGGTTGTCATGGATCCTTAGAAATAAGAAGATATTTCCAACGTCTTAAGACTCAGATTTTTCAGAAGTGGGAACCTCCGTGTGGCCTTGGCCTGGGCAGCTCGGGTCACAGCAGGGGTCAGCCATCCTCTGCTCCTGCTCCTCATCCCGGGGTGCAGGATGATCCCTGGGGTGTGGGGCTGTGTCTGGGGCTCTGGGCTGGGTGCTGGGGTGTTTACCAGCATGACTGTCTCTCTGGGTGCTGCCTACCCTCTGCTGCTCGGGCCGTGCTGTGGCACTCGCCCGGGAGGGATCTCAGCGCCGCCGTAACCTCTGCAGCCCGCAGGAAAGGTGACTTCCATTTAGTTCTAAATTATGACATTATTTTATTGGATCTTTAAACTTTATTTAAATTTTTTATTTAAAAAGGGGGAGGAAGGTATCATATTTTAATTAGTAGCGGTGCCAAAGGAGTCCTAGATTAATTATTTGAAATCACTCCATCCAGATGGTTTTAATTTTCACAGCAGGGAACCGGCATCTTTTTAAGGTGATATTTTTCAAATTAAAATCAGCTTGGATATTACTCATGCTGGCTGCAGAGCGAGGGGGTGGGGAACTCGAGCCAGCGTGCCCCGTGTTTGTCCATCTGAGCACGGGCGGCCGGTGGGGACTGCATCAGAGGGGTGTGAGCTGGGACCGTCCGGTGGGGCCATGGCTCAAGGCTCTCCTGCTGGAGGGTTTTGTCGGTGTCTGCTCCTCCTCTGGCTGGCCCAAACCTGCGTCTGATGCTCAGTGCTGTCCTCAGCACCTTTGGTGGCAGCCCTGAGGCTGGAGGGGACGGGCAGTGCCTCGCAGCCCAGCAGGGAGCTGTGGTGTCCTGGTTGTGCCTGTGTGGAGCCCTCCTTCGACCCCTTTGGTGGGTGGCCCCACATCAGTGTTCTTGCCTGGGTGGTTTGGCCACTGTAGATCTGTGGGCACCTCCTTGTTGCTCTGGGCGTTGGCCATGGCTCTTGGGCCAGTCTTTGCTGGCTCCATAACCTCCACTCGTGTGCTGCTGCGTTTCTCCCTCTCTGAGGCTGACCTTTGGTCCTCTGCTCATGTGAGAAGCCCTTTCAAAGTCACCTCTTCAAAGACAGACAGTCCCCGCTGTTCCCTTGTCCATTAATGCTGCGTTGCACCTGAGCAGCCTCCCTGAGCTCCTCAGAGCCCTGGGCATTCCCCGAGTTCCACCCCGTGCTGGTCAGCCTGCCTTGAAGAGCTGTCCTTGGCCTGTGCCTTCATCCCCCTGCTGGCTCAGCTCCCCTTGATGTCCTTGCTGCCATGGGTTAGTTCTGGCTCACAGCCCTTCTTTGCAGGGCTGATTTGATGCCACCTTGGCAGGCGTGGGGACAAAGTGTGCAGCCCCCAGTTGCTGCTTGCAAGCTGCTCTCCATCACAGATACCCACAGCCATGATGCATTTCTGAAAAACTTCCATAAATACCCAGATTTGTGCATGATTGCAGGTAACATTCTGCTGTAATACAGACATATCCCACTTGCTGTCTGAAAGAAGTTATAATTTAAATATCCCCTGTGATAACAGGTTTAACAAATGTATCTAAATAAATGTAAGCAGCTTGTAACTGGAAACCCCTGAACTTATATATATGACGGAGCTGCAAGGGGAAAACTGTTTAGGGCCCTTGTGAGTTAAGAGTTTGTGATATTTGCACTGCTGCAGAAGCCAAAAGCTGACTTTACAAGTGGGAAAAATATTAATGTGTTTAAATGAAACAAACTCCTATTCCTATCCCCATGGTAAATCCTTACAATGAACATATTTGCTCTTAGAGGGCTTTAAAGTTTGAAATATGAATGCCAAAAAGAATGTGACTTTTTTCAGCACGGATCAAACATTCTCCAGAGTTTGGCAATAGCCGTATTTCTATGGTGAGGCTCAGAACTCACAGGCGTGAGTATTTCCAGAGCAGGACTGTGGAGCTGCACTTGCTGACACTCACACATTCTTGCATTGTGTTTCAACCATGTCTCCTTTCTCCCCCTCCATGCTGGAGGTGGATCTGAACCAAAATGTCCAGTCTGCCTGTTCCTGCCTCTCCGGGGAAATTCCTGGAATCTGAATCTTGAGCATGACTGGAATCTGTGTTTAGATTAGAGATGGAATAAAAGGCTGGATTTGGATGTGTGTAGGCTTTTGAGATGGAGATGATGGCATGCTGCTCATCTGGAGGGCAGCTCGGCCCCTTCTGCAGGCACAGCTGTGGCAGAGCAGGTGGTTCGTGGAGGTGCAGCAGGAACCTGTGCAAGCCTGGCTCCTGGTGATGCTGCAAAGCTGCTCTGGCATCAACAAATGTGCAAGACACTGAGATTGGCCACGTTTCTCCCAGCTAGAGCTGGAGAGCTGGCCCTGGACTGACAGAAAGCAATTTGTGAGCTCCTGGAAGCACAGCTGGGCATGGAGGACATCTGCAGGGTGGGTGTGTGTCAGGCAGAACAAACAGTGCCACATTTCTTCCCTGCCAGCTGTTGTGGTGATCTTTGGGAAATCACTGTGATGTTTTCACCAGGAATGTGTGGCTGGACCATTTCTGTGCAGTGTTTGAGGTCTGCTGGCTGTGGGGAAAGGATTTTCTCTCTTGTCATGCTAACCTTTCATCTTCATGAGAATAAAATCCATGTTCTTACCCTCCTGCAGTGTGAGGGAAAGCATTGACATTGGCACAGGCTGCCCAGGGCAGTGGTGGCATCACCATCCCTGGAGGTGTTTAGAAGGTGTGTAGCTATGACACTTGGGGACAGGGTTTAGTGGTGGCTGTGGCAGTGCTGGGGGAACAGTTGGACTTGATGATCTGAGAGGTTTTTTCCAACCTCAGTGACTCTGTGGTTCTGTTAGCACTGAGCTCATGTTGCTGCTGGGGTGGTGGGGTTGGTGTGGGCATGGAGCCCACACGTGTAGAGGCCCACTCTGTGCTAAACCAGCACTGAGTCCAGAGCATCTGCCTGGGGTGAGTGCAGAGGGGTCAGTGGTCAGTCCTGCACCTGCACCACGGCCTGAGCTTGGCCACTGGCTGCTCCCTGGGGCTGTCCCTGTGCAGAGCATCCCAGCATGGTGTGGTTCAGCTGGAGGCAATGGGACAGTGCCCTGAGGAGCTCTGCACCCTGTGACTTCATGGGACCACATTGGTAAATGCTTTTTTTTTCTTCTTCCTTTCCAAGCCCAGCTTCTAGTGGAAACAGACACTTTTGGCAGTCAAGTCCGGATCAAAGGGAAGGAGACAGATTTCTACCTTTGCATGAACAGGAAAGGCAAGCTAGTGGGGAAGGTAAGTGTTTCCTATTAATTCATTTGTAACCCGAGTGTTACCTTTAGCAGCCTCCTCAAGGCTGTAATGATGTGTTCGAGCTTCGCCTGTCAGCCTCAAATGAGAAGCAGGACGGGGGATGTGGGGTGTGCAGGGCAGCCCCTGCTCTCCCGAGGGCTCTCCCCAGCCTCCCCAGCCTGTAAAACGAGCCCTGCAGCCTCCCTGGGATCTCCAGTGGTGCTGCAGGTGTGGATGGGGTCGTGCTTCACATGAGATGTTGTGTCAGCTCCCGGTGCCGTGGCCACCTCCGCAGCAGCTTCCTTACCTGATCTTTCTTTGGGGGGACATTCAAATATGAATTTCCCCCCAGATTCCTTTTGGGGGAAATCCAGAATAGAAGGGCAAGCAGAGCACCATGCTGGAGGATGGTGCTGGGGCATGTGGGCAACGTAAGGCTCCTTCCTCTCGGTGTTGAGCCGGGGAATGGTGTGGCAGAGCCAGTGCTGAACATTGTGCTGGGATCTGAACGTTGTGCTGGGCTGGGCCTCCTGGTTCCTGCATTACAGGAATGTTTCATTATTTTGGATCCCCCCACAATGCAAGCATGTAACAAATTACAGCGTGATCACCCATCTAGCTTAACTTCTTTGCTGAAGTAGTACTTTTAGTGTATTAACTTGTTTTTGTAAGTCATGCAGTTCTTCTGTATGTTGGCAAAGCTGGGGGCTTGCTAACCAGGCAGAGGCCTGTGCAATGCTGAAGTACCACCAAAAATTAATGTCAAATAAAATATCCCAGCCTTCAAACCCTGCTGCCCGCACTTTGCACCACCAGGAATTCAAATCCAGTGTCTTTGTGGCTGTGAAAAAGGGAAGCTGAGTTTTGGTTTGCGTCAAGGCAGCGAAAGCCATGCTCCCAAACAGAAATCAGAAACCAAATGGCTCTGATGAAAAATTATTTCCTTTTGTGGTGCTGGGAGAGACACCTGTGGGACACTGCCTTCCCTGGAGGATCCCTCCTTCCTCCCGCTGTGTTTCCTGGGGAGCAGTGCAGATGCTCTGTTGAGGCTGAGCCCAGGTTGTTCGCTGCCAGCCAGGGCCCTGTGCCTGACCCATCCCGGGCACTGCTCAAAAACAGGGAGACTTGGAAATCCATGCTCTGGGAGGGCTGGAGCAGAGCAGCCAATTCTCTTTGCTTCCTGCACTTGTGCAGTGCCTGAGACATCACTGCTTGGTCTTGGACAGGGAAATCGATTGTTTAACTGGATTTAGACCTCTCAGGATACACGTTGGATGCTTTCAAATGTTACGTCGGACACAAACCTGGCTTTGATTTTTTTGTGCCCTAATTTTCCATCCTTTAAACGTGATGATAGCATTTTTCCCTGAAATGTTACAAGAACTCAAATTAGATGGGGTAAAATGAGCACAAAACCTTACGTTTTTCTAGGCCTTGCCCCAGGTGGATCAGCAGGTGCACACATGGCAGCCTTTCTTGTTCTACACCGAGTGTCCAGGAGCATCCTGGCAAAGTCAGTGCCTGTTTTTCCAAACATACAGTGTATTTGTACGTGGTATGTATTTAAGACTCACCCCTTGACTTGTCCCAGTGGGCACTGAGGCAGGACAGTTCTT
This sequence comes from Ptilonorhynchus violaceus, assembly GCA_013397565.1. Classification (NCBI taxonomy): domain Eukaryota; kingdom Metazoa; phylum Chordata; class Aves; order Passeriformes; family Ptilonorhynchidae; genus Ptilonorhynchus; species Ptilonorhynchus violaceus. Next base: position 345,581 of record VZRJ01000281.1, on the reverse strand, counting down.
TAGCTTGACGCCTTTCACGCAGCATAAACCTTTTTTTTTTTAACCTGATGTGCTTTTCATAGTGTTAAGTTGGCAAAAGGTTTGTTACCAAAGAATAAACAAGTCTATTCTTGTAAATGCTGTTGCCTTCCCACCCCAGCCTGGTGACAAGTTCACAAAGCAGCCGACCTGAGCCGGAGGGAAATGGTGTTTGGAAGGAAAATGTTCCAGACGTGTTGCCCATATTAACAGCTTCTCATGAGCACAAAAAAGAAAATAATAGCATGTCTTCTTGATACCAAAGTGTGGTTTTAATTAGTGTCATAGTTTCAGCTCTCTTTGTGGCAAGGGTTTGAGGGAATGCTTTTTAGCTTGAATGCTCTAAACAGCTAGTAAACCCCAAGGAAAACATTAGACAAAAGTTATGCCTGGGCTTATACAAATATTTAAGTTCAGTCTGGGGGTGGAGGGAATGGAACCCATGAAGTGATTGTTTCACGGTTGTCCCGGTATGTTCGTTTGGCAAGGGAGGAGCCATGGGACCAAATGGGCCTTTTTCTCTGCTCATTTCCTATTGCCTTCCACTGCTTAATCCCCAACAGTACCAGCACATGCCATCTGGCTTTGTTCTCCTCACTCAGCAGTTTTGGATCCCCCCCAGTTGCAAACCTGCTTTGAATTTAGTCCCTTTCGTGTCCCACAATCAGCTACAAAGAGCAGGTTGTTGTTCTCAGCTAGAACTGGTGATGAAGGAAGAGCTCCAGAGATGGACAGAGCTTTTCCCCACCTTGGAGCTGGTTGTGTTGCAGGGAAGCAGATTTACCCTGGGGGTAAGGAGATCAGCCTTTGCATCTTTGTATTTATTTATGATGAATTGCACCTCCACCTGTGTTTGCCAGCAGAGGCCATGTGATGGAGGCTGCTCAGGAGCCCCAAACCTGCTGGGTTTTCCCTCACTTGGATGTTGCCTCATGTGTGTCCTCAGCCAGATGGACCCAAGGGCTGGGGGTGGTTTTGGACAGCCCCTGACTGCTGTAACAGCAGCTGCCGAGGTCACTGACGCTCTGCTGCTCCTGAAGACTGGAGACAGAGCGGGTGCTGTACAGGCGTGACTTTCTGTTAAAGGTCAACAGCACCTGGGGGAAACAAACTGGGTTGTGTTGCTTTGTGGATGCTTGGTTATGTTGAAGAAGGCCCAAGAAGCATTTAATTTTATTTTTTACTTCTGACCATATGGTTTTTGTCGGGGTTTTTGGTGCCACATAAAAATTGTAGGACCTGAGTTTTGTGGTCTTGCTGAAGTTTTCTATGGACCACTGAACTTGATCATAAAATCACAGAATGGCTTGGGTTGGAAGGGACCTTAAAGATCATGTGGTCCCACCCCCTTCCATGGGCACGGACACCTTCCACTATCCCAGGTTGCCCCAAGCTCCATCCAACCCAGCCTTGAGCACTTCCAGGGATGGGGCAGCCACAGCTTCTCTGGGCAACCTGTGCCAGTGCCCTCAAAGTAAAGAATTTCTTTCTTATATCTGGTATAAATTCACCCTCTTTTAGTTTAAAACCATTATTCCTTTTCCTATAGCATGAGGCCTTGCTAAAATGTTGGTTCCCATCTTTCTTTAACCTCTTTTAAGTACTGAAAGGCTGCAATAGGTTCTCCTTAGAGCCTTCTCTTCTCCAGGCTTTATGGGGAATTATATTGCAAGGAGAGAGATTAAAATATGAAAAATCAGAACAAGAATGCCAAGTGCTTTTCTGAAAAACATTTTTGTCTTTTTTTTTTTTTAAGTTATTTATCTTGTTTATTTATCTCAGGCTTCTCACAAACATGAGGGGAAGAGGACTCTGAAAGGTCCAGCTCTTCTTTCAAGGAGAGGCACATTGTGCCTTGTCCACTTGTGACAAGTCATCTAGAACATGAGAACCCTGAATATTGGCAGTAATGCAGTGCTAGCCAAAAGAGGAGCTGATGGTGTCTCTGGGGGAGCTCTTAATTTTAGCTGTGCTTCTCGTGGGGAGTCCTTCTGTGGTTTTTCTCTCTGCCTCAGCTTCTCTTATCTCATTCACTGAGATAAGGCCATCAGTAAAGTGGAGACGTCATGTTTGTGGAAGGCTGTCAAAGGTGAGTGAAGTCTCCTGGAGCAAGGGGCAGCAGCCCAGGCTGAGAGGTGGCTGTTGAATGAGCTTGGCTCTCACTGCTCTTGCTGATCCTGTCGTCACAGCCAGTCCAGGCTCTCTGGAACTGTGGGATGCTGCGGAGATTGCCCTTCCTGCCCTGTCCCAGTGCTCCCGTCAGGAGCGCATTTGCAGTCAGGGGTCTCTGTGAAGCCTGGACTTGATGGGCAGAGCCTGCCCTTCCTTCAGGCACGCCTAGGGCTGGTGGCTGCTGCATGATGAGCAGAGCAGAGCATCTCCTGACCCCCTGGCACTATTCCCAGGGAGTTCCCTGCGTTTCTCTGATATCCACCTGTGGGATCAGGCAGCCTGCTGGACGCCAGTGCTCAGGCTGTAGCAGGTCTCCATCAGGAGGGTATTTCACACTCCCAGCTGTAAAGACAGAGGAGAGAACAGGCCTGTTTTCCAGGGCTGACCAAGGGCAGGGCAGAGTGGATCCTGGCTTCCTGCAGAGCTGCTCATGGGAGGTGAGGGGGCTATTGCAGAGCGTGGCAAGGGAGACGGCACTTTGCAGAGCAGGATAATGATGCAGGGAAGGCAAGTAATGGCTGGAAGAATCCAGAAGATTTGAGAAGAATGGGAAAAGAGCTAAGCACCTATTTGATTTGATCCAGAAGTGTCTTCAGAAGATGCTCCAACCAATCTCATTAATGTTCTTCCATGGCATTGGATGGATTGCATCTTTCCCACATCCAGCAGCGATATCGTTCCCTGTTCGGTTTGAGAACAGCTCTGTCTCTCAGTGTGTTAAGTGACCCCTTGAGCTCTTCCAGGAAGGAGAAGTAGTTGGTGGTGCTGGAGCCCGCCTGCTTAGAATGCAGGTGGAGTTGAGGCAGTGTGGCTGCTGTTTTGTACTGAGCTCCTGTGCAGTGCTGCTCCAAGTGATGTGTCTGTAGTCTGGGTACTGAACTCTGCAGGAAACTTCGGCACTGCTGTGAAAGTGGGTGAGTCCTTCTTCTGAGGCAGGATGTAGCAATGGAGGAAACTCCAAAATTAGGAGTAGAGTTAGAAAAGTGATAGAATGGGGTCTATCAGAGATCATCCCTGCCAGCTCTACAGAAAGTGAGAGCTCTGAAGTTGTATCCTGAGAGAAGTACCTCCTCATTGCGTCAGTTCTGCTCCTTCTAAGAACTGAAGCCTGAGAGCATGTGATCCTATAAAACAGGCGATTTCCCAGCAAATCCATATGCTGACTTGCACCATCTCTCTTTGGGTTTTCTTTCAAAGATCCTCAGTGACCTGGTAGCCACACACTCTCAGAATCAGTGTAGTATACCTGGATTATTTTTGTAAAAGCGCTTTTAATGAGTTTGGTTCTACTCCTCCATTCTATGAGCGTCATGTGAGCAGTGGGCAAAGCTGTTTGGTGAAGGGTGGGAAGCCGAGGGCTGTGAGGTGGCTGAGGCAGAGCTTCAGAGCAGTGACAGGCAGTGTGGGTGGCTCCTGGGCACCTCTCTCCTGACACCTTGGCTGCAGCACTGGAGCCCTCCCAGCACTCACAGAGCACCCACGAGCAGCGCTGAGCTGTGGTCCCCAAGCACAGCCCAGCTCCTGAGGAAAAGCTGTGCCAGCCAAAGTGTGGCAGTGCCAGGGACGTGTCAGTGGTGCAGGGGGCTGGAGGTGACAGGGCTGTGCTGGCCACCAGCGCCTCTCCCCAGCCCTGACCAGCACCCCTGTGCTGGTGCCACTTACAGCAGAGACCTGCCTCTCAGATGTAACATTTTTTCTGGTGTGATAACTGCTTTCCAAGCCAATATATTTCTTAATGTTACCAGAAAGTTGCTAATACCATATGGCAAGGCTCTCTGTATTTTTGCAGGACAACAAACAAATTGTTGCTGGATGCCAGACTGCTCTGGCAGAGCTTTATCACTGATGCCTGCCAGCAGTAGCCTTTAGGGGATAGTAATAATTCGGGGTTGTTTACATTGCAGCTTTAAAATAGGGGTTTTCTTGAAGCGTGTGTGTGTTTATTCAGGAAAGTTGGCTAAAAAAGCTCTGGCAGCATCAAAGAGTGCAGGTGCCCACTGTGGCCTGTAAATGAGCTCTTGGCCCTCTGTAACCCCACTGGCCCCGTGGGAGGAGGAGGTGTTGTGTTACAGGAGCTCCGGGGGCTTCAGTGGGAGCCACCCTTTGTAGGACAAGGAGACGTTTGGAGAATCCCCCAGTGTACCTGGAGCAGCTTTTCCATCAGTTGGCTTTGGCCATCGCTGACGTGAAGCATTCTTGAAAAGCTGCCTTTGAAGCTCTGCTGGAGAGCCCGTGCCTCGCTGTAGGGGCAGGAGACTGGGACAAGGACACCCAGGGATGAGCTCCAAGCCTGCTGCCCTTTACGTGCCCCAGTGCTGCCTTTGGGTGCCGGTGCTCACGGTGCCTGCCTGTGCCAGGCCCATCCCGGCAGCCAGGAGCGCTGCAAAGGTGCCGGGAGGTGTGGACAGGGCAGGGGCACCGCGGGGTTTGCAGCCTCAAACTGATGCAGTGGATGAGGTGTTTGCCCTCCTCAGCTCGTATATTTAAAACCACACCTTACTGCATCTTGGATTTGGGGCAGAACTCGGAGGTTCACAGGGGTTTGATGCTTATCCAGAGTTTTTCCAGGAGCTGCGCAGTATTCGGGTTGCTTGAAAGGGGCTTGTAAAACCTAACAGTGTCTGGGGCTGGATGCTGAATTTGCAGCATAAACACGAGCAGGGTTGCTGGGGTGTCAGGTTTAATAGCACGCGTTCTGTGGATCTCTCTGTGACATGTTCAGCCATAAACCATTCCAGCTTGGCATCTCACATGAAAGCAAAACCTGACATGGCTTTTGCTGGATCTCGCTCAGATCTCGTTTGGAACTGCAGTCTGGGTCTTCACTCTCCTGTGAGTTTGTTTAAATCATCTAAATAAATGCCTTCAGTGGAGCCTGAAGCCAAGCAACCTTGGATCCTGACATACTTTGGACAGAGGGATCTGATCCAGAACTAGTCTCAAGTGTCCAAAAATCTGGAATCACGGCCTGCAGGATTGCAAAGGTCTGAAAATCAATGAGATGACAAAACCACTTTTTTTTTTGAGCCATTAGAATCTTCTGCATTCACCTGATCAAGCTTTTTTTTCCTGTAATTCATGGAAAAAAATTTGAATCGTTCTGAAAACTCAGAAGCTGAGATTCTCATGAAACTAAAGGAAGAAGTGGAATCAAAAATCAGCAACCACTCTCCACTCTCAGCCCCCAAACATCACCAAGAGGCTTGAGAGCAGCTGCAGGACGGGACCTGGGGGTCCTGGTCCATGGCCAGTTGAACATGAGTCAGCAGTGCCCTGGAACCAGGAGGGACATCCCTTTCCTGGGGGATCAGGGGCCAGGGAGGGATTGTCCCGCTCTGCTCTGGGCTGGGGTGGCCTCACCTCCAGTCCTTGGGCAGTTCTGGGTGCCACAAGCTCAGAGAGATCTGAAGCTGCTGGAGAGGAGGGACACGGGGCTGGGCAAGGCTCTGGAGGGGCCACCCTTGGAGCAGCTGAGGGCACTGGGCTGGCTCAGCTGGAGCAGAGGAGCCTGAGGGCAGAGCTCCCCGGGGGTTGCAGCTCNGTTGGGGTGTCTGTGCAGGGCCAGGGCTTGGACTGGATGATCTCTGTGGGTCTCTTCCAACTCAGGATATTCTGTGATTCCGTGATCATGAGGCCTTGGGTAGCATTTCAGGCTTTCACAGCTGCTCCTTCCCCATTCCTGGGTGACCTGAAGCTTTCAGGCTTCTGTGGATGCTGGAGGAATTTGTATCATTTGGTTCATTTGTTGCAGTTTAAATCTTTACAGTGCTGGAAGTGTGTCAAAGGAGTTCCCCAGGGAGGGGCAGTTGGATGCCATGGACATTATGGCAGGGATGTTGTTATCACACCGCCTCACAATAATTTGTTTTGTCACTTCTCCGTGGGTTTAATGTGCTCAGGGCTGGCCGGAGCCTGTCCTGCCCCTTCTCCAGGGAGCTGTGCTGGTGCTGCAGGCACAGGGAGGGGGTGTCAGAGCATGAGGTGGCTGTGGCTGTGCTGGGTTTGCACACCTGGCGAGCAGGAGCCCCACTGGCATAGCTTTTCCAGGAATCCTGGCTCTGGATGGCACAGCCATGTAGTGGTTCATGAGAAGCCAGTCATGGTTGAGCCTAGTGGAATTATTTTCCAGTGCTCATTTTACTGGGGCTGCTGCAGCCCAGAGACGGATGAGCTCTGGTACTGCAGAGGTTCCTTCGGAGTGGTGGGAGTTGTGTGAGCTCCCTGGACCTTCGCAACATCAACATTTGCCGTGAGTCTTGTCCTGGTTCTGTATTTGTGGGGCCTTATTTACGGGAGTTTCTGTGGATGTGGGAGGGAGAGGGGAAAATGATGTGCTGTGGGTCATGAGTTTTGTGGAAGAAAGTTGGCTGGTTTGCAGTGGTGTGGGACAGCAGGTGACTGATGTTGGTGCTGTGGGGAGAGTTGGGGGCATTTGGGAGCTCCTTGTGCAGGAGATGAAGCATTTTGGAGGGTGCTGATAAACACTGAGCAATGTTCCCACTGACTTGGGAAGGAGCGATAGGAGAGCTCTTGGAGACGATGGGGGTGGCTGGGGAATGCTGCAGTGCTTGAGCTCACATGGCACATGTGCTGAGGAGATGGGAAAAGCACTTGTGGGGAGAAGAGCCCTGTGTTTCACAAATGGTTGAAACTGCACCTGTTCTTAGCTGGGTCAGGGTGTGCACAAGGCTTGGCCAGAGCCCCGAGGGCTGTCTGACCAGCAGGCTCTGGTGGTCATGGCACTGGATGGGGAGAGGGGCTTATGCCACCATGGAGGCATTTTCCAGTGCCTTCCCTTTGCTGATCCATTGTTTGTGCTGTCTGTACCTTTTATCTGCGTGGTCTGATGAGTTCATGTCACGGGATTCATAAAAGAGCACATTAGGTGCATTGATGCCCACGGTGTGCTGCTGGGCTTGGGTTTGTACTTGGCTGCTTTGCCAGTCAGAGCACTGAGAGTGCTTGCTGGACATCCCCGGCATCTCCTGAGAGTAATGGGACTATTTCAGGTCTGTGCTAAACGCTGCCTTCAGTCCTTGCAATCTTCTGAGCACCCTGGGTGGATGCTGATCCTCCTGGGCTAAGCAAGGATGGGAGCTTTGGCTTTGACCACGCAGTGGATGGAGGAGCTGTGCAAGCTGTGGGCTGTGAAGCTGTGGGTGGGGCGTCCTTGGGTGGGGGTGGGATCATTTGAGATGGAATCGATGCTTGACCACTGGCTTGGCCCATCATTTCATGGACCAAGCCAGTGGCCAAGAGGTCCTTGTAGTCAAGTTTTAGCCATATGTGAACATCTCCAGTAAACTTAAGCTTCTCAGCACAGCCATAATACTTCAAGTGTTTGCTCTGAAATAAAGCAAGAGGTCTTTTTATTTAAAAAAAAATTTTTTTTTCATTATATTATTTTTATGATAAACACTTGCAGTTGCTCTGCTCGATATGTGAGCATTGGCCCCGTGTGTCCAGGCCATGTCTGGTCACCAGAGACCTGTGTCACAAATTTACAGATTTTTTGCAATTCCTCTTTAGGAAATGTCATGTTTTCCTTTGGATATTCCTAAGAAGCCCCAGTTCTCTCTCAGACTGAGCTTTGCCAAATCAGGGTTCACTTGCAGACAAAGCTTGTGAGCTTGACCTCTAAATCTTTTCCTTATCCCTTGGCTGGAAGCTCTCTATCCCCTTCCAGGGAAGAAATACCATCTTCCTGAAAGCTGGGAGATAATTTAATTTAATCCTTTCTGTGTTCAGGAAGCAGGTGTCACCATAAAGCTGCTGACATACTGTCCCCTGTGTTTCGTGGTGGCTGCAGCTGTGTGCCATGTTGGAATATTTCAGTTCCCTAAGGTTTAACGTTAATTAAAATTACCAATGGGGATCCCCGAGCCCTGGTCATGCCTTGTCCTGTCTGGGTGGAGAGGGTGTGCTGCTGAATGCATCTTGTGCTGACAATTACCAAGTTGGATTTAATTGCCTTCCTCAGAGCATCTCATCTCCTAAGTACAATTTTTTGTTGGTCTTGAGCATCTCTGAGGGTGATGTTTCTTCTAAGTGTTACTGAGCAAATACACTGCAAAAACTTGCAAGAAGGAGCGAAGCAGCCTTGTCTTCCTCACGTGGATGCACCTGAGATCACATTTGGGGGATGCTGCTCTTCAAGGATTGTTTGTACTTGGCTTGCAGTTTGGTTTTGGAGATGAAGTGAGAAAATAAAGACTGTTTTTCCAGTGGAGGATAAAACCTGTGCTCCAACAGTGGCACAATAGAGTCCATTCGATATGGCAGTTACAAAATCATTGTTAAGGTCAAAGAAAAGTAGATCTTGTCTAAATACATTTTTATTGTTGAGATTTTCTTACATTGTCTTTTGGGTACCCAAAGATCCAAAGTTTTCCTAAGGGAGGACAAGTCTCGAGCCTTGCATGTGTTGTATACAGATGGAATTCGGCCTTTCACAGGCTGGAACAAATTGGGATGATAATTTTTTTATGGATTTCACTTGATTTGATCATGGATTTCTCTCTTTTCTTAGTAATATAACTTGACATGAAGAGAACTAATGCCATCCTGCAGACAATCAATGCCCTTTCTTGGTTCTAAATTCCACCAATTTAAACTGCCCCATGGAAGGTGGTGTCACTACTGGAATGTTGGCTGGATGAGATTCCACTCATTTGAAATGATAACTTACAAAGTCAGTGTGCGTGTTTGTTTAATGTGGATAAATCTGGGATCGACCCAGGACCTGCTATGGGGTCAACAACTGTTCTGGTCCCATTATCCTGCTCCACTCATCATCTACACCTGATATTTTCAATCATTTGAAAAAAACCCAATTCCTATAGTGACACAACTCTCTACATCACAGAATCATTGATGTTGGAAAAGACATCCAGACCACCGAGTCCAACCTGTGCTCAGTCCCCACCTTGTCCCTGGCCCAGAGCCCTGAGTGCCACATCCAGGCCTTCCTTGGGCAGTCCATTCCCACGTTTAACAAATTCCTCTTGATGTCCAACTGAGCCTCCCCTGGCGCAGCCTGAGGCTGTGTCCTCTTGTCCTGTCCCTCGTTACCTGGGAGGAGAGGCCAACCCCCACCTTGCTACAATTATATATTAAATTTAAGCCTACACAAAATACCCTGCTGCTCTTAGATGGCTTTTATACAAAGTTCAGGACTGGCCTGTGGAGACTGGAAACGACTGCTGGAAAAGAGCTCCCAGCACACCCAGCAGAGCCCTTCAGCAGCAGGTTGTGCTCTGAACAGATGGGTAAAAACACCTTCCCAGCCCTTGACACACGTACCCCCCCAGCAGAGCTGTAACTGGACCTGGCTGCAGGTAACGGGAGATGCCACAGATCTGCTCAGATACCACATCTGAAACCTGCCTGGGGTTTCAGATCTCGAGGAGCACAGTAGCTTTCCACTGCAGGAAACCTGCAGTTTTGACTTAAGTTTTCCTACATTTTCTTTTGGTTTAATAAACTTCATTTAAAAAGTAGTTGATGTTTCTCCTTGCTAACAGTAAGTATATGAAGCTCTCTGAGATGCAGTTAGGAATGTCTGTCATCCAAACGTGCATCTTCCCAGATGAAGCCAGCCTGGTGTGCGCTGATTCCGGCCGTGGCCGCCCTGCTGCGCTGTTGGCAGGAGCCGTGGCTGTGACGGAAGGAGCAGGTTGGGAGCACGTCCTGCTGTAACCTCAGCCTTGCCTGGTCCATCCCCACAGAGACTCCTTTCATCTCCGTGTCCTCCTGTTTATGCTGTGACAGAATGCTCTCCCAGGGCAATGGGAGGGTTGCTGAACTTAGTTAGAAAAGTGGCATTTTGGAATGCAAGGTAGAAGGAAAGAGAAGTTTTAAACTGTTCTCTTCCTTCCTTGGTTCCTGCAGCTTGTGTCTGGCACGGATGGGGACAGGGCTCTGCCAAGCCTGGATGTTCTGTCCCACGCATGCAAGACCATGCCCATTTTTGCCTGGTTTTGGGAGGGATGGGGTGTTCCCAGTGCGTGGGGCCAGCTGGGGGCAAACATGGGCAGTGCTGCTTCGGAACGGGGCCTCTGGAGGGAGATGTGCCCTCCATGGAGCATCTCCCCGCGTGGTTTTGTGTTACTGCCCCGCCTCGTGACTGCACTTAGATGTCCTGTATACATAATTAACCTCTCCTCTGTGCTGGCAGACACTTTTATTGAACTGCCCATCATGAGTCCTAAGTATTTTCCTGGGAGGATTGTGCAGGTTCAGAGGGCAGCGAGCTGGAGGAAACGCGCATGAGGCTGAGTGACTCTTGGCAGTTATGGATGCAGCTCCCCTGATTTACAGCCTGCTCTAGGAGCAGGAATGTGCATTTGGGTCAAGAGGTGTCTCTGTGGTCAGGATGCCTTGTCATAAATCCAGGATGCTGAGCATCAGGATGCTGATGACAGATCTGTCCTGATAATGCCCATAAAGTGCACGGGGGTGGCTGAGCACTCAGACTCTGTGTGGTGAGAAGGTTCTGTCTACCCCAGCGCTGCTGGCTCTGGCAGCTGCTGAATTCACCTCCTCTTCGTGTTTCCTGACCTGCCTTTAAAAGGTGTGTGTGTCAAGGGGGAGAGGGGCCGGTGCTAAAAGCTGTGACATTAACATAGCTCCTGTATTGCCTCCTTCCACTTGGGATTTTCCAAGCCATGTAGAGTGAGCCTGGAGGAGACTGAGCATTGCCTGTCTGATGTTGTGCAAAACCTCAGAGAGGGAACACGCTTCCTGAAAGCCACATGTCCCTGGGCACGTGCCGGGTAAACAGCTCTGGGGCTTTCAGGGACTGCCAGTGGTACTGGGGGCACCAGGCCTTGCTGGGCATGCTTCAGGAGCAGCTCACTGAGACTGCCGAGCTGTACTTCTCCCAAAAACCCAAGCCTTCCCTGCAGACACTGCTATGAAATTTAGGAAACACAGGGCAGGATTTCTTCTGTGTAATGCACTGTGTGAATCTAACAGTGCCAGCATTCGAGGGAAATTTCCAGCAGCCCTTTTAAATGATTGCTGAGCTCAGTGGGTGTACCTTGCACAAAATCCAGCATGGTGGGGTGCCACTGCTTTGGAACCCCCTCTGTCTGTCTGTCTGTCTGGAGGGGGAGAGAAGGATGGATGCAGGAAGGGTCCATTTTCAGTGGTTTTTCTTGCAAAATTCTTGGCGTGTGCACCTCTTGGAAACCTTTCGCTTGAGTGGTAGTTTTCCCTGCTCCAGGATTTTTCGGAGGTGGGGGCTTGCTTCCCTCTCAGTTGTGTGGAGGGCTCGTATCACCACAGTTTGACTTCCAGCCTGGGGGCTGAGCTGGCAGAAAGGTGATAATTAGACAGAGACTCATCCCCCTCTCACTTGAGATGCTGAGTCTCGCTGTGCCCTGTGCCAAGCCAGCATTCCTGGGTTGTCACAGACGTGTTCTGTGGGGTTTGGGGTTTGTTATTATTTGCAGCACATCACCAGGCATTTACCCAGAGAGCTCCTAATTGCAGCAGCGCTTGAGGAGGGGGAAGTGTTTTAACACAAGCTGAGCTAACAGCAGCTTAATTTGTGCCCTGATCTTTGCAAACAGAGAAACTTTTCAGGCTCGGAGGTTTCTCTCCCCGCTCCGTGGTGTCACCCGAGCTGCTTGCGCGAGCTCATTGTTGCTGTAAAAGCCGAGGGAAGTTTGGATTTGCCGGTGCCCACTGAGCCAGATTTGTGAAGCATAAATGAGAAAACCTGCCCTGGCCTCCCCTTGCCATCAAAAGCTGCTCAGGTGGCTCAGCGTGGCAGGCTGCTGGGGGAAGGCGGAGGCGGCTGCTGCACCTGCTCACGCTTTGGCTCGGGCTGGTGGCACAGAGGCTGCCGCGAATTCCCCCTGAGCAGCAAGCTGTTCGTGGCAGGAATGCCTCGCTCAAGGAGCGCTCCTGCCACGACAACAAAGAGCTCTTTGATCCTTTCCATTTGGAGAACTTAAAACGAGAAAGCCAAACTACAATAAGACCAAGTTGGGTCATAAAAAGGAGAGCAGGAGCACCAAAGCGCTCCGGAGTGTAATTGTAGAAGCAGCAAATGCTTTGGCACTTAATTCTGCTTTAGTGTCAGTTCAACATGTTTCACGTTTGAGACTGGAGTGCCTGTGGCCAAATGCTCTGCACAAACAATCCGGGGCTGCTCCGTGGTGAGCTCCGTGTGCTCGGAGAGCCCCCGGCTCCGGCGCGGCCCCTTCGGCTCTGCTGCCCTCAGCTCAGGGACGGAGCTGGCCCTTGGTGTAGAAACTCTGGAGATGCCCTTTGCTGGAGGGCGAGCCTTGGGTGGCTGCTGCAGCTCTAACCCTGCTCCGTAAAAAGCCTGGGAGCCCTCAGCTCTGCTGCCTTGGCGCTGGGCAGCGACTCACAGGGGCACTCCCGGTGACACCAGGGCTGCTCCCCGCCGCGGCTCCGGGCGATGCTCTGCCGGAGCCGGCACTGGCTGCTGCTCGGGCCGTGCTTTCCCTCGCCCCTGCACAGAGCTGGGCGATGCCCCAGAGGTCTCCATGGAAGATGGCATTTAGATCAGGCATTTTATAAGGCATTTATCAGAAATTTGGCTAACAGATACCACACTTTACCACAGCTGTTGGGGTGTGTTTAAACAAAAAAATGCTCTCTGTTATTTCTCTGCAGAGAACTGACCTGCAAGGCATCAGCTCTGTGGTGGCACAAGCCTCGTGGCATGGCCAGGCAGCAGCCCCTGGGGCAACACCAGTAATTCGGGGTGGCTCCTCACAGGCTGACTTGCAGAAAGCCTTTGCAGGAGCAGGGCTGTGCCTCTGATCTGAGCAGGGAGCGTGGCTGGAGCTGCTGCCATGGGGACAGTGGAGGGCAAAAGGCAAGAGCAGACAGTGGGGCACACGTGGGGTACATGACACAGTCATGCCTGCCCTGTGAGGGGATGGGGATGTGGATGTGGGGCTGAGTGTGGGTCCTCTTCCATCACACAGGGCCTGATGGCCCCTGTGCAGCTCTGAGGCTTTCTAGAACTTCTTTACAGTAAAGAATCGGTTCAAAACATCAAGCTCCATGTCTCGAAGGGCGAGTGCTCTGCCCGCTGCCTCCCTGCCAGGGCAGTGAGTGTGAAATGTGGCTCGGCAGCAGCTCCCGGCTGACATCGGGGACGGAGGGTGCAGCCCTGCATCGTTTGCTCCTGGGGAAGGGTGAGCCGGTGGCTGGAGCAGGGAGTGATGCTTGGCCAAAGCTGTCTCCCTTTTCTCTTTGGAGGAGTGAGGGGATGGCTGACAGACCCAAGGGATGATTTGCTATGGCTTAAATAGGGACACCATTCAGTTTTAAGTGATGGGCACCTGATACTTAAAAATTATTGAAAACATTTATAAATTGATATAAATTCTCCTGATAGATTGCTGTGGGTCCAGCTCTCTGTGGTGTAGGTAACATGTGCAAATGATTTATTCGACTGGGGATTATAACAGATGCTGTAAAATTACCTTGTCAGTATTTGAAAATCATTTGTGTGTCTGTGACGTGTCTTAGCACATACAGGAATGCTCTGTTTGGGGAAGTGAGGTCCTTATCCTGATTTATCTCTAGGTACTTGTAAATGTTACTGTAATTTCATGTTATCAAACCATTTAGCTCTTCCTCTTCCAGAACGAAGTTATTTTATCTCATGCACCTTGTTTACTTCAAATTAGCCCTGAGGTTGGCCTGAAGTTGCACCTTGTTATTCCTCCACCTCCTGTCTCTGTCTTAGGCTCTGTCGGCAAATTTGAAGGTATAAGTAAATAGTTTTTTGTTATTAATAGAATAAGTTCCCCCTCCTACACACATGTTTTCTTTTCATTCCAGTCTTCATTTTCCATGAAAATCTGACATTGCAGTACAAGCGGAAACCTCCCAAATTGCGTGAAAAAGCCTTAATTCTCCTAGCAACAAGGTCAGGGCTCAAATCCAGTCCCTTTCCACAAGCGTGGGGGGAACAACCCTCCCAATTACCTGCTCCCCCTGCGGTCCGGATCCGGTCGGTTCACCAGCACCTGGGTTTGGGTGGATTTGAATCTCAGCCACGGTATTGTTTAAAAATTCTCCACTCATCAGGGAAGGGTTTGTAGTGGGCTGAGCCCTGAGAAACCTGGAGCTGGTTTTATGGCTTCCCATTGAAATCTGGTGGAACCCTGTGGTGTTGACTGATTTCCCCCTTTCCCACTCATGTGGCTTTGATCAAACCCAGGACTTGCAGAATGACACCCCCAGGAACTGGAACCACTGAGCTTTGCCCAGTTCTGCTGTTCATTAAAGCGTTTGTGAGCTTCCAGTTGTGGATGGTAAAATGAGGACCTTTGTGCCTATCCAGGATGGAGGCTGCTGGTCCTATGGCAGAGCCCCTGTACAGGCCCTGGATTAGCAGAGTTGTTGCAAAACTTGCCAGAAGTTCCTTTGTCCTCTTAATGAGACCTTCCCTGGTGACGAAACCCTTTAGGCAGGATGGTGCATTGCTGACTTCAGGGCAAACATCACGTTCTGTTGCACAGATGGAATTGAAGCTCTGCTAAAGGCATTAAGTCCTGGAGGAATGGCTGGTCCTGGGGCCTGGTGATGACAAGCCATCCTCTTTTTCCTCTCTTGCTTCCTGTATGCCTCCAGCTGGGGCGTCGTGCCCGATGGTTCCCATCTTGCGGGTGTTTGGGGATCAGGGTGCAGGGAAACCTGCACAGCATGGCCTGGGGGATTTCCCTCCTGGCCCGTGGCCCCCTGGCCTTCCCACAAACCGCAGCAAGCTCCACAGTGATTGTGCAGGACCTTTCAGGAAGGCTGCCCTGGCCGAGCAGGCTGACCTGTCCTTGGGGAAGGGGTGGTGACCATGCGGGGCTCGGCTCCTCGCCCCAGTGTCGTGCCCAGAGGAGCCCCTGAGCAGAGACAGGGGCCTGGGGGCTGAGCAGGTCGCATTGCTGTGGCTTTCCTGTCCCCCCTGGGATGGAATGGCTGAAATGGCTAAAGACTGAGAGGGTTTGATACTGTTTTGTTTGACTGGGGAGAGTTTAATGGTAGCATATGTAGGCCTGCAGTACTGAAAAACTCATTTGACTTCAGTGGGGAGTTGAACTGGGAAATCCTTCCTTTGGCTTTGCTGAGCTTTGCATGGAGTTCTGTGTGATGGTCCATATCACTTTACCCTGTATCTACTGCCTCATACCTCTTGATGCATAAACCAAAATGCTGGTGCACGTGACAGGTGACATTTTAGGTGCAGCACCAGTAACTCAGCAGTTATAGGGCAAAATGTGCTCTGGCAGAAGGTTGTGGGTGAGAAGAATTTCCTCGTGCTCAAGGACTTGAAGATGCTGTTGTGAGATGCTGTGACTCCCTCCAGTGCTGCTTGTGCTGTGTGAGAGTCCTGAGTGCAGAGATCTCGATTCTGCTGCGTTCGAGCCTGGTTCTGGGTCTGTTAGTCTTGATCTTCAGGCTGAGCTGAGCACAGTTTGCCAAAATCTTAAACCAGTGGCTCCCTGGGGAAAGGAGTCCCAGCAGGGTGGGCATTCAGCTGTGGGGTGGTTGGGGAGCAACAGTCATGCTCAGAAGCTTCCAGCTGAGTGCTAATCCTGGCTCCCTGTGCGAGGAGGAAAATACTGCAGGGATGTGGCTTCCTAAGCCAGTTTCTGGAGCTTTGGGTGGCTGCTTTCCATCTGAGATTGAGATTGCAAAAGGGGAAGGGCCATGTCCCCTATGCCACCAGAACTGAAACCCTCTTCCAAACAAACACCTCCCCCAGGAGAGAGGAGGTGTGAAATCAGGCACTGGCACGTTCCCTCTCCATCAGCAGCGCTGGGGTGGCTGAGAACTCATCGCCTCATTTTCCTCCAGCCACGGTGGCATCGGGGGTGGGATGCCATCCCATCTGGGAACCATTCCGGCGTGGGAACAGCGCCTTCCCCTGCTGGTGTCGCTCAGGGGAAGTCGGAGTCGGAGCCAAGCCTGGGGTGTGCAACACATCCCTGAAATAACCACCGACCCCAGGGCTCTCCAGGGCCCCAGGGACCCGAGTGGGGCCAGGGTCCTCGGTGGCTGCAGCACCCCTGGAGCACCCATGTGTGTCCATGTGCCAGGTGTGGCGCTGGGATGTGGCAGGGACAGTGTTCAGAGTGCTGTGGGGGCTTAGACTGAGGCTTGTAATGACTTCAGTGGGATTTGGGTAGTTGTGGGTACAAGCCCATGAGGTGTTTCAGAAGACATATCTGAAGTGAGGGGTAGAAGGGGAAATGCTGTTATTTGGGCCATATGAGATTCTGGGGTTTTGTTTTTTTCTGGTTGAGCATGTTTCCCTAGCATGAGTTCAATGGCTCTCTCCCTAATGGAAAAAAGCAAAGCTGGATGTCTTGCTTTGCTTGCAGTTGAAGGCGCTGGACTGGATAAACTTAACTGTTGTCTTTGAAAAATTTTTCTCTCCTTGGATAAGAGCATTTAAAAAAAAGAAATTACGACCTCACACTTCCATACTGAAAAAAAAAAATCATTTCAATTTCAGCTGATGTTTGTTACGGCTCCTATTAACAATGTTTGAACCAAAAAAGAGGTCCAGATGTGATGATTTTATTTATGCCAAATTGGGTTTTGGTCACTGAACTTGCATTTGGATAACTAATTTTTTCTTTTCTTTTTTTCCCTTTTTCAGCCTGATGGCACCAGTAAGGAGTGTGTCTTCATTGAAAAAGTCTTAGAAAACAACTACACGGCGCTGATGTCTGCGAAATATTCAGGCTGGTATGTTGGATTCACCAAAAAAGGGAGGCCACGGAAAGGGCCTAAGACCCGGGAAAACCAGCAAGATGTACATTTTATGAAGAGATACCCCAAGGGGCAAATGGAGATACAGAAACCTTTCAAGTACACAACAGTCACCAAGAGGACTAAGAGAATACGACCCACCAACCCCAGTTAAAAATAGACAAAAACCGTGTCACAATAAGAAACCACAAAAAGAAAAAAAAAAAAAAACTGCACCAGAGGAATATTTTTACATTAAAAATAAGGAAGAAGCTCTATTTTTGTACATTGTGTTTAAAAAAAATAAAAATAAAAAAAATTAATAAAAGACTAGATGGCAAATGCTGGGGAAAGCTGTTCGGGATTTATTGTGACTTGAAAAATGAAATGAACTGCTCTATTTAAATTGACTTCTTGTTGTTGATGACACACAGGTGCTTATTTTGCTTTTTTTTTTGGAAAGGACAACTTTTCAAGCATATCCCCAGAGGGAAAAAAAAAAATATTAAAAATAAATAAATAAAACCAAAGAAAACCAAAGTTCTTTCCCAAAGTTACTGAGACCCTGCCCCGCAAAGTGCCGGTTTTGCAGTAATTATTTATTGCCCGCTGCCCGCCGGCCCCGGACAAGGTGGTGTGTGCTGCAGCGAGTGAGTCCCGAGGAGCTCTCGACGCATCGATCCTCTGTAACCTTCCTGACGACATAGGGAGTCACGGCTCCGTGATCCTGCATCGTGCTCAGTTCTGGAGAATGCTGCTAAATACATTCAAGTGACTACAAGATGACCTAGTACACCAATGATAAGGGAATATTTTAAAACCAGCTATATTATATATATTATATATATATAAGCTATTTATTTCACCTCTCTGTATATTGCAGTTCCATGAACCAAGTATTACTGCCTCAACAATTAAAAAAAATTATTTAAAACATATGTACATATTTCTGCTGTTCACACTTCTTTCCCCTCCGTGAGTAGTGTGTATTTTATGCATATTTATCTTTTATGCGAGCCCAGCAGGATACGTTCAGGGTAGTTTCCCCACTATAAACTTCATTGCTAATTCCGTAGTTCCTCCTGTTCCTTAATCCCGTCTTCCTCTTCCTCCCTGGTTGTTGTCACAAGGAAGAGTCTCATGGGGTGATGGTGGGCTGAGTGTGAGGGAATCCACGTGGGCGTTTTTCAAGAGCAGCACATTTGATGCTTTTCAGTCCAAGGAATATTTCCTAAAGCTTTGGCCAAGCAGAAAGTAAACTGGAAAATGAGCATCTGACTCCATTAACACGTGCTTACGTGTGGCTGGTGTTTCCTTCGCCAGAGGTTTTAGAGGGGCTGTTGGTTTCAGCTGTTTAATTCAATACTATGCCTTTTAAAACTTGCCCTCAACCAGGAAGATTTCCTCCGGGAATTCTGCATAGGACATGGGTGATGTAAATTGTCCCACATACAGAAAGCAGGGAAAAGAAGCAGGATGAAATAACTGACCTCAGATTTCAGCTGGAATGGCAACCAAGCCCAAGTGAAATTTTAAGGAGAAGCTCGCCCGGCTTTTTCCTTCTTTCTGTGTGCAGACATGGCTGCACTCCCTGGTTACAGCCGGGGCTGGAAATGCTCAAAGCCACTAAGAAAGCTTTTTCTTGTTAATCAGGAGAATGACTCTCCCCAGAACAAGCCTTCCCAAGATAACTTTGAGAGCTGCAGCCAAATCCTGCAGATCAAAGCTGTTTGGGAGATGGTGCAGATAAGCGTGCAAGCTCGAGGATGCTTATCTGAACCAATCTCCAAACCTTGCAAGCCTAGAGAAAAATGAGCAGTGCTAAGGAGGGTCGCTCCGTGCTGCTCCGGGAGAGGCTGGGCGGCCGTGCAGGTGATGCCTCAGCCCAGCTGAGCACGGGAGGTCACTCACAGCCCCTCTCCCGGGGGATCACCGGGCACTGCTCTCCTGCTGCACCTGGAGACAAGCACAGGACCCAATAGCACAGTGGTGGAATTGGTTGGTGGGGGCTGGAAGGCTTTGCCAGCTTTGTCTTCAGATTGATTCATGTGGGAAAGATTTGGGGGAAGTTCAGAGGAGTGCTGGGGGTGGAGGATTGGGAGCGGCTGGAGATTTGCTGTGTTAGTACCTCCAAGAGGAGAAACCCAGTTGATTTCCAGAGTGAGAAAGGTTTTATGGGTGCCTTTTTTCTCCTTGAAATATTGCCATGGCCCGTGGCCCTGATGGTTTCACTGTCAGAACGAGAGGCTTTGTTTTTCGTTGGAGAAATTCGAAGGGGTGGTGGCGGTAAATTCTGGAGAAGTCTGGGCGGAAGGGACCTCCTCTGAGTGAGAGCAACCAGGGAGGATCTGCTCCCTGTCCCACAATGCCCACTGCGTTTGGAGAGTGGCACGTGGGATTGAGGGGCCATGCATTGGTAGCTGGGGCCTCTGGCACTCAGGTCATTGGTTTACAGGAGTATTTCCTGGACAGCAGGAGGACAGGCTCCTCAGGCTGTGAAAAGTCAGAGTGGTGAGGAGGTGTGATGTTCACCTGGATTAGGTGCTGTTGGAGCGATTTGTTGGCTGAGGATGGTGCATATTCAGTATTTGTGTTTGAACATCTGCTCTTCAGGCTTTAACAACAACAAAAGCAGGCATAAAGATGAGAAGAATTCACACCAGGTTCCCTTCAGAGCACCTTCACATTGGACAAGAGGGTGCTCTGGGAAGGAGACGTTCAAGAAGTGAATAGAAATACAGGAAATCCATCCTGTTCCCAGCACTGGACAGCCCTGTGCTTGTGGCCACTGGACACGTGGTGCTCCTGGCCTGGGTGGTGCTCGGTGGTCAGGCCAGGGGTTGGTTGTGAGTGGTTGCCAACAGCCCCATTGGACAGGTCCCTCTGCTGACCTCCAGTGCAAACAAGAAGCTTGTCTGTGCTGTTTAACCTCAATTTTTCCTTTCAGAAGATCTTCAGTCTCCCTGAATATGAGCTGAGATTTGCCATGTAGGCGATTGCATTTGATTTACTTTATATTGAGGATTGTTAATGAGGATTTAATTGCTATTGTGGGAACCACCTCAAGAGCGAGGGGTGTAACTCCAGGGGACTGCTTGAAACAACTGGTGGCATTAATGTGTGTGGAGCTGTGAGTGGGCACACTTTAACACTGCTTAATCGGGTTTAATAAAAGCTGCTTGGAGCTCCTGTCTCAGAAATACTGCTGGATTTGTCACAATGCTTCCATAGCTGAGATCAGATAGAGGCATTCTCTGATAACACCGTTGTCACGAAGCTGGGTGCAGGCGCTGCTGAGCACACTGAGGTGTGTGTCCTGCCCAGGAGGGAAACTTTGTGGGCCTAAGGAAGTTTTTTGATCCTGTTGCACAAACCAGGGCTGTTTGGTGAGACCTCCTGGGTGGTGGATCTCCCATGCTGTCCCTGTGATGGTGAAGGCTCAGTGGTCAAAGCTCAGCTAGGCTGTGTCTGGTCCAAGGAGGGCAAACCCTTCAGCGTGGTGTTGTGCCCTGCCTGGGGCTTACCACTGGCCGAGAAGACAAAGAGTGTCCTGGTCCCTGTGCAAGGTGTTTTCCAGCTCCCTGCTGTGCCTCCCTGGAGCACAGAGCTGTCAGTGGGTGGGAGCAGGTTGGCATCCCTGCAGCTGGAGCCCTGCAGTTGGTGTGGCCTTTCCTGCTCAACAGCAGGGTTGTTTTGTTCTGTGTGTGTGCCTTGCTGCTGCTGCAAACACAGGTGCCACGGCTGGCGCTGCCCTGGAGTGCCCTGATGGAGCTGATCCGCCCCTCTCGGCTGGCTTTTGGCAGCGCTCCCTTTGGGAGCACAAGCTCAGGAAATTCGTGTTTGTTTTCTCTGCTGTCCTCGCAGTCTTTAGCTCAGGATCATCCCAGTGGTGCTGGTTCACAGACTGACAGCTTGGATGAACTTTCTGTAGATGTGGAGCAGCGGGACAGCTTCTTCCAGGAGCTTGTTTGCAGTTTTAGCTCTGCCCTGCTGCAGGCAGGGGTCATGGCACCTGCCCAGGTGTAGCCTACCTGTGCTGGGAGTGGATCCCCTCAACTACATCTCTTACACATCAGCACCTGTGATATCTGTGCAGTTATAATTATAGCAGCTTCTGGGAGACATCCTCCCACGAATGTCATAAGGTGGGACAAGGTGAGAAGGAAGCAGTCGGGTCAAAAATAATGAAGTTTTGGGAAGGGGTGCTGGCCTAGTACTCCAGTGTCAAGAAGACCTAAATTCTGCATTTCTGGCTTCTGCAATTAAGGCCATGGTCCAAATGAGCTGGATGCTCTCCTGCCTGTGAGCCCTGTGTGACTGTAGGTGCACGCTGGAGTGGAGCAGAGGTTGGGGAGGACCCTGGAAAGCACCGTGAGGCCTGAACTCAGCTCAGCCCTGCCTGCTGCACCACCTCAAACCACCTTGGTCTTTGCAGCAGCTTATTTCCCTGGGCTCACAGAAGCATGGCAAGGTGGAGGTTAGGTCTGGTTTAAGCCAACAAGCAGCCTGTACCAGCTCTTGGGGCAAGGCTTGAAAGGCACATGTGTAACACAGGGGGTGTCCTGCTCCATGGATGTCCATCAGCTTTCCTTGATTCTCTCAGCAATTTGGTGTCTCTGTACTTTCATGAAAGCAGTGGAATGAGAATGCAGCCAGGACTTTGGACTCCAGCTGGAGAAGATGGTCTTTGTCTTGTCTAGGGTAGTTTGTCCACCAAGAAAGGTCTGACTGAGCAATTGGAGTCACCCCGGGTGGGACAGGCTGGGTAACAGAAAGCATGGATTACTCTGGCTCCCAGAGCGCGCTGTGTTACCATGCCTACCTTTGAGAAATAAGGCTGGAATATGTGAAAAAGTGTGTGTGTGTGTGTGTGTGTGTGTGTGTAGTGGTGGTGGTTCTTTTTTAGGGCCCTGGAGAACTCTACAGCACAAGTATCTGCTGATGCAGGAGGAAGAGGAACTCTGTGTGTGGGTCTGTACATCCCCCCTGCACAGCCCGCACCCCGCTTGGTCCCACCCTCCAGCAGAGTGACAGGGGTCACACCAAGCAGGGGAACAGCTCTGCTCTGCCCTCCGCTCTCCAGGTATTAAACACTGTGGCTTGTGTCTGCTGCAGGGAGAGCAGGTATATTCCTATGCAGAATTTCCTGGTGCTGTGCCAAAGGGTGGAAGTTTATACTTAAGATTCACAACAGCTGTTTAAAGTGCCTATGTCTCGTGCCAGCCATACCACCTGAATGGCCAAGGGATATATATAAAACTTCAATTATTTTTTGAATGTTTGTTGTTATTCATTTGGAGACAGATGAGAGGAGATTCCTCACAAATGATGTAACCTATGTAGACTCTGTTATTTCCAACAGTGTGACTGAGAAATTAGGGAGGAAAAACCAGGTCAAACTGAAACTTTTCTTTTTTTACTTTTTAAGTGAGACAAAGTACTGAGTGGCGTGATTGGGGTTTACCAGAAACGTTTAATTCACCCTAATAACGATTTCTTTAATTTCTTTAAATATATGTTATTTTACAGGGGAAAAGAAGCTTCACTTTGAAAGCAAAAAACAATTATTTGATGTGTAAAAAAGTCTCCCCTGCCTATTTATCAATTGAAACTGGTTTGAGCCCCCCACTAAAACTTCAATCCTATGGCAGTTTGCTGTTTCTTCAGCAAATGCTGCCTTGCTCCACTGGCTGAGGCTCTGGAACGAACCTTTCCCAGAGCCCTCTGATGGGTGCAGACCCCAAACCTTCTCTGAGTTGGCCCTGTCCTACCCATTTCTGCTGCCCTCCTTCTGGCCCCCCCCTTCCCCCTCCATTTATCAGAGATTGAATCCTGGCTGATGGGAACAAAGCTCAGAACCCTATTCCCTTTCTCCTGGGGCATTTTAAGATTGCAATGCCTGGGTTAAGGTGCCAACCCAAGGAGATGTACACTGTGAGCATCCCCTGCAGAGCCCCTGTCCCTCAGCAGTGTCTGGCACATACTGGGGGCTCTGTGGCCACCAAGACCTGTGAACTCAGTGGTTACTGACACAGAGAAGCCAAGCTGTGAGCTCTGGGCTGCTGGTGACCAGTGCCTGACCGTGTTTGTTGTGGGTGGGACTCGTTTCTACTTGGAAAATTATGGAAAGTTTAATCCAACCAGTGCAGCGTGAAGGTGGCTGACACCTGCCTGGGCAAGGGCTGATTCCCAGCTCTGGAGCAGACTGAAGGGGAACTGTCTGCACATCCCCGGTGGCTGCCAGGCTGGAGGACCCGTGGCTGAGCCACAGGAAGCGTAGCTGAGTTATGCTGGGCTTGGAAAACAACCGGTTGAGTTTCCCAAGCCACATCAAACCCATCTAAAGAGAGATGAATTGGTCTGCTCAGGCCTAAAGGATAGAAAACACTGCCTTTGTTTTGAAAAAAACAACCGCAGCGGCCAGGAATAACAGAAGACGTAACCGCACCAAAGCCTCTAATGGGAGTTTCCTCCCCGGCTGAGCAGCACAGGCATCCCGAGGTTCGTGGTGTGTTTTGAGGGATGTCCTGGATGCAGGACAGCAGGACCCAGCTGGGGGAAGCACTGCAGGTGATGCTGACATTCCCCTTCCCAGCTGAGGGCTCGTTCCTCCCTTGGGATGTATTTTCACTGACTTGTGCAATCCCAGTCTTGGAAGGGCCATTTTTTCCTCCAGAAGAGGAAATTCTGAACCTGCTCGTGCCCCGAGTAAATGCAATGAGCTGTGGTAACCACGGGAGAAATTAATAATTGGGCAATTTCACCCTGAAACTTCCCAGCCTGGGGATGCAGAGATGTGTGCCCATTTTGGGGTACACCAGCATCAGCACCCAGGAGAGATCTGCCAGCAGAAATTCTGGCCTGGGTGGAGCAGCAAGGGAGCAGGGGAAGGCTCTCCCAGTGTGTTGTGAGGCTGTGCGGAGTCAGCCGGCAGCAGCCCCTGTGGTGGCCGGTTTGGAGCTGGCTGGGAGCCCAGCGTGGCCAGCTGGGAGGGGACCATGGCACGGCCTGGAGCCGCCGCGTGCCCGGGGATTTGTGTGTGGGGCCGAGAAGCGGCGTCAGGAGCCAGAGGGAAGGGGATGGTGTGCGAGGGGCCACGGCCCAGCCTGCAGTGCCTGAGTTCCTGGGAGGTAGCAAATGTTACTTTGATCAGATGATCGGATTTGCATGAATCAGAATGTAAAAATCTTGGCCGGGCTTTACAAAGGAGCCTAGAGAAATGAGCTGCCTCTTTATCTATGTATCTGACACGAGCACAGAGTGAAAACCCTTCCACTCCTCCGTGGGACTATTTTCCAAGGAGAGACAGCTATGTGGAGCTTAGATGTTGTTTACAGCCATGGCAGGCTTTCGGGCTGTGATCATCTCTGCTCGAGAGCTTTCAAAAGGATAAAATGAGCCTCCTATTATACGGACTGAAAATAATCCTAAATGAATAACACACATGCAGCCTTCACAGGCACACATTTCTGAGCCATTGGAAATGTTGGCACATGCAAACAAACAAAAACACATGTCTCGGGCCTCTGGTTTTCATAGATTTCTGCATGCCATGACATTTGGGGGGATGGCATTGCCAAGAGCTAACGAACCAGATTCCCAGGCTTCACTTGCAGAGCTGGCTCAGTGACGCAGGGACTAAGAGGGGAGGCCTTTGGGCTGAGAACGGGCTCTGGGGACCACAGCATTGCAGGGGAGCCTGCCAGGGGTGCCTGCCCATGGGGGGACAAGGCAGCAGGGAGGGCTGCTCCCTAGGGAGCAAGGTGTGCAGTGGGGAGGCTCTGGAGCAAGGTGTGCAATGGGGAGGCTCCAGTGCAAGGTTTAAAATTGGGAGGCTCTGGAGCAAGGTGTGCAATGGGGAGGCTCTCTGGAAGCTCCCTGAGACCAGGGATCTGCACCCACCTCCACTGAAAGGCAAAGAGATGGTGGAGAGCAATTTCTTGGAAACCCGCAGCTGACAGCAGTGCCTAAAGCACCCTCTGGAGAGAAAGTCTGGGTGAGTCGCACGTGGATGACTCCGTCTGATCCTGAAGTTGGCTTGACAGTGACATTGGCAATCACCATCAGAGGCAGCACCAGCCCCTGGGGACCCAGGGGTGAGGGACAGGGCCCCTGCATCTGCCCAGAGCTGGCAGAGATCTGGCCTTTCCGGGCTGTGCCCTGCAGAGCGGCTGGCGCGACCCACGGCGCTCACGCAGCTCGTGTGCTCCCTCCGTCTGCCTGCCTGCCCGTCTGGATTCCTTGGGAAAGGTAAAACACCGTTTCCTGCAGGGTCAGATATTTTGGAGGGGGAAGAAAGCAATTTGTGGCTGTGTTGTCTGCCTGATCAAAAGTGTTACCGGACTCAGCTACACAATGTGCACTCTTTAAACCGGTCCCAATTAGCCCTTCTTGCTAATGCTGCATTTCATTCCTGGGAGACTGCACTGGGAGAGCTGTTATGACTTTGTGATTGTGCACATACCTTTATGTGCTTTCATTCTTAATCCCCTTTTTGCAGAAGCCAAAAGGTCTTCCAGCCAGAAAGGAAATCAAAACCTTTTGTTGGCTGCTTCATAAGAATTAAGGGTGGGATGAAGGTTGTAGCAGGATCTTAATTAGCCATTGTAAATAACGAGAGCGGCAGTGCCTGCAACCATATACCACCTTGGGTTGAGATATTGTCAGACCACACAAAGCTAGGTGAATGGGCAGCACAATGGCAGATAAAATTCACCCCTGATAACTGCAAGGCGAGGCATGGCAAGGAATAACTGGAGCTGTGCATGCACTCTGCCGGGTTCCACGTTAATTGTAATCGTTTATGCTCACAGAACGAGGGCAATCACAGCCACTCTGGGGTCTTTTTTCCTTTTTTGCTGTTGTGAAAGTAAAACAAAATATGAGGATGGTTAAAGAGAGGGATGTAAAATATTCCCTAAAGCCTGTCTGCTCACAGCAGAGATCCGGAGGAGACCCTCGCTAACACGCCGGGCTTCTCTCTGGATATCTGATCTCAAAAGGGGATATAGTGGAAATAATAAGTGTTCAGAGGCTGACAATGAAAATACTTAGAGGCCTGGTGAGGGAATGCTTTATGTAGGTATTGAAAGGACTGTGCCTGCTTCATTTAGAGACAGGAAAGTAATGAATAGTCTAGACTGCAGAGAAAGTAAATTGGGATCTCCCACTCACCTGCTCTCCCAACTCAGGGAAATTCAATGAAAGGCAGCAAACGTCAAAACTGCTGAAAGAGAGCGGTTCTTGACTTGGGGAAAATTAACATATAGCATGGAAATTAAGCTTTGGGATCGGACAATGGGAGCCTGGAGACCAGCCTCACAGGGCAGGGTGCTGGGCAGCACAACCCCTTACAGACTGGTGCTTCACCCATCCCACCCAGTGAAAGCCATTGTGGTTCAACCTTGTTTCGTCCATGTTAAACAGCTCTGAAGAAAGAATGAAATAACTCCAGGTGTGCTCTGAGTCGTTACCCTGTCCTGTGTCACATGGGCCTGCCACTCTCACACTCCTGTGCTGGCTGAGGGAGCAGCAAAGACACTCCATGATGGCCTTGTAGGACACTTGTAGGGTCCATTCTGTCTGTTAGGTTTTCATTCCAACAAGAAGCTCCACAGGCACCTCTTCCCAAGGAGGCCTTTGCCCATGTGGCAGCCGCCCTGGTTGCAAACCCTTCCTTGCCTTTTCTCTTGGTGCTTTTCAGATCCCAAAGCCCTTCCTTCATTGCAAAGGGACCATCCCATTTGCTCCCCTGTGGGACAGTGCCAGCTTGGGCTGAGGCAGGGATGTAAGGCTGTGTGTTGTATGGCACTGGAGAGGGGAACTGTCCTGCCTCTTCCCAGGGTCACCCGGCCCTTCTCCAGCCCTCGCTGCCTTTCACACCAGCCAGCCAGACAACCCAGCACAAGCGGTCCCACTGTGGAGGTGGAGAAGTTGGGGTTACTCTTCTGATCTCGAACATGGCCAGTTCTGCCCTCTATGTTTCACAGCCTGACTGTACAAGCTCCTCACACACATTCGGCCTGAGATCTTTTGTCCTCAGGGGGATTTGGGTGTTCAAGTCCCATCCATTTGGCACCCTGCAGCCAGATTGCTCCCGTGATCTCAGGACAAGATTCGTGCACACGGGGGTTTAAATGGCTCTGTGGCATGGTTGGCTGGGAAGCACCAGAAATAGCTGCTGGTGGGAGGCAGGTCTGGCTCTGGGAGCGCCGAGGCCCTGCAGTGGCTGGGTGTCCCCTCCAGGAGAAGGAGCGGGCTGGGCTGGGCTGGGCAGCCCAGCTGTGGGCCCAGCTGTGGGTGCTGCCGGCAGACGCTGCCGTGGGTGGTCTGAACCCGGCCCAAGGTGCCCTAATCTACGATCTGCTGCAGCAGCCAAGTGATTCAGGGCTGGATGTTTGCTTCGTACCTCTGCGAGGGGGGAGCCGAGATCGTGGCGTGCTCCTGGAGGAAGACAATGGAGGCAGACCCACACTCTCTCCGGGTGGCTCCTCCAAACCGAGAGTGGCTTTGCTGGGCAGTGGGACCGACTGCCACCAGCTCAGCCACAAGGCTGGCAAAGCCCTTCTCTCTGCCAGGATGTCACTCTCCAAAAGCATAGAACAAGCAGGAGGCAGGGATCGCCTTCAGGAAGTGACTGACTTGGCAAATAAACCAAAACCCTGCCCTTGGGTGGAATTCCTGACATGTAAATTTATGTGACTTGTGTGTAGCGAGGGAGCCGGGAGCGGTGATGGAGCGAATACCTTATGGTTTGTGCTTCATTAAACACCTTTCCAGCCAAGCCAAGTGGTTCCTGCACCAGAACAGCAATCAAAGCCTCTCCTGGCAGCTCCCCAGCCGGAGGGAAAAGGGCCACGCTGTCCCCTGGGACATGGAGAACAAGCTCCAGGGTAGGCTGGGGAACAAGGATGCCTGAAGCAGCCCTGCTGACCGAGTCTGTCCTGCTCAAAGAGGCCAGAAAATCATCACTCCAGGAGAAATTACCCCAAGTCCTTGAAAATGGCGGCAAAAATGCATCAAAGGAGTATGAAGAGATGAAAGATTAGCAAAAGTCTTTTGATTTCCAGAGAAGTGGTGGTGTGTGCAAGTGAAAATGTGACTGTGGCTGGAGGTCGGAGAATTGCTGTGCCTTTGTCTGCTGGCAAGTAGCTGAACTGGAGCATTTTGTTTCATTATCTACTTTTTGGGGTTTATTATCAGCTTCACATCTGTCATGCAACTTCTCTGCTGTTTGATCGGTGTTGCTCGTTCCAGACCAGGAACTGCATCTTCCTGGAGGGCACAGGGACACCTGCTAGAGATGCTGGATGTGCTGGGATGGTGGAGGGGAAAATGTGAGCACCCACCTGCATGAAGACCTGGTGGGGTCCCTCTGCTGCTCTGCTGCATTTCAAACACCTTCTCGTTCACTGATAGCAGGGGTAAATTGAGTCAATTATCTCCCACCATCTCTGTTGAAAGTGGTACTTAATCCCTTCCTTTAAACCTTTTATCTGACATTAAATGGTCATTAGTTAAAAAGTTAAGCTGACTCACTTTCCAGCTGGAAAAACCTTTATAATTGCAGTAAAATTGCACCCAGGGCATGTACTGATAACATTGTTTCAGGGAACAAACAAAAACCACCATCAGTTTTGTATTCATTATTTTTCTGGGTAAATGAATTAAACAAACAGGATCCCTGGTTTGTAACTTGTGGGCACATTGTTGTGTTTACTATCAGACCTTCCTGGAAATTTCCCGAGTCAGAAGAAACATTTAAACCATAACCAGCCACACGGTTCTGGTGGGACTCGTTCCCAGTTGTAAATAATAAAGAAGTCTTTAGGGTGATGAGGAGGAATTCAGATTCATCTCCCCAGTGTTTTCAGTCAAACCCAGGAATCCAAGACCCTGCTGCTTTGGGTGGAAGCTCTCGGAGTGGGGAGGGATGGTGGTGGGGAAGCCAGGGATCGATGCTCAGGTGAGCGAGAGCAGGAGACCTGACTCACCTGCCTGTCCTGCTCCAGGGACTCAGGAGCTGTTTGCAGCAACGAGTCTTTGCTCTTGGCTAGGCACCTACACCTACACCTAGACCTTCACCTTCATCTACAGCTTCACCTAAACCTTCACCTTCACCTACATCTTCACCTGCACCTGAAACTTTTCCTACACCTACACCTACAGCATTATCTTTACCTACACGTACACCTTCACCTTCACCTATACCTACACCTGTAGTTACACCTTCACCTACACTTACATGGTACCACCCTGGAGGGGCTCAGGTTTTCTCCCAGAGCTGCTCTGTCTGGGATGTGTCATGGAAGCACAGACTGGTTCATGGTGGAAGGGACCTCAAAGCCCATCCAGTGCCACCCCTGCCATGGGCAGGGACACCTTCCACTATCCCTGGGTTGCTCCAAGCCCCATCCAGCCTGGCCTTGGACACTTCCAGGGATGGGGCAGCCACAGCTTCTCTGGGCAACCTGTGCCAGGGCCTCGCCACCCTCACAAGGGAAGAATTTCTTCCCAATATCCCATCTAACCCTGCCATCTGGCAGTGTGGAGCCATTCAAAGGAATGGAGAGGGAGCCAGGCTCAGTGGGAGCTGCTGGGAGAGCCATCAGCCCCTTCTGCTGCTGACCATGGTGTGAGCTGGGACAAGGATGGGGCGATGCAGTCAGTGCCCCCACCCCACCCTGCACCCCCTGACCAGCAGCCCGGGGCACACAGGGACACCCTCACCTGTGCCTGGTCCTGGCACCACCCCAGGGGACACCTTCAGCAAGGCCATGCTGAATCTGGGGTTGGACTGAGTCGATTAAACAAGGGCTAAACATTAAATCAGGAATCAGCTAAGGGTCTGGTGAAATATAACTGGGAATTTTGTCCTTCTTGCCTTGAAAAATACATCTAAAGGAAAATGATTAAGTTTTGCATTTTTTTAACCAGGTTTTTTTTTACTTGGAAAGTTCTTTGTCTTTTTCCAGCCTAGAAACAAAGTCTAGAAATATTGAAATGTCAAAAGAATGCATTTCAGGTCCCAGGTTTTCTGTTTTGACAAAAACACAGGTTTCCTTCGATGCAAAATTTTTGCTCATCTGTAACTGTGTGGATATTTCCAGTCAGCTCTGACGTTGATTATTCAGTTCATAAGTTTTGAAATGGCAGTGCTGAATTATCCCAAGGTTAAAAGTGCAGTGCCAGGACCTCTCCTCCAGCCCCCAACCCTGTGTCACCATGGCAGGGCAGCACGAAGCCAGAGCAGGGCACCAGGGGGGTCAGCTGGTGGGTGGATCAGGGCTGTGTTCCCATGGGCCAGTCCAGCTCTTTCCACCGGGCAGTTTCTGGCCAGTTTCTACCTGAAGCCCCGGAGCAAGGGGAACCCTCTCCCCAGGACCCGAGCACTCTGTGCCGGAGGCATCGCTTCCAGGCAGCAATACTGCTCCTGCTTAATTCACTGGTAAATGATGGATTGTGTGGTCCACAAGCCACTGCACTGAATTTACATGACAGGGATGAAGTTTCTGCAGTGAAAAGCCTCCCATGGCTGTGGGAGCTCAGCTGTGCCCCACAAGGTCCCGCTGATGTGTGGGCAAGGTTTGTCCCCAGGTAAATGGATGGGAACTGACTCCAACCCTTCAGGCTGCCCCCTGTATCAAGGCCTGGGTCTGTTTTTACCTGTGGACACTTTCTCAACAAGCCACACGACCAGGCTGTGGCTGTCCCGTCGATGCTGGGCGAGTGGGTTATTTGCAGTTGTTGGAGCGTTGTGCTGGTGCTGGCAGGGAGCCCTCCCTTGCTCCCCGCTCTGCCAGCAAAGGAGAGCGGCTGTGCATCATCTGCCATAGCCAGGGAGCTGGCAGCACCAAAGGCTCGTGGGGCTCCTCCGTGTGTTTCCCAGGAGCTCGGTCCTGTGCAGGATTTCGTGGCAATAACAGCAATGGAACAGAACAGCCACGAGCGCGGGCTGAGAGCAGCCCCCGTTGCAGGGCCCGGGCTGCTCGTGCGTGGCTGCCAAGCTCTCCACGCCGGACTGGGCTTTACTGAGGCTCTGCTTTTGGGGCTGGAGGCTTGTCCAGCATTTAGCACTCCAGGGTCTTTGCACGAGAAAAGTCATCGTAACCAAAGGCAGGACAAAGCGCGACAGAAACGCGGCGGAGCAGGAGGCCCTTCCCTGTGCACAAGAGCTGCTGTGAGAGGCTCCTGTTTGCATAACGAGGAGCTCGGCTCTTGCTGTCTGCCTGACTCATTTATGCTTTTCTGCAGCTCCGAGCCCCAATCCAGCCAGACTTGACATTAGCAGATGCCAAATGAATATTTGCACAAATGTTCACCAGCGAGTTTTCGTGCCGCTCCCTCCCTCAAGGTGGCAAGTGTGGGTGTGGAGGGAGCTGCCCTGCCCGTGTTTGCGAACATGTCCCTTTGAACTCCCTGGCGGGGAGGGTGAAAGAGAGGGGAAAAGGTTTTCCAAGCAAGAAAATAAAAATAATTAATTTTAAAAAAGTCATCTGAACAGGTTCCAGCCTGTGTTATTTTGTTGTTAGCCCAGAAACCTGTGGATACTGAAATCTGGGAAAGGAGTGGAGGAAAGGAAACGGACTCAGAAAGAGCGGGAACGTGGTGAGAAACAAAGCAAAGCCGAAAAAGCCTCACATCATGACTTTGCTTTGTTGATATGAAAATTAGACTCATACAAATTAGTAGGAAATATCCTGTTTCTTTTGGGGCGTTGGGGGAGGAGGAGGTATTAACCATAGAAAGGGAACTCTCCGGCCACCCCAGGGAAAGTGGGAAGTAAGCGCTGGGTGATGTGTTGACTTTAATGCAGGACAGGAGTCTGCTGCTGGGAGCAGCACTAATCCTGCCTCTGCCCTTGGGCTGCAGCAGTTCACATCCTCCTTTGTCTCCTGGACACGAGTGCCCAGTTCCAAGCGGTGCCCACAGGATTCTGTCCCGGGCACAGTGACCCCCGCCTTGGCTGTAGCTGGCTGGAGGGGCTGGCTGGGGCAGGGTTTCCAGCTGAGGAACCCAAATGTGCTCACCAGGAGGCTGCCCAGGCTGGGCACAACCGTGGCTGTTCTGCCACGCACAGGAAATCTCAGGGATTTAGGGATGACTCCCACGGGATCAGCACAGGCCCTTCCCATTCCCACAGCCTTCCCGTGGCACGGGTGGGAGGCAGGATCCGGCCACCTTCCCCAGGCCTCCTGAGGCTCCGGCGGGCTTTGCCACGAGCCCGGGAGCGGGGAGCGGCAGCGGAACGCCTGAGGATGGAAGAGTTAAGCACACCCTGGCAGCGCTCCCCTCCCTCCCCTCCCCAGGCTCATCTAGCAGATGGGGGAAATACTAATTATCCCCGAGCGAGTGGTAGCTGTGCGCTGAGGGCGATGCTGTCCTGGAGCGGTGCCACCAGCCCAGCACGAGGCAGCGCTGCTGCGGGAGTGGGGTGAGCCTGCTCGGGGTGACCCACAGGGACCTGCTGGCGCTGTCACCAGCCTGGGAGGAGGATACTGCAGCAAACCCTGTGCTCAGGAACCGCAGCGAGGGCTGGAAACGGGCTTGGCTTTTCCCATCTTGCTGTACCCTTGCTTTGCTGATATCCCTAATTCCTCACAGAAATTCCCAAAAGAAGAAGTAGTTTTTATGCACTGCAGTACATCCTTGCAGATAACTGGAAAGCTGCTCTGGCAGACACTGTTGCCTTAAAAAACAAGCAAACAAGCAAAAATCCATGTATTTAGCATGTCTGAGATGCCAAAGGTGCCTTGTCAGCAGGCAGCTCGTCCCTGGGGTCTGCCGGGCTGGAGGGGCCGGTTCCAGCTCTGCCTTTGGGGTGAGGGTCTGTGCATCTGCCGCTCCCTTCTCCCCCAGCTCCCTGCCACCGCTCCGGGCTCTGCAGATGAAAGCTGTGCTCCAAACAAAGCATTATTGATTATTATCCCCTCGAATTTCAGAGCGGGCTTGCATTTCATGTGCGCGCCACAGCGCACGGGCTTGCTGGAATAAATAACACATGGGAGCCTGTTCGTACGCCGAGTCAATAGGGAGCTGTCGGCTTTCATGCGATTTCACACATTTTTTCAGCTAGCTCAGCAATCCAAATGCAAAAACCCAGCAAACAGGGACATCGTGTTTATTTCTGACAATCCCTGGGGAGGGCTGCATCCGTAAACCAATGAATGGATTACACTCATCCATAGATGATGGGGTTTTTTCCATCTGTGACAGATATTATATGGAAAATCTCCATTTAATATCTGATCCAAGAATAATTCAATACAAGTGAGTAATATAAGTTAAAAATGCTGTAAATTCTGCTTAACTCCTTCAGGGCGGAAGGCAGAAGCTGGTGGAATGGTGCTTGCCCCTGGTGTCTCGACTCAGAGACCTCACATCCATACAGCTCTCAGGAGCACAGGCTGTGACAAAGTGATCATGTTCAGACCCTTCTGAAGGGCATCCCAGAAGCCTGGCTGGGAGTCTGAAAGGCAGAAGTTGCAGGTAGATCTCAGTCAATGTTGTCATGGTGGAACTGGTCTTCTGGACTAGTCCAGAGTCCTGGAATCACAGAATCACAAAATGTTTTGGGTTGGAAAGACATCATCTCATTCCGGCCCCCTGCCACAGGCAGGACACTTTTCTGGGTTGCTCCAAGCCCCATCCAACCTGGCCTTGGACACTTCCAGGGATGGGGCAGCCACAGCTTCTCTGGGCAACCTGTGCCAGGGCCTCCCCACCCTCACAAGGGAAGAATTCCTTCCCAATATCCCATCTACCCCTGCCCTCTGGCAGTTTGAAGCCACTCCCTGTGTCGTGTCCCTCCATCTCTTGTAAAGAGTCTCTCTCCATCTTTCTTGTGGGCTCCCTTGAGGTACTGCAAGGTTGCAATTAGGTCACCCTGGAGCCTTCTCTTCTCCAGACTGAACAATCCCAGTTGTCCCAGCCTTTCCTCACAGGAGAGGTGCTCCATCCCTCTGATGATTCTGGTGCCTCCTCATGCCTGGATGGAGCACTCAGGGCATGGGTCAGCAGCTGCAGAGTGGTGGTGAACAGTTAATGTGTGGCCATCAGTCCAGAATTGCTGCTGGTGGGTGAATGCCTGCCCGGGGGTTGTGCAGTGTGGGCTGGGGCTCTGCCCCTCCATGGCTGTTGGCACAGGGTGCCAGGGGTGCCCTGCAGACAGACTGGGGGATGAGGCTGTTGGATGAGATTCCTGAGCAGCAGAGTGGGGACCACAGAAGCACCCTAAGCAGACAGGGGTGAGGCTTCTGGCTGAAGGCTGCAAACATCCTGATGCCGGGCTCTGTGCACCAGCATTTGCCCTTTGGGTCTTCCAGTGGTGGCTTCCAGGAACTCCTGATCTGGTTTGGTCTGGATGAAAGGGGCAGATCATGAGTAAAAGACTCCAGACCTTCTCCTGAAAACTCACTAGGATGTCCTAGAAGCTGTGGGAGTGACTGAGACACGAGCTGGGTACCAGGAATGGAAGTTGAGGTGATCAGCTTCTGCTCCCTGCTCTGATAGCCTGGCACTCTTAAAAATTAATGTGGTCCTGAATTTATACCAGCATGAACAGGAGCTGAGCACTAATGACCACACATTTACAGGCTGTCACTGTGGGGTTTGGCTCACACAACCACTAAATGATAGTGGATCGCTCCTGAGTGCTCTGGTGCTGGTCAGAGCGACAAACCAGTACAGTCCTTGAACCCACACAGCTGTCAAGTGAATCAAAAACCTCTCTGGGGTGAGAAGCCAGCACTGTACCAGCCAAAATGTGTGCAGTGTCACAGGTCCAGCTCTCAGCCCTTGCTTGGGTGAAACTCATATTAAAAGCTTTTCCTGAGCAAGGCTGACTTTCTGAAGAGGCCAGGGTCGGGCTGTTTGTCCTCCTCGTGGCTTCTCCATGGTGGCAGCTTGTTTCAGTAATGAAACGCTGCATCAGGGCTGCAGGCTGGCTCTGGCTGGCTTTGGGCAGTGTCAGGCCCTTGGTGCAGGGTCTGTGATGGCAGGAGCTGCAGGAGGTGAACAATGGGGAGTTCGTGATGCTGCTGCTCAGCCCAGTCTGGCCCAGCCCAGTTTACCCTGCCCAGCCTGACCCAGCCCAGCTTGACTCCCCCCAGCCTGTTCATAGCCTCCACGCTGAGCGGAATTCCAGTGGGTACAGACCAGAAAAATTCAGAATATTGGAACTCCTGACCTGCAGAAGAACTTAGACAAATTCCATTATCTCTTGCTAGGTCGGCACACTGACACTATGGTGTGTGTTCAGAGCTCCTGTGCCATCTCTTGGTCCAGTATGAAACAAAACATTTCAATTTTCCTGCTGGAAGGAGCTACTCACACAGAGCCTGCTCTGCAGACATTTTGATATTAGGGACGTCCTGTTTTCTGTTGGGATTTTTTTCCTTTTTTCCCCCATGAGAAACAAAACGCTGACTGCCAAAGGCTGGACCCCACTGAATACATATAGATTATGGAATCGGGTTGGAAAGTGATCTATGGAATTGTAGAATCACAGCATGGCTTGGATTGGAAGGAACCTTAAAGCTCATCCGGTCCCATCCCCTGCCATGGACAGGGACACCTTCCACTATCCCAGGTTGCTCCAAGCCCTGTCCAGCCTGGCCTTGGACACTTCCAGGGATCATGGGGCAGCCACAGCTTCTCTGGGCAACCTGTGCCAGGGCCTCGCCACCCTCACAAGGGAAGAATTCCTTCCCAATATCCCATCTAACCCTGCCCTCTGGCAGTGGGAAGCCATTCCCCCTTCTCCTGGCACTCCAGGCCCTTGTAAAGAGTCTCTCTCCATTTTTCCTGTAGCTCCTTCAGGCACTGGAAGGCCACAATGAGCTCACCCNAGATATAGATATAGATATAGATATAAATAGAAATAGAAATAGAAATAGAAATAGAAATAGAAATAGAAATAGAAATAGATATGTAGCATGCCCATACACACACATCCACATCCACCCATGCAGTCCCACACAGACACACACCCATGGCACACATGCATGCCCCTGTAGTGGTCCGTACAGACACACCCATCTCTGCGTGTGCCTCTGTGTGCGCGGGTACCCCGAGCCTTTGTCCCTGACCCGTGAGCGCAGAGCCAGCGCTCGCAGCCCGGCAGGGGAGGAGGCAGCAGATGGGTGCAGACAGAGAGCGAGCGCAGGAGACGCCGAGCCAATATTGCTCACTGTGATAGACAGTGGCCTTAGCACACCAGCAGCCCCGTGCAATGTTTTGTGCTGTCAGTTTTTCGGTGGATATGCTGGCAAGGGATGGATTTAAGGAGGAATGTGAAGCGTCAGAGCCTGCTGCTGCCTGCAGGGATCCTCCCGGTGCAGGGGAGGGCACTGGGGCCCGTCAGAGGCAGTGGCAGTGAGCAGGCACAATGGTTCACGGTGCTCAGCACCAGCACCGTGTGGCCGACAGTCCAGCTGAATCCAATGTGTGTTCAACCTGCCTGGAGACTGGTTCTCCTTCAGATAAACTGGGGATGTGGGGAAAAACAAAGAGAGGGGAAGACTAAGAAGGTTTTGCTATTGTGATGGCATTCCATATGGGATAGACTTCTTGTAAGAGATCGTAACATCAGTACATGTGTGTATTTGCAAATACAGAATATAATGGCAGAGCTTAGTATTCAGAAATAAGACACGAGGGAATTTCCTCCCTGAACCACGTCCTTCTCTCACTCCCACCCCTCAGCTCTGTGTGCCAGGACTCTGATGCTCCGTGTAACCCCTCCATCCCTGCCTGTCACTGCCCTGGGCCTGGGGGATCATCCCAGAGAGTCTCTCTCATCACTCTGCGTGCCAGGTGCCTCAGGGTTTGTACTTCATCTCTGTACCCTCTCAGGAACACAGCAGCATCCTTGAGCTGAGATTTAACGCTCTGGACCTTTTAGCTGCCCCCCAGATGTGTTCCCTGCACTTACTTCAGGAAATGGTCTCAGGATGTGAGATTGCTGCCTGAGCTGGATTCTGCCGTGAAAGGTTCCTCTTCCTGAGGGAAAACTCCCAGGAGCTCTCTGTTCCCCCTCCCACCCACTGCAGCTCAATCCCTTAAATACCTGCAACTTCTTTGAGGTTATTTCACAGAATCCCAGGATGGTTTGGGTTGGAAGGGACCTTAAAGCCCATCCCATCCCACCCCTTTCCACGGGCAGAGACACCTTCCACTATCTCAGGTTGCTCCAAGCCCCATCCAACCTGGCCTTGGACACTTCCAGGGATGAGGCAGCCACAGCTTCTCTGGGCAACCTGTGCCAGGGCCTCCCCACCCTCACAGGGAAGAATTCCTTCCCAATATCCCATCTAACCCTGCCCTCTGTCAGTGTGCAGCAATTCCCCCTTGTCCTGTCACTGTCTGCCCATATAAAAATTCTCTCTCCATCCTTTTTATAAGCCCTCTTTAGGCACTGGAAGGGGCTCAGGCCTGCCTGGAGCCTTCTCTTCTCCAGGCTGAACACCCCCAGCTCTCCCAGCCTGGCCCCAGAGCAGAGGGGCTCCAGCCCTTGGAGCATCCCCATGGTCCCCTCTGTACCCACTCTACAAATCCGTGTCTCTCCTGCACTGAGGACCCCAGAGCTGGATGCAGTACCCCAGGTGAGCTCTCCTGCAGGCTGTGCTGGCCTCTGGTGTAATTCCAGAGCTACTCCCAGCTCTTGTCTTTGCTGTCCAAGACTGCAATGCTGCTTTGGTTTGACCTGCTGAGCACAGACGCTGTTACGGACAGCAGATGCTGGGTTCTGTTCTTCTCTCACCTCCAAACCCTTGGTTAATGCTTTTCATCTTTTTTTATCAAAGCCTCATTTTTCACACCTTCTGATTTCAGTGGTGCTCAGATGCCTTTGGAACTGCTGGGTAACATTTCCCCTTTTCATCCTGCCCCACTGCATTTTGATATCTCTGTGTATCCTCCCTTGTCCAGTCGGCCATGGACTCCAAAAGTCTATGCACGATTCAGGAATATTTTGGAACATATGTTCCCCCACCTCTCTGGGGCCAAGTATTTCTTTTTTTTTTTTTTCAAATATAAGTGAGGAAGTAGCTGATTAACACATTCATTACTCATTTCTGGTACAGCACAGTCCAAACATCTCAGGTATGGCCCCTGACGTTTGTGGTGAGCACGTTACGAACTCACTGACGAACAGCTGCTGATGAGTAGCACTTGGTCCTTGAGAAATTAATTCAATTTTGTGTCTGCCTGGTAAGCAAGAATTCCACCATCATTAGTGTGGTGTAGATTTGGATAAACCTGCTGCCTTGAAGATGCTTGTTTATGGTTAGAGCCCTGCCAACTCTCGTGTTGAGGTTTATAGAGCTCTATAATGTTTGTGTGTGTCCTTGTGCTTTTACTGTTCGATCAGTGAGCAAAGAAAGAGGA
The DNA here is from genome assembly GCA_013397565.1 of Ptilonorhynchus violaceus. Classification (NCBI taxonomy): domain Eukaryota; kingdom Metazoa; phylum Chordata; class Aves; order Passeriformes; family Ptilonorhynchidae; genus Ptilonorhynchus; species Ptilonorhynchus violaceus. The sequence continues at coordinate 307,259 of VZRJ01000281.1, read as the reverse complement.
AATCAGATTTGTTAGCAATAAAGCAGTATACAATAGCTATTAAAATAGGGTAATTACATAATTAGCACGGTAGTGGTAACTCACCCAGCATGAACAACAGTAAAACAGGCCCCTGTTTCCCTTGGTCCGACTCGAGCCGGGACCCTAACAAAACTTCCAAAATGGTTATTTAGTTGAAACACACACAAAAAACTTAAAAGCCATCGTAAAACTGAGAAGGGAGGCCCAAAAAACCACAGGGAAGCCAAACACTTTCAAAGAAACAATAGTAAATTAGGTGTTAAAGATATAAAAGCCTGTTCCCTAACAATTTAATTAGGTAGCATGTCTGTTACAGACATTATGCTGCTAGTTCTGGAACCCATGGCAGGGCCTCACAGCTCTCAATTCACACTAGCCCCCAAGAGAGGAGTTTGTTATGAAGGACTGATGTTTTTGCTCTACAGAAAAGTGTGATGGTAATCAAGTGAAAATGGCAGGTAGCACAAGAAATTACTATTTTTCTTTGCAACTTTCCTTGACATATATTTACAGTAATTAAAAGCCCAGTTTGAAGAATAGTCCTGGTTTTAATTAGCACCTGCTTCAGTTTCATCTGAGCTCATTCCCTTGAAGAAGGATCAAAACAACCCAAGTCTCCTGGAATGGGCTGGAGAGTGAGCAGTGGGAGATAAGGCTGCCCCAGCTCCTGTCCTGCCTGCTGGGACAGGGCTCAGCAGCCAGGGCAGCAGCAGAGCCCCTTGGCTGCCTGTGCAGCCTGGGCTGAGCTCACCTTTGACTCTCTGGTATTTGAAAGTGAACCTCTTCTTGCCCATTCGAAATCTGGCCCATGGGGTTCTGGCTCCACCCAAAAAAAAGGGAATCCTGGTGGTTTTCACAGAATCATAGCTTTGCCCGGGCTGAGCCCACCATTAGTGACTTCTAAGATTAAACTTGTGAGAAGTGGGGACAGGAGTGCCAGGGGAGGGGATTGCTTGTTCGGAGGCTGCTGTTAAACTGAAAGCACAGTCCAGGTGCTTCATTGTTGCTCAAAGTCACCCCCTCAGTAGACACTGTGATAAAGCCTCTGCAAAGGCTTTTACCTCTGGGGCTCTAAAGATGCATTTTTTTCTCTTTATGGCAAAGAAGGTTGCAGTTAATGACTGCTGTAGAAAGGGTGGGATCTTGTGGGAAGACTCTCCCTGACCTCTTCTCAAAGGTAGGACACCGAGCAGTAACTCCTGCTGTGCTCAGGGCAATTTTCAGGGATAAAGTTTCCATCAGAGTTTTGCTTGATGGTTTGTTCTTCCATCACCTTCCAGCAATGTTTACACCCAGGCATGGAGAGGCCATCACGAGCTGAGGGGTCATTTATTTTTAGTGGAGTTTCTTTGCTAAAAATGATGGCATATCCCTGGTGGAGTTAAGCGAAGCAAGCGGAGAAGTCCTCATGTAACCTCTCTGTTGGTTTGCAGGCTTTGCCTTAACACTCGGCCTGATTTTGTGTCATCTGATGGTGCATGTGCTGCAGAGATCCATGTGCTGCCCTGTCAGCACAGCACCACCCTCGTGCTGCCCTGCAGCCGCTCAGGGTGACTCTCATCCTGCAGACCTCAAGCCAGTGACGTGTCGGCAGCGAGACCCAGCCCGCTGCAGATCTGGCTCTGCTCCCTGCAGGAATGGGGATCTTCACTACAGCTCAACGTTTGTCCATTCCAGGATGCAAAGACGTGCAGGTCCACTCCAACACTGCCAGCTGGAGAAGTCAGAGCTTCTCTCCTTCGGAGACTGCCCAGGGATGTGCAGGAGCTGCTCTGCTCAGTGCACTCCAGAGAGGGGTGACAGCACTTCTAGATCATTTCTTGAGGCTTATAATCCTTATTTATCCCTTTACACTTCCAGACCTGTGATGCTGTGCTCAGCTGGAAAAAAGGGTAGCACTTTAAAGCAGGACCAGGTCTGCTTCAGGTACCTCTGTGTTTTCGAGGTCGGGGTGGTGGGGGAAAGCAGCTGCCTTGAGGAAGAGCTGCTCCCGTAGGCCAAGAGTGGTCCCTGTGTTTGAGAACATGCCCCCCCTCGCTGGCTCACACGTGGAGAATGAGCCAGGGCTAAAGTGCCTCTGCTCGAGAGAGGCACTGCAGGACCAGGGGCTGCTCCATGGAGCTGTGGGATCCTGTGCAGGCAGAGCTGGATGTCAATGGCAGTGGCCGGCAGGATTGGAGGGACGGGTTCCTCTGACCCCATGTCAGCTGAGCTGCAATTCTGCACACAAAGAGCAAAGATCCACTGACTTCTCTTACTCTGGTATCCGTGTCCAAAATTTCTCCCCAGGCCACCGAGATTCCACTTCTCCTCCCAAAGTAGCTGGCAGCAGCTCCCCTCCCCGGGGAGCAGAGGCTCCTGCATTTCCATGCTGTTGTGTGTGTTGTTTGCAAAGAGCTTTGGAGTGAAGTCTTTCTCACAAGGCCTTTTTTTTTTATTAGCACTTCATTGTTTTTTCAGGGCTGGAAACATAAGCTCAGCCATCCCGATGCTATTTTGGACCTCACACCTCTACTTGACCTAAGAAAACTAAGGACAGCTGCAAAAATACAAACAAACAAATAACTTGGAGCATTGGATATGCTCTAAACCACTAATGAGCTGAGCCTAACAACCCCCCTAGGAGGCATATGTTAATTTATATGTTTTCATTAAGTCTGGTCTTCAGCTTCCCGATTTGTCTGTGCAGCGTGGCAGGGCCCTTGGTGAGCAAGGGAGGCAGCGCTGGGACTGCAGCTTTGGACAGAGCGCTGGAGATCAGAGCATTTTCTGCAGTTAAACATCTGCTGAAACAGGACAGTGACAGTGCTAGGGTGGTGTGGCAGGGTGTTCTGGTCACTGCACGTGCACATACATCAAACAAGGCTGCAAAGAGCTGAAGGAATGCCTGCGGTGGTGAATGGTGGGCAGGAGGATGGCACAGATCCGCAGGGAGCTGCCCCAGCCCTCTGTGAGTCAGGGCCAGGGGCTCATTTCTGCCAGAGCTGCAAACCCCTGCCCGTCTCCCTCCACCTTATTCCAGCTGAGCTCAGATTTCCCACAGCCAGGCACTGAAATTGGGGGAAAATCAACCATTCGAGAGAGGGACGGTAATGTTCCCCCTCGTTGCTTTCTGGTGTTACTGGATGTCAGCGGTTCTGGCATAAACAGCATGTTCCCCCTTCCCAGCTCTATTTTCCAGCTCGTTCCCGTGAAGCAGCAGTTATTCGTGACTTCACTCCAGATCTATTGCTCTGGGATTTGGGAAGTGCTGCCACTCCCTCAGCCCACATCGCTGCTGTGGGGTGGGGAGAAGGAGGAATGGGGAATAAACAGAGCTGTCACCTTGCACCAAGCAGGAGATGGAGCTGCCTGTACTGCCCGGCCCAGCTGCAGCCCACGAGGTGGGGAGCCAGGGCTGTGACCAGGGCCAGGACGTGCAGGAGCTGGAGGAAACCATTGCCTCCGTGTATAAATAGCAACATGAGATCCTCACAGCAGCTGCAATAGGAAAGCACTGGACACATCCATGCCCTGCAGCTCCTCCTCTGTAATTCCTGGAGGCTCCCGCTGTGCTGGGTGGTGCAGCAGCAGGGTCAGTGGCTAGTGAGGCCGCTGCAGGCTCCTGTGCTCACCCTGGGCTGTTTGATCCGAGGGAAATCGTTCCAGCTTGCTCCTCTTGCACAGGGCAGATGTGCCCGCTGGGATTTTTGTCCTGAGTGGTCTGACCTGTAGAGGCAACACTGATGACCAGGGGGATGTTGAGATGACCAGATGACCAGGGGTGTGTTGAGGAACCAGAGGGCTGCTGAGGGAGAGGGGAGCCATGAGTGCTCATTGCCCAGCCCCACTGCAGGCATGGGGACACCTGCAGAGATTGGTGCTGTCATGACAGGCAGCAGAACAGAGTCCACTGACTTCAAATGTCTCTTTGATTGGAGAACTGAGATGGGTAAAAATAGCAGCTTACTGTTGAGGAAAACTGCTTCCTGTCTGGGCCTGATTTCATCGCCCAGGCCAGTGCAGCTGTGAAACCACAGCCTGGCTCTGTCACTTTGCTCTCCACTTGTACATGGTTAGTGCATTCCAATCACAGCACTCCAGAGGGGCCTCTGGTCCTCAGGGTTCTACTAGAGGGTAGCAAGCCTCAACTATGTGGGGCTCCACATCAGTCACGTTTGAAATACATTATTTGTTTATTTGCACTGAAATTGCCCTGAGAGGCTTCCTCGCTCTGCTAGGAAGTTCCCACCCTGTTTTACTTATGATCTAACCTTGCAGTTCGTAACCCTTTGGCTGGGGTGGGCATCCCTGGGATGGAAAAGTCACTGGCCCTGCTTTGTGTTGGGAGTGTGGTCATTTCGCAACTGGACTGAGCTCCAGTTGGATGAGAAAGGGAAAAGGTTGTAGGGCCCTCAGGGAAGTGGAGAGAAGAGCAGGTCGTAGGCTGGACACATTCCTCCTGAATGTGATCCAAGGGCTGTAGCCAGCTTAGGTGCAACAGGATACTGATGGGTGTAGGAGCAAAGGCTGAGGGAACTGGAACAATTTGGTCCAGTTCAACCAGGAATTAGCTGATCCTTTAAACTGTCTTACAGGCAAGACTCTTCAGCTCCTAGGACTGCAACACCACCCTCGGTTTGCCTTCTGGAGGTGAAGTAATTTCACAGGTGATCTTAGAAACAGCTCCTAGAACAGGATCGAAGTTTTTTCCAAGGCAAACATTCCCTTGGGTACTACTGGGTTTCTGGCATGGCTCCTCTGGAGAAGTGTGGAACCATTGGTTTGGGTCACATCTCAACCTGCCAGCTCATGCTTCCTCTGCCTTTCTGCAGATGACTTCCACTCCGTGGCGCAGCAGCCTGTATGGTCACCCACCCTCTCCTCCCCTGCACCGAACACATGTGAAGAGCTGCATCATCTGGAACCAGAGAACTGGAGCAGATGGCAGATGAGTTCCAGCAGTCACAAAGGCTCCTTCAGAAAGAATGGAGCATCCATGTGCAAACAGTGCTGCTCTGAGAGAGACTGGCTGAACCTCATCCAGATCTGATGCTCTGCAATGAGTGGTCTCGGTTACACAAGCACTCGTGAAGTGACTTACATCAGAAAATGTTTCCTCTGCTTTTTGGTAGTGTCTGCTGTGGGTTCTCAGCCCGTGGGGAGGCTGCCTGTTCAGTGTCATACGGGGTTGTTACTTCAGTGCCCTGAGTTTCTTCACATTCCAGTATCATATCCCTCATTTTTGGTCAAACTACATTCAGATTTTATTTTCTTCTTCCCATCTTCAGAGTAAAACAACTCTGCAGATTCGTTCCACTACAATTCCTCTTCCCAGAAGAACAGTAGATAAATATTTCAAGCTGCATCTGATTTGATTTAAGATCTTATTTCTGTTGCTGAGGTACATTTTCCTCGCGCGGAGGGCAGGCTCCATCAGAGCCGTGATGATTCACAAAGGGCTGGGTTGCCAGTTGTGCTCTCCGGCTGTTGCTGGGCTTGGGAATCAAATCTACCCTGGACCTTCCCCCAGACCTAAGGGTTTCGGCTGGGTCAGGCTGAGTGTTAATGGTAGCTGGTCAGAAGGTGGAATTTCTGCTCCAGGAGAAGCTCTGACACTCCCCAGTTCCTTTTGTTATGAATCAAGATAAAAAGGTGAAATTTGGACGTTTCCCATGAAATGTAAATTTAGAAACTCTTCAGAAAAGAAAGCCTTATTTAAATGACTTGTTTCTACTTTCCTATTATACAAACCCAGGAAAACCCGAGACATTGGGCAGCGCAAAATCTAAAATCTCTGTAAGGTTTGAGTCGCCATTAACCATGTGCAGCAGTGGAAGCAAAAGGACCACAATGAGCCAAAGCCCATCAATGCCATGGAGAAGCACCCGTGCGGCCGTGATGAAACACCGTGTTTTGACATCCTCCTGGTGTAAAATTTCATTGAAATTGACAAACTGCCGAGAAATATTTTGATTTTTAAATAGACTTTACTGGATGAGAAACTGCTCTGCTGAAAATTTTTCAGCTGGCTCCATTGCAAACTGAGTCAACAGCTGATGAGCAGAACATGTCGCTGCTGGGGAGGGCCTGGGGACACGGGAGGGTCAAACCCCCGGCGCTCGAGCAGCCGCTCACCAAATAGCATTAGACTGGAGCAGGAAGCCGGGCTGGATAAGAACGACAGCGTTTGGCACTTTGTGGGTGTCCAGATGGCCCAGCATTAGGCGCTGGCTTTTAGGAGTGGATGCAACCCAAGTTGTTATCAAGGCCTCTTGCAGCAGCCATTGACAAGTCAGAATGCCTTTGTCGGGAGCCAAGCTCAGGTCCTGAATCAGCCTCTAAATTTCAAGCAGATGTAAGATGCGAGAGCAGGAGGAAGATAGCAAGAGGAGCTGCTTGCTGGAACAGACAGACTGGAACACTGCTCGTGTCTCCTGCTGGAGGGGCCTCTGCCAGAGCAGAGCATCAGTTCTGAGGGGCCGCTGGTTCAAACTGACGCTTGATCTCCTCTCAAGTGATTTCCTGTGCATCCATGGCATGTGAATCTGAACTATCAGCTAAGTCTGAAAGCCCACTTTGTTCTGTTGTCAGCTTCAGAGCAAGAGGAAAGAAACATGCTGAAGTCCACAACTGCCTCACTTCCAGTAATTCCTTTTACACTAGTTAAAGTATAAACTTGAAGTGCTAAGTAACAATATTAGCAATAATAGTAATAACAGTAATACTAGTAATAATACTTATTCTTATTCTTATTCTTATTTAACACTTAAGAAGAGTTGTCAGTCAGAAAAACATGTGTCCTTGTTTTGGGTACATGGTCATGTGCTGCTTTGTCTCCAGGTGCAAAGCTCAGCCAGACTCAGCTCACGCTGAGGAGCTGCAGCTGCCACGTGTACCCATGTCCATGGTCCAACCTGCCCGTGGCCACACTGGGAGAATGTAGGAAGAGAACAGATGTGGAATATCTCCTGACTCTGTGGTTTCCTCAGCTGCCGTGCATCCAGACTATAACATGACAGGAGGATTTGTGTGAAGAGTTCCACAGCTGGAAGGCGTGTGTGATCAATTTATGGCAGTAGATAAGACCCTTATTGAGTGCCTGAAGAAGGTAGAATACAGCTCTGAAATGACCCAAGCCACGCTGGTTTGTGACATCCTAATGCTCTGTAGTGCTGGGATCCCAAGGGAGGTCAGGGTGTGCATGTGCTGGAGCCTCAGGATGGGACACAGGGGCTCAGTAAATCGAGAGGGGAACATGGAGGTTGTCACATGCCAGTTACACGTCTTTGACATCCACAGGGAACAGTGGCATTCCAGCAAATGCAGAGACAGCGGCGGCTCAGAACTTACAATTCAAGAGGGAATACTGCAAAGCCTTGCTCTGGTTTGCAGCAAAGTTCTGTTGTTTTACTTCCACTGACCCTTGGGAAGTTCTCAATAAACAGGTGCTTTTTCAGAGAATCACAGAATCATTAAGACTGGAAAAAGCCTCCCAGCCCATGGAGTCCAAGCTGTGCCCGATCCCCACCTTGTCCCCAGCCCAGAGCTCTGAGTGCCACGTCCAGGCCTTCCTTGGACACCTCCAGGGATGGGCACTCCAACCCCCCCCTGGGCAGCCCCTGCCAATGCCTGACCATCCTTTCCATGGAGAAATTCCTACTGATGTCCAACCTGAGCCTCCCCTGGGACAGCTTGAGGCCGTTCCCTCTCCTCCTGTCCCTGTTCCCTGGGAGCAGAGCCCGACCCCCCCTGGCTGCCCCCTCCTGTCAGGAGTTGTGCAGAGCCACAGGGTCCCCCCTGAGCCTCCTTTTCTCCAGGCTGAGCCCCTTTCCCAGCTCCCTCAGCTGCTCCTGGTGCTCCCTCAGCTGCTCCTGGTGCTCCAGCCCCTTCCCCAGCTCCCTTCCCTTCCCTGGACACGCTCTGGCCCCTCAAGCTCTCTCTGGCCATGAGGGCCCAGAACTGGACACAGCCCTTGAGGTCCCTCATCAGGGCCAGGACAGGGGGATGGTCACTGCCCTGGTCCTTCTGGCCACGCTATTTTTGACAAAGATATCAAATCATTATCAATTATCACCTGGTTGGATACTGCTTGCTCTTTTTTTTAAATTTTATTTTTATGCTGATGTGCTGGGACCATCTTGGATGACTTTTCCTGATTACCTTTTGATGCAGATTGAAGGTTAGAGTTGGGCAGGCAAACCAGTGCTGGGCTAAAAAGGAGATTTTTGGTGCACAGCAATGGGTCGCAGAGCAGCAAAATAAGGCATCTCTGTACAAACGTGCACACAGACAGACATCAGCTGTCCTCTGGTTTCTGCTAGGGCTGCAGAAGCTCTCTCTTCCTGCCCCACAAGCCTCTCTCAAGGCAGCAGATCCTCTCCTTCCAGAGGAAGCTGCTGTACGTGTTGGTTGACAGAAGGGGCAACAAGGACGTTCCCACACTGGGTCCCAAAGACAAAGCTCCCACACGGGGTCCCAAACACACCTTCCTCTCTGCATTGGTGCAGCTCCAGTGTGCCACTGCCCCACGGCCATCCCAGCCCCCCAGGGATGGTGCAGCATGGGTGAAGCATTCTTCTCCCCTGTGCCATTCCTTTGAGGACTCATCAAGTGATTCTCTGCAGTCAGTGCTGTGAGTTTGGCTTTTATTGTTTGAGCTGTACCTGCTCATCCCTCTGCGGATGAGGAACTCTGCAGAAGCCTTGCTGCTGCCCTGGTCTCAGAGTGGACATCTGCTGCTGGGTTTGCTACAGAAATTGGAACTCGTACTGCAAAAGATGGACTTGCTGGTTTTATTAATGTTCCAAAATAGCTGACCTGGGGTGGCAGGGGAGAGTGGAGCTTCTTCAGCCACAGGTTGTCTGTCATTCAGACCCTTCTCTGCCTCGGCAGCACAGTGCAAACATGAGCTGTGCCTTGTCCTGCCCCTGCTCTTGCCCTGCCCTGGGACCCCCAACGAGGCATCCAGCCTGGCTCGGCCAAATGCCTGAGCTGCCCCTTGAGCTCCAGTGAGTGATGGGAGAGGGGGCAGCTCCCCACCCTGACAGCAAACTGGGCCCCTGTGACAAACAGCAGCTCAGCAGGTCCCACCATCAGCCTGGCCTGATGGCCCCGCGCTGCTTAGAGCCACCCTTCCCTTCTCTCTCGGGTGATCCCAACTTTGCCACGGCTCCAGGTACAGGAAAAACACCACTGGTAACAAGAACTAGGTGGGCAATTTGTAGTGAATAATTTATGCGAGCAATGCTGTCTTTTTTCCGGTATGTGAATTGTCTGCATGAAAAGGTTGGATTTTTCCCAGAGAAACTTGTTATTTGAAAACTCTTTTTTTTTTATAATCTCTGAAGAGAAAGAAAATCTTGGTCTGTAGCTTATTAGTGAGTTGTTTGTTGTGAGTGTTTGATAGTCCAAGTCCAGGCTGCCTTGCATGCACTCAGCTCACATGGGGCTGATTAAAGTCCCCCCACACTGGAGGGAGCCTCCCTGCTGGCACTGCCGGGCCCTGGAGGGTCCTGCACTGGACCTCCCCATCTGAAGGGCACAGGAATAGTCAGGAACAGGTTTCTCCATGTTTGTCCCTGGCTGTAGGTATCCACCATGCTTGCTGAGACTCTTCAATATTGGTTTAATATTTGTCCATTCAATTTGTGAGGGAACAAATCTATCCGGGAACTCCTCGGACAATAAGCCTGAGTGAACTTTGGGAGCATCCTTGTAAGCTCAGAATTTAACAAGAGATTTTTTTAACAGATTTTGTGAAAACAAATTCTTGGGCAGAGGAGAGAAGACAGCCTGGTATTTAAAGAACTAGAATGATGTGGGATGAATTTTTTGAAAGCGCCTTTCCAGTTCGCAAACCGAATTAGCAATTTTCTTTTCATTCCTTTGTGTTAGTTCTGCCCATTCCAGCCCTTGTTGCTGGCTTTATTCCTGACTCCTGACCCCTGGCACTACCACACTGCCCATCTCTCCCCTGGAGCAATCCCAAGCCTGGGTGGGCCGCAGGTCCCACCCGTCCCAGCGAGGTGCTGGGAGTGGAACTCCCGGGACACCCAGTCCTGTATGTGCTGTCCTTGGCTAAAAACTCATTCATGAACTCCCAGCTGGAGCTTTCCTGGATCTTTAGGGACCTTTGAAAGTCTGAAGTGAATTCCATTGACTGTCCCCAGGAGCATTTAAATTCTTTGAAAATCTCCCTGATTCCCATTTCTTTGTCTGCCAGGCCTTTGGCTGAGGAGCATGTCAGGCTCCTTGTACCCCTCAACCCAACTGCAGCAACATTTGTTGTCTCCTTAGAGCATGGAAATGCTGAACAAAGCAGAAGTGCTCCAAGCTGCTTCTTGAAACAGTGCAAGCTCTGAAAATCAAACTGCTCTCTGAGAGAGAAAAGGAGACCTCTTGCAACCCAAGGAGGTTCAAAGGCTGGTTCAGTGGGATCAGAACCTTCTGGTTCTGATCTTTCCATCACCTCTGGGGCTGGCTGTGAGTCTGGTCCCCGTCACAATCACTCCTGATTCTTGCAGGAGTCTCCCAGTTTGCTGTGCCATAGCTGCTGCCCCACGGCAGCTCCCTCCAGCCAAGCCTGTCCCCGGCTCCCCAGAAAGCTGCGCCCTCTCCACAGCATGCTTCCAGCTGGCCTGGAGCACAGGAACCAGGACAAGTCCTGCTGCCCCATGGCAGCCCTTTCCACTGTGGAGCACATCTATGAAACGGATCTGAACAAGCAGGATCTGTTCCAGCCTTTGCCCAGCAGCAGGCTGAGGGTTTGCCCCGTTTCCCTCAGCACCTCTTGGAATCCAGACCCAAAACTTTCCGCACTGCATCACCGTCAAACTCTTCCAGAGCCCGGCTTTTGTCTCCTTCCAAGCTTGTCTGCAAGCAGTGGAGATAGAAAGGGTGAAGAGGAAGTGGAATGGGTGATGTCTTTTAAAATGGACAGAGGTGATATTTTTTTGGAGTAGTTAGTGCATGCACATCCAAGGAGGGACTGAAAAACGGGAAAGGAACGGAGCCCAGCTTACATAGCTGTGCAGATAGCCATGGGCTGGCCAGCACAGAGCAAGAGCACTGTGCCATGACAGGAGGCTGGCGTGGGATCATCTCGGATTATTAGTGCCTCTTGTTTTATAAGCGAAGTTCTGGGGGAGGAAATATGTGGTGAAGTGAAACTGGTGATTGTACAGGCACGCCGGCGATTAAGGCTGCAGTGGGTGGGCAGTCTGTGGGGGCTGCTGTGTTAACTCCAGCCAAGGAGAGGCACATGCTTTCCAATCTATGCTATCTGAGTTTCAGTGCTGCAGACAGCCCATCGGGGTGTCATTAACAAGCAGTTACTCCGCTCTCGTTGCTGCGCTCTAAGGAAATATGTCAAAGGCATTTCTGGTGAGCGAGGGCTCGGTGCGATCAGATTGCTCCAGCCTTCTCACAGCATTCCATTCAGATTATAATACACAATAGTTCAGACCCTGCTGTGTCCCATTACTCAATTATGAAATTGCTTTAGAAGTTGGAGCGTACTGATTGGCTCCCAATGATTTCATACCCATCATATTTCTGTGTGTTTGTGCTCTCGGGCTGGCTGCTCCATCTCGTTGGTTCGAGCCATTTCACTCTCCTGTTCCATGCACTAACACATATTTTATACTTGTCTGTATCATTACCAAAATCCCTCAATATGCTTTGCAACTTCAAATCAGGCTGTGAAAGTGCAAATTACCTTTGAGGTCCATTTTTTGGGGGTATGGAGCCTTCATGGAATTGGCTACGAGTTAAGAGAGGCGGGAAGGTGCAGTGAACCCAAGTACAGCCCCATGGTGCAGAGATCTGCTGCCTCACCTGCCTGGCAGATGTGCAGCTGCCCACGAGGGAGCAAAATGGGGAGAGAATGCTGGGGTGGCAAGTGAATTTATTTGTGCAGCTTCTGCCAGTTAGACTGAATCCTAAAGCATTTATCCTCCAAGCATCACAGCCATTTAATCCACTACATGTCACAACCAGCCTCTGAGAAATGTAAATTTGTTCATGAACTGCATGCAAGAGGCAAGGAAAGCGACGTTGATAGTTGGTGAGATATGACCTACGTTCATGTATCGGGTCTTTACACAGCTCTTTGCCTTCTTGGGGTAAACATCTCTCACTGGTGGAAGATCTGATGGAGAGAGGCACTGCTGCTTTATGTTGAAACAGTGATTTTACACCTCTTGGAAATAAACCCATGGAACCAGAATGGATGTGGTTTGATTCTACTGAGTGACCCAGTTTATCCTATCCTCCACAAAAGGGGAGTAAACAAAAATGAAGTCAGGGAGACTCAGCTTGTGCATCTTTGTGATGTCAGTCCTGTTTGAATCCACCCATGCAAGAACCAAAGAAAGGTCCTGTTCTAAATTAAAACAGTGTTATGAGTTCTAGTTTTGAGAGCCAAAATAAACTTTGGCTTTGAACTTTTCTAAAATGACTGCAAGTATCACTTTGAGCACCTATTGTTAATAGCAGCGCTAATTTTCAGTTAACTTTCAGTTAATTTTCAGTAATTTCATTTTATACCACCCAAAGCAAAAGAGCTGAGGCTGACAAACTGATAGAGCCATGCATTGCCAGAACCTATTAGAATGAAATTGTTGACATCTTCTAGGGAGATGCTGAGATTACAAAAAAATTCTGTGCAAAAATGTCCTTGGTATGCAATTAATATTCTCCCTTCTCTGTCAATAAAAGAATGTGATTCAGAGTCGGAGTGAACTGCTCAGGGGGTTGGATGTGCTTGGAAGCCTGAGGATGTGGAGCAATTGGATGCCATTGACCTCATGCTCAAGCCCTCGATCTGCTGTTCAAAGGGGAGAGATTTCTTAATAAAAGCCCTGAACTCTGGTGGTCCCTCAAGAGATTCTCTTGGGTCAAATCCTGGAATCCTCTCCTGGTTAAGTCCTGGAGACGTTTAGATGCACGCACAAATTAAGATGAATTCAGGACACCGGATCAGTCTGGCTTGTTTTTAAGGAACAGTTTCTTTCCCAGAATCAGCGTTAAGCAGTTTTTTGTTCCTCCAGTTCAGATTAGACCACCAGCAGGTTTGTTTCACCCTCTAGGTGTTATCAGGGAATTACTGGAAAGCAGCATGACTTTCTATACCTTTGATGCTGTTAAAATGATAGTCCCTTCTGCCTACACAGGGATGTAGCTAGAAGGTCTTTAAAAGGTTTCATCTTATGTTTCCAAGATGAGTTAAGGCTTTGGCAATGGCAACAGGATCCTCTCACCTGCCAGCAGATAAGGATCATCATAAATGTTCACCATTCTGGGTTATGCTGTTCAGTCAATTGAATACTCAAAAAATATCCAGCTTTGTGCCATCTAAATTTTTCCCTTTCAGACTTCCCCCTGGATGTGATCATTCTGACAACCTGCCATGCCACTAGGTGCTTATCTTGCGAAGTTATTTCATGTATTTATTAACTCATTGTGTTTACTTATTTAAATATTCTCTGCAGATGAGACATATGGCAATTGCTGGCCAGCTTAGTCTCAGCTGCTCCTCAGATCCAGCTGCTAATATCATTTCATAACTTGGCTTGTGCAGCTCAGATCTGTACCAAAAGACTCTGTTTTGAATTACCATTATATTTGATATTAATACTAAGCATACTCACAGCTGTCCTACATTGCTGTTTCCACCCTCCCTGGAATTCAGCTCTCAGACAGAGGACATAACACTCTTGTATGTCTGTCTCCCAAGCCTTCAGATCTGTCCTGGGCTCGCAGGGTATTGTCTGCAGCAGAGATGTGCTCATTGCCACTGCAGCACTCTCAGCTTACGAGCTCCATGGCTTTTTCAAGGTCAGGCCTAAGTCACACTCAACCTGGAAAGTCTTTCCAGCAAAGCCACAGTGACCTTCAGCTGGGCAGCCCAGGAAAGGCTGATGTGCAGACAGTCCAAAGACTCTGAAGGTGTTTGAGATGGGGTTTCAGAAGTATTTTGTCACCTAAAGATGAGGAATGGTATCTAGTGGGATTTTCCAAACCACACTGGGCCCAGGTCCTTGATGGTATTACGTGTCTTTGTCTCAGAAGGCAATGGGAGTCAAGCCCTGAAGCACCCTGAGGGTGGAGGTGTCCATGCCCTCGGACACACCTGCACAGCTCTCTGCACCTGCAGGGGCACCAGCACCTCCTGGGGCCTGGCCATGGTGACCCCAGCCAGGAGCTCGAGCTCACGCCCTGCCCAGCTCCGGGGAAGGGTCTTGCCTCCAGGCCCTGGTCCTGCAGAGGTGTTGGAATGAACCCTCCCAGCCCGGAGAACCCTCCCAGCTCACCTGCACTCGGCTGCTGTCTGGGGCTCAGGGGTGCACAGTGCCCAGGACAGGCGTTTCCAGCTTGTTCCGTCAGCCGAGCCTGCATAAACCTCCCTGCTCTGTGGGAATGACACTTCAGTCAGTGCTGTGACCCAAATATTTTCCTTTTCCCACAGAGGCAGAGCCATTACGGAGAGGGAAAACATCAAACAGTTGGATTTTTTGTGCTCTCAGGATCCTGGATGAGCAACACTCAGAGTCACCTTTTAGTCCACGGCTGCTGATGTGCTCAGGGCCCTGTTTCTTTAGCACAAGAGGGGAATGTGACCTTCTGCTAATGAACAGCTCAGCTCTTTCCAGAGGGGCAGGGTCTTGTGGCTCTACTCACTGAGAACTGGATATTTCTGCTGGTGACAAGCTAACTTGTCACCTTTTATGGATTAAAATAGAGAAAGGACGTGAATCCACTGCAAATCCTGCCCTCAGCAATCCCCTGGGAACAAAAAGCCTCTCGGGTGACTTTGAGGTGTGTGGCAGGCTGGCAGCCGTGGCACAAGCGCTCTGAAACCCACGGCGCTGCCAGCAGGCACAAACCTGGCCCCAGCAGTGAAACCCAGACGTGGGTTTGAGGTGCACCTCACCTGGGCGTTTTCCAAGGTACACCGGGATTGTGCTGCGCCGCTGAGAGCCAGCTCCTCTCCCTCCATCTTCTGCCTCCTCCTCAGAGAGGATTCAAGTTTATTTAATCTCAGATTTCTTGCTGAAAAATGCTCAGTGAGCATGAAATGCCTTTGAACTCCCGGGGTTTTGCTACCGCCTGTAAGAGGGCTGGGAGCAGGAGGCGGCTGCTCCTGCAGCCGTGGCAAACACATCTGGGGCAGGAGGCACCGGGATCCCCGTGGCCCCCACGCCGCTGGGAGCACTGGGAAACACGGAGGGCACGGAGTGTGCCCTGCTCACCCCCTCGCAGCACCCAGCAGGGGCACAGCGAGCTCCACGTGAAAGCATTTCCAGCCCAGACAACAAACAGCTGCGAGGGACTTGGAATCCGTCAGAAAGCGGATAGCCAGGAAACCCTTTCCATGAGGAGAGGAGAGGATTTAGTTGCTGAGTGCTGCAAAGATGCATACATTTTCCTAAAAAAACATTCGTGGTGCCAACATGAAGATTCAGTGCATTGTCAAAACAAGCCAAGATCCTTATTAAAACCAATTGCTTTGGTTTGTTAGGCTACTTTACTGTGGTGCCTCTAAGCCAGCAGATGAATTTGGGTTTAGGGGAGCTGCTTCAGCCAAGCCTGAGGTGGCTGGAAATGGCTGTGAGCTGAGCAGATGCAGGGGATTGTTCGCCCCCTGCTCCTCGGGAGGCTGTGCCACGGTCTGTGGTACTCGGAGTGTCGGGTGTTGGCTGTGTCTGGGAGCAGATGGGCTCCTGATGAGGCTCTGCACTGCAAGAGGCACAGGCAGCACTCTGGGAATCCTTGGTGCACTTGCACACACAGTAATGGAACAGAAGAAAATAAGACAAAAAACATAGGCTGTTTATTGCAATCTCCATTTCATTTGACTGAATGTCATGAATAACAAAGACCATTTTGCAAAGAGAGGTTAATAGCTTTTATTAGGCTAACTGTGATGGTACCAGGAGAGCAGAAGAAGCCCTTGTTTGTTTGAAAGCTTGTCTGCTTTTCTAGCTATATTGGTGTAACAAAAGCCTCTTGTGGTTCCAGCAGTACCACTGCTGGCACAAGAAATAAATGTGTGTGCTTCTGACGGCAGTTCTGCTCCTCGTGGTACCAGGGTTGTTCCACTCAGGCTGATGAAGACAGGTGGGGTAAATGAAACTGGAACCATGTCTGGCATGTCTCTGGTGGATGTGCTAATACAAGTATTCAATTACTACCTCAGTAAACAAAAAGATCCTCATTAAAAATCTATTGCATGTATATTTGAAGCTAAAATTATTAATTTTTACTTTATTCGGAATATAGCACTGGAAGATTGGCTCTGTTTTAACAGCACAAGCCAAACAAAGGTTAGGACTTTTAGTGAGATGAATAGAGATAGCAATGTCAATAGTAAAATGCATCAAAAATTAGGAAGCTGAGAAATAGGAATTCTTCTTTTCCTGTTTCTTCGTTGAGCCTTTTAGCTCCTCCCAGCTCACATCTCTCTTGAGTCAGTGCTAATGTTCTCCCTCAGACGCTGTTGTTTCCGTGTCCCATCTCATCATGGCACACAAGGAAGCCTGTTTGGGGAAGAGACTGGTGAAAGCAGAAGAATCTTTGGTTTTTCAAAAACAACAAGATGAGAATCAGAAACTGCAGTTAAAAAATACTCAGCCTGCGTGGACCTCCATCTCCAGAGCCCCTGTGTGTGAGTTTGGCTCCTGACTCTCCCTTGAAGGTGCTGTGTGACCCCGATCCACCACTGTGTGCTGAGTCCCTATCTCCTGGAAGAATTTCACAAACCAAAGATGCAATGAGTTGCCAGAGGTGCAATGAGTTGCCAGAGATGCAATGGTCTGTGCTGGGTGTTGGGTTGAGCTGCTTGGTGCTGTCCCATCCTGAGCAGTTTGGGAGCACTTCATCTTCAGGAGTTCTGAAGTAGACCTGGGAATCCCAAGGGGAAGAAGCATTTTGTGTCAGGGAGGCATTTGTAGATTGCAGAAGAGTGACTCTGTGCTCGCTGTCCTTGATGTGCTGCGGGACACGAAGACCTGTCACCGTTCCCAGGGCGTTCTCCAGCTCCAGGGACCAGTGGAGCATCAGCACCTGCCCTGCCTATGGGCTGCGCAGGGGCACTCAACTTTTTAAAAGCAAGTACCTACAGGAAGTCCAAGATTCCCATGATCTGAACAAAACCTCCAACTGAGCCTGCCTTCTGTGAGCGGTGTTCTCTCATCTGAGCCTCGAGGCAAGCTCCCAGCCTATCAGACTCTTGGCAGTAATTTCCACACCAGTTTGTTGTATTTGGACTTGAGATTCCCCCTTGACCCCAAAAGTCACACTAAAATGCTAAAAGTATTTTCTTTACTTGCTAAAGAAAACACAGAGGGCTTTATTTAGTTATTTAGAACTCCTCAGCCGTTCTTCAGGCACTTCATGATTTCCAGAGATGGTATCTGTGCTGTTGTCTCCCAGCTCAGGCCGCTCAGAGCGGCTCAGAGGGGAAGGAAAGCTGTTACATTTCATTGTCCTCAAAAGAGGGGAGAAAAATCCGACTCGTGCTCCCAACCCAAACAACTCCGCTGCCTCGCGCATTCTTGACAGCCAGGAAGGCTCCCTTGAAAC
The DNA here is from genome assembly GCA_013397565.1 of Ptilonorhynchus violaceus. Taxonomy (NCBI): domain Eukaryota; kingdom Metazoa; phylum Chordata; class Aves; order Passeriformes; family Ptilonorhynchidae; genus Ptilonorhynchus; species Ptilonorhynchus violaceus. The sequence goes on along the minus strand of VZRJ01000281.1, from coordinate 289,673 downwards.
CGTCTGCAGCCTTTAACTCCCTTCTAACAAGTTGGCCATTTCCATAGAGGAGATTTTTTCTCCACTGATTTATGAGCTTTAATTTATATGCAAGCCTGGAATACTTGCTTTGGGAAGAGTTCCACCTCCAGCCAAGCGAGCGCCGCGATGCAGAGCGCTCTGCGTGGTATGTTCGGTATTTCCACGGCGCACTCTGAGCAGCCCAAAATACCCCGATTTCGGAGCAAGGCCGGTTGTAGGTGGTGCCAAGCACTCTTCTTCCGAGCCTGGCTGGGCCAAAAAGTTGCAATTCTGAATTGGGTGGATTGAAGAGATTTGGGAAGCCTCTGTGTGACCCAGGGAGGCACAGTCTGTAAGCGCAGAGGTGCTGCTGCAGCCTGGGCTCCCATGCAGTCCATGCGTGATCTGGGACATTGTTTTAGGACGTTTCCATGGGTGGGAATGGGATTTTCCAATCTGGAGCTGACTCACTGGATCCTGGGTGTAGATAGGATTGTGCTGACTCCAACGTTTCCTTTGGAAGTGATGGAGAGCATTTGGCCCTTCTTCACATCAGGTCAGGAGCTCCTGACTGGCTTATGGTGACTGGTGATCTGAGGTGTGGTAACATCCCATATTGCTCTGGGTTTGTGCCTTCTAGGAGGATCCAGATTGCTGCTACTGCGTCTCAGCTGAAGGTTGGCACCTTTTACCTGAAGGGTGGTGAATTTTATCTGTGTTAGTGACTTCACCATATGCAATGGAGGAACAACGCGTTCTCCATCCATTGATTTGTGATGACCTCTTGTTGCACTGTGGATTTTATATGCCTGTGAGGGGATTGGCTTCTGTGTACTTAAAACCTGAGGAGCCATGTTAAAATCTCTGGAGTTTGGTGGAGCACAGAAGCACAGGTTTCACTCAGCCCTCTCTAGCAGAAATTGTTCCAGTACAGAACTGCAGAATCATAAAATGGTGTGGGTTGAAAGGGAACTTGAAGATCATCTGGTCTCACCCCATGCCGTGGGCAGGGGCACCTTCCACTATCCCAGGAGGCTCCAAGCCCCATCCAACCTGGCCTTGTACACTTCCAGGGATGGGGCAGCCACAGTTTCCCTGGGCAACCTGTGCCAGGGCCTCACAAGGAAAAGTGCCTCATGAAAAGTGCCCCCTATGCAGTGCTGTTGCTCCCACAAGAGGTGTTCCATGCTGTGTCAGGAGGTGAAAGCTCAGCTTGGAGACAGCTGGGGTGGCTGAGACCCCCACAGGCAGCTCTCCTTGCAGGGAGGGACAAGCAGATATCATTGAGCCAAGCAAAAATTGTCAGGCAGTTCCTCTACGCAGGAAAACACCAACATGCTGAGAGGGAAGCATGTTTAAATGTTTCCCTAAACACTGCGGCCTCGGGCTGGGATACTCAAAGATATTCAGTTCTGTGATTTCCATGGATTGCACGAAAACACCTTCAGAGGCTTGAAACTTGACTGCAGTGGGAGGAGGCACATGAAGCCCCACAGACTGGATTCGCTAACTTAGCTCTGGAGGGAGATGCTTGCACGTCCCGGAGCTGGTGAGCCCTGTTGGCCTGGGGGGTCACCTGCACAGAGCAGTGAGCTGGGAGCAGCAGAGTGTTTTACACCACTGTGGGTGTTAAATCTTCACTGCTACCACCCATTTACAGCAACCCCTTCACAAGCCTCAAAAGGCTTCATCTCGCACACTGAGGTCAGGGTGTTGCTACCAACTGTTACACACCTCCAGATCCTATGGGAATGAAGAGACAGTGCTTGAACATAGGCTCTGCTTTGGGTGAAACCAGGGAGGGTTTCAGCTGGGGAGAGCTGTTGTGTTCACAGCTGAAATGGTGAGGAGTTCACACAACAGTGTTTGGTTCCTGGCAGCAGGTTTGGTCTGCCCAACACCCAGCAACTGGTCACTACCTGGGTCACCACCATTGCTGGCTGGTAGAATTAAAAACTGATCAATAACTGGATCTGAAGCTTGGAAGGATCCTGCTCCACTTGAGGAACTCCTTCCATCTCTTGGACAGCTTCTCTGACTATTTAGCTCACGGGAGCCCACCAGGTTTCCACTGACTGTAGCAGAACTCTCTGAAGCACACCTGGAAGATCTGCTATGGAAAGTGGTGTGGGGTTTATGGAACAGCCTATGGTGGGGCTATGTTCAATCCTGGGGATCCATGTGGATCTGAATGGAATAGCGTGATGGACATCCCGGGAGGCTGGGAGTGTGAACTTGGATCCAGGCACCAAGGCTTACTCACACCCTTATGATAAGACAGCCTGGGGGAGAGGCATCGGGTTATTTATCTCTTTGGCTGTAGACAAGGCAGTAAAAGGTGATCTTTTAGAAAGCTCAGAATAAGGAAACCAGAGTCAGAGACAGCCTCAACCTCCTCTGCTATCTGTGTTGCACTAACCAGGATAATCCATCACTCTCTCTGGCTTATATAAAACTGCACTCTTGGAAGTGACCTCCCTCACGGGACCCACTCCACCCACCAGTACCTCCCTGACCTCATCTCCCCTCTCCCTTCTCCACCCGGCATCTCCCCTGCAGTGCCTCTGCTCCTCTCCTTTCCCCAGGGGCAGCCCCTCGCAGCCGGGCCGGCTCCTCGCTGGCGCTGAGCTCGCTCCTGCCAAGTCTGGCTCTTGTCTGGTTTTTCATTTCCAGCTGGGAGTCCCCTCCCCTACCTGCCTCTCACCTACACCTACCTTCCAGCTTTCCCTCTCCACCGCTTCCTGATCCTCCCTCTAAAAATAGGCTCTGTGGTTTGGGAGTTGCCAAACAGAGAAACAAACAAAAACCAGCGGAAGGTTGCGGTTTCTGCTGATTTTGTTTCGCTTACCTCGATTGAGAAACCACCTCACACACAAACTCATCGCTGAGCACGGCCCAGAGAAGCACCCAGAGCAGGGAAGGTGCTTTGGCACAGCCATGGGGGATCAGCTGAGATGGTCCCTGCAGGACACAGAGCACAGTCTGTGTAAAGCCTCTGCTGCTCCACCCGTCTGAGTTACATTAGGTCTGTGTTACTGGTGAAGGAAACAAAACCCAGAGGTGGTCATCAGAGGAGCTCCTCCATCATGGGAGGAATGTTATTCTCCAGCAACCAAATCAGCATGGGGTGAATTGATCTGGGTTGCATTTGCTACTGGGAAGCAGATAAAATGTTCACGGAAACGCCCAGGAACTAAAGCTGTCTTTAGGCGTGACACCTAAAGTGTTTGATCAACAGCTGTCTGGGGGAAAGGTCTCAAAAGCAACAGCAGCAACCAAATCTAAACACATTAGTATGTATATAAATATATGTATATTATGTCTGAGGAATATAACCTGTCTGATATTAAAATTTCACCGTCTGGATCCTGGCAGGGTCTGTTCTGGAAGCTTTCTGTCTCTCTGCCTCTGGAAGAGGCGGGCAAATGTGGGTGTCTCAAAGACTGCACTGGCGTGACAAGGTGCCACTGTGACCACGCTGTGTGTCCAGAGCCTTTCCTGCAGGAGACAGGCAGTGATGGCCTCACTGAACAGACCAAACCCTGCTCACCTTATCAACATTAGCCCTGAGTGAGGAGAAATCTGGCTGAATATATATTGATTTGGGGTTACTGCCTGACCATGATTCACCATCTGGCTGCCCCAGTTACTGGGTTGCTTCTGATATCTCTTGTTTTTCTTCACAAACTGCACAGCACTTTAATTTCCTCCTTTCTTTAGCCTTTTGCTGTAGGTCAGTGTCTGGCAGGGACGGATTCAGGTACATAAGGGCTGTGCCCTTGGTCAGGTCATCAAACCCTACAGACGCTGCTGCCTGAAGAGGGGAGCCATTCCACGCCCTGCTCAGGTGCTTTCCTCTGGAAATCTGCAGCCCAGAGTGTGCTGGAAACCCTGCTTGGTGAGAGCAGGGTTGTGCTAAGTGTGTGTTTGTGCACAGGAGCAATTCCCTGGTGCACTGCTCGGGGCTCACACAGTCACACTGCTGCTCCGTGCCTCTTCCAGTGCTGGCTGATCCCTTGCCCAACCTGCCCAAACTCTTTATAACAATGAACCCAAAGGCCAGCCCAGAGCTGTTCATGGTGTGAGTTTTCCACGTGGATTACAAAGATTTCAAACATAAACCAGACTGCAGATCCTTGGAGAGAGCTCGTGCTTCAGGCTGCCTGCCTTGGGTGCTCTCCTCCTCCTTGTGTTGATGTTCACTTACAGGAAGAAGTGATTGAACTGTAAGCACGTTTGCTTTCTGTGTAAGGGGAAAGGGTAGAAACCCCCTGTCCTAAAGCATTAGCAATTGTGTTCCCATCACAGTGGGCTGGGGGAATAAAACCCCAGACTTTCCAGATGCAGTATCTTACACAGCTGTCCTCTAGACCCAAGCCTTGGCAGGTTGTTTACATCTACATAATTGTGTCTGGTAAAAGACACTACCTTTATCTCTGCTAAATTCCCTTTCTAGAAAGGAAACTGCACAGTCTCTCTGATTCCTATGGATTAAGACATTAACGGAGCAATCCCTGGACCCTGATATGTGGGAAACCAGCAAGGTATTGCAACACCCTTTGTTATGTTCTTGGTGTTCCAGGATGGACACTGCTCTATAACCTTCATCCTCCTTGTCCATGTTCCTTCTTTGCAGCTCCTGAAGCCACAGAGCTGCATGTCCTGGATTTCTTTGCATTTTGCAGACTGAAGAAAAAACCCCCAAAGGCTCCATTAAAGAATCTGTGCCTGTCCCTTCCTCCACCTTGGCATCAGGGCTCCGATTCCCCACTGTGCCATAAGAGCCGAGTTGTGGCAGCGACTGAAGCAGCTCTGAGCTGATAGTTAATGGTCAGTATTTATGGGGCGCTTCACAGTGAAAAGCCAAAAGAAAAGAATTAGAGAAAGACAGAAATGATGAAGAGCCAGGTCAGGATTTTTTTTGTTCTTGATATCCAACACAAGCCTGGCTTAGCTAGAATTATTATTTTGCTTAAAGAATCACTTTCATTGAGAGGGGCAAAATACAAGCCAGGCTTGTCCGTGGGTTAAATTTTTCCCTAAGGACAGAAGTAACAGGAATAATCTGAGATGAGTTTGCCAGTGTTCAATACCTTATTGAGCTCTGAACTGTACTGGCTTTACATCCTAACAGTGAAAATGAAACACATTGAGCTAGAAATTGGTTGATTTTCCACCAAATGGGAACATATCAGAGCCTCCACACCATAGTCCTGTTCTGGACTATCCTGAGTGGCTCTGAGAAGCTTATTTGCATACAGGGTTAAAGCAAATATGTTTTATTTTCTGCAATACTTTATTATCATGTTTTAGCCAGTGGAAATGATGCTGTGTTTCAGGGCAGGCAGCAGCAGTGGTGTATGGCCATAACTGTGTGAGTACAGGACAAGTGAAGCATAAAATGAAACTTTTCATGTATCAGAGAGAGGAAATACAGAATGAAAAATGCAAGACAAGCCAGGAAAGAAAAGGGTTAATCATTTAAAGGATTGAGTCAAACAAAATGTATCTGTGCAAGAGTCTCCCCAAGGAAGTCACTGAGACCACATCGCTTGGATCATTTAAAATTGGACTGTACAAAGCAATAGAGGAAATTCTGCAGGGAACAATCCTTCACTGGCAGGTGGGATGGACTCAATGACCTAATAAGTCTTTTCCATCTCTAAGTCTACAAGATGAGCCTATAACTAGTGCAATATGGTTTTGCCCAGAGTTCCCATGTGTTGGCTATGAACAGAGCTGAGCTGCACCAAACTGTGTCTTGTTTAAGTTAACCATTTATGTGGTTCTTTTGCCCCACTCTGGCTCCTTTTTTAGCAGAATCCCTCCCCAGACAGATGATTCTTCTATACTCACTCCATTTTTTGGTATGTAAAGCATGTTAAATCACACCCTGTGTCATATATTGTCCTTAAAATAGAACAAGAGGGCAGGAAAAGAGCCCCTTTCCCTTCCATTTCTGCAAGTGACCCCTTGACTCTTACCTTGGGAAGGGATTAAATCTAGCTGGATGAACTCAGAGCCTGTGTTGTCTGTTCCCGGCTCAGAAAAACCTCAAATTCATGAAGGGAAAGGCACTGGGAGTGTGAAAATGGCAAATTTTGGACTTGCCAGCATACCTGCAGGCAGGGGATTCAGCCCTGCCTGGAGCCAAGGGGAGCTTAGGGTCTCTCTGCCCCTCCAAGATCTTCTGTGAAGAAGCCTGTGGCTCTGACCAGCTCTGCCTGGCCTCCTATTTCCCTGGGAGAGCAAGTGCTCCAGACTTTGTATTTGACTCCAGCTTTTTCCCCTCTCCACCTCAGCAGGCTGTTGGCAGAGGGCAGGCAGTGAGTTTGGATGGGCTGCAAGGCCGTGGAATGCCCACATGTGACCAGAGGGTGCAGATCCTGGGGCTGCTCTGCCGGCCCTGGCTGTGCAGGTCTGGGGTCTCGTGTCCTTCCCTCATGTTCCACCAGAGGCATCGAACACTGGTGAGGAGCAGGGAAATTGTGTTAAGCCATGGCAGGATCAGGTGGCTTCCCAAGTACTCACTGGAAGGGGGGTAGGCGTGGAGCTTCCCAAACTGCAGTCACTCCTTTCTCTGGGGGACCTCAGTTCCTTGAAGCCTCGTCCCGCCCAAGGAGATAAAGCAAACCTCTCCTCATGTGCCAGGTGGCAGTCCTTTGGGAAGAGGGAAGAAGATGTGGCCTTTTCCTCAAGGTCTGACATTCCTGAATGCCCCACGGTGTGTAATGCCCCGTGCCTGCTGCTCCTGCCACAGGAGAGTATCTTCCGTCACGAACCTGAGGGCTGGAGAAGCAAAGGGCTCTTTGCTGGATTTCGAAGGTCACCAGGACCTGAGGTCCCTCTCGTTTCAGTGGGTCAGAGCATGATGAAGGTCCCCCAAGCCGCTGTGCTGTTGGGTAAGGTTTCTCTGAGAGTTCAGAGCCAGCCCAAGGGAATACTGAAGTGAAAGGTAAGCGGTGGCGTAGGTGCCTAAACACAGTCAAAATTTAGATCTAAATGCTGGGGGGAGAGGCCCGGGGGCTCTGGTCCAGCAGGGAATGACAATCCATTTTTCCCTGGCTGAGGTTAGGGCCAACCAAGATGCCTGGGCAGGCTGTGGCACAGTTTGCCCCGAGGAAAGGGAACCAAAATGCAGCTTTAGTTCTCCTTCCTCCTCCTTGCCCCGAGGGGAGAGGAGCTGGGTTGGATCAGCAGTGTGTGATGGGCTGAGGCGCAGCAGGAAATGGGAGCAGGAGAGAAACCAAAACCTCCCCAAATTCTCCACTCCTCCTCATCCATCTGACTTCAAAAGTAAATCAGAATAACATCTTGTCTGCACCCAAGGTCTTGGGGGCTTGTGCAGGGCCGGGTGTGGGGCACTGAGCTGGGTGTGGGGCAGTGAGCCCTGAGTGGGACAGTGAGCTCTGTGTGTGTGGGGCAGTGAGCCGTGTATGGGGCACAGAGCTCTGTGTGTGGGGCACTGAGCTGTGTGTGGGGCAGTGAGGTGTGTGTGTGTGGGGCAGTGAGCTCTGTGTGTGGGGCAGTGAGCTGTGTGTGGGGCACTGAGGTGTGTGTGTGTGGGGCACTGAGCCATTTGTGGGGCAATGTGATGTGCCTGGGGCATGGAATCCTCGTGTCCTCCTGACCTGCTCGGTTGTGTGAGGCCCTGTGAGCATGGCCTTGGGGAGGAATTCATCCGAGCAGGATGTGCCATGCAGGAGCACGCTCACCCCTTCCCAGAGATCTGGGCTTCCCCTGGTCCCACACAGGGCCCCGGCAGAGCTCACTGCCGAGCGGGAGATGATTTCCATGGACGTGGTGGTCACTGGAAGAGGTGGGGTGAGCAACACCAGATACTCCCAGGCTGCCTGCGCTGCCTTCAACACTCACACTATTTATTTCTCCTGGTTGCTCAGACATGGAGCTATTTTCATTTATACCATCCCCAGGCCAGTAAATATCCCTGCTCCTTGCTGGGGCAGCCAGCCTTTGTGCTCGGCCTTTCTCTCGTGAGCTGTGTTTCCGTGCCTGCTCTGGGAGGGTATGCAAAGCTCATCTTTCACTGCTGAGACTCAGCCCAGCGAGCAGCTCTTTCTAGAACTGCTGCCTGAACCAACATCTCGTCCTACTGCAGCCTCTCTGCTCCTATCAGGGTTTCCACAGAGGTGGGAGGGATGGGAGGATGCAGGCAGGGAGTGATGAATCAGGCTCCTTGTCTGATGCTCCCCACACAGGAACACCTCTCCCTAATCCCTGTGATTCATGATCCTGCTTGTGATTTAGCAGAAGGTGCTCTGTGACTCTTCAGGGAGGGAGAAAGTACCCCTGGATGCAGTAACCCTGCCAGGACTGGCCTGGGCACCCAGCACCAGCAGTGATGGCCATGCTCGTTGGCCCTTTCCAATGGCCATGGCCATGGCAGAGAGCCCACACGAGGCGTGAGCCCAGTGGGCTCACTGAAGAAGGCTTTGAGCTGTTTGAAATCGGGGCTACAAAACTGCTCTGGCACCACAAAAGGACTCTTTGGCTGCTCCAAGTTCACATTTTGGGACAGTGCCACAACCCACACCACCAGAGTCCCAAGGCTGTGAGGAGCCTTTCTCCACCAGGGGTACTTTCCCACCATGAGGTTTTTAAGGGCTGCCAAGGCTGTTGCCTTCTGTGCCCAACCCTAGGAGAAAGTCATTGTCCTTGCTCCTTTAGGGTCTAGTAAATACTCACACAATGGAAACCTGGTAAGGATAAAGGTGTTGGTGCTGCCCAATTGGCCAAACATCTTTGGTTTCTCCCTGGTCCAGTGTGTGTTGGGGACAGGGATGCAGAGAGTCTTTCCATCCTCCTCCTGTGAAGCTCGGTGCTGGGACAGAAATGACCCAACCGTCCCTGGACTGGCTGGTATCTCCCTCCTGCTGCTGCACTGCTCTCTTGAGCAGCAGAACTTCCACCCTCTGCTTATTGCTGCTGGTTTTTTTCAGGTTTTATCAGAGAAAAGCCTTCCCTCCCATGTGGAGGCAGAGCTAGGCAGGGATTGCAGTGAGCGGAGCACATGGAGCCCAACAGCCCGCACGTCCAGGAACAGCCCAGGGTTGGAAAGGGCAGGCAACAGGAGGAGGAAATTCTGATTTGTACCAAAATCTCCATGTCCTGTCTCCATCCTCCAGCTCATACCATGATTGCAAAAGCCCACAGCTGTGTGAAGTGTCTCCAACATGAGTCAGTCATGGCAGCCTCTGTCCTGCACAGAGCACGCGAGGCACAGGTCTCTCCTAGGAAAGAAAATTTCCCTTCACAGCTTTTTAGACCTTTTAAATATTTGTTGTGATTGCTGTACTAATTAAATTCAGCTGTTGCAGGTAATATAACTCCTGACAGCTTTTTTTTTTTTTTTAAAGTTATTTTCTCCCTTTTAGAGGGCAAGTGAGCAGCACTTAAAGGTATATGGTCCGTCCACTGAGATGGCTGCTGGCAGAAATGCAGAGCTTTGACTGAACTCTGAAATCACGGCTTTAAACCGTGCCAGTTTGCCTTTGCCCTGGATGGGGAGGGACGCAGCCACAGGGCTCTGATGGGAGGGCACAGACCACCATCTGCCTGGATTTTTCCTGTGAATCTGATAGACTGGACAGCCAGTGCCAAAGATGGCAAGGGACAGTGTCCATTGTCTGTGCCCTTCCCTGGCTTGCTTTGCATCTTGCTGGACGTCAGCACCATCAGTTATGCAGCTGCTGGAGCAGGCTGTGCACAGCAGAGCTCCCCTGCCACCTCCTCTCCTCCAGAGGGGTTATCCAACATCTAAACCTTCAGCAACGTGGTTCAGATTTGCTGGCAAATTGTGCAGATGAAAAGGCAGTGTCTTACAAGAAAACTGCATTTTTGTGGTCTTGTTCTGATGCTGTGCTGCGCCGTGTGTGGGGTTCAGGGCTTCCCGGCGCTCACCTTTCAGGTTGTCAAGGAGAATTTCTGCTTGTCAAAAATGATTCGAAACGCCCTCCCTGTGTGTCCTCCAATGTTTTGAATTTTAAAGAGTAGCCCCGGGGCAGTATATTTAAAACATGATCTCAGGGAAACTGGTTCATTGCATTTGTAAGCCTAAAGAGCGAGAATGACAACGATAAATAGACATTAGGGTTTGAGGAGTCACACCGAGGTCAGGCGCTCCCCCTCCCCGTCCCCTCCCTGCCCCATCCCCCATGATTTGGGCAAGTATTGCATTTCCCAATTCAAACCCAAGCCTGTTTCTTTGTGCTGTACCAGTTCTCTTCCCACTGGCTCTTCTCCCGCAGGCACGGGGGCTGCTCCTGCTGCAGGAGGCCCTGGATCCGGCCGGCCCGAGTTGGGCACGGGGCTGTATTTCCCCATCAGCACAAACCTCCTTGGTCTTCGGAGGGCTGGAGCACCTGCAAACCCCATCGCTGCCCCTGGGACCCGCGAGCGCTCCCCAGCCTTCGAAACAACCAAGCCAGGGCGTTAGAGACCCGAGATGGGGCCGATAGTGGGTGATGGAGTTATTGCAACTCAACGAGCTGCTGCTCATCCGCCAAGCCGCAGCCGCCCTGTGTGTGCGAGCACGCGCGCTCCCGCTCATCCCGGCCCTAAGCTTCAGCTGAAGGGGTTCCTGTGGATTTGCCCTGGTTTGGCAGCCAACCTGGGGCCACTCACCGGGCACTGCTGATGCGCCTCAGACAGTGGAGTTTAGAGCACTGGAGTCTGAGCATCTCCCCTCGAAACACAGCCGGGTATTTTGCGCTCCTGGAACTCAGATGGGAGGATGAGGAGTGGGTGCAGCTCCTGTATCTATTAGGTGATCTGGCTCCTGGTTTATTCTGGGTTTTGTAGTAAAACAGTGAGTTTGGAGAGAGGCAGAGTTCCTCTGGAAATGCAAGTGGAGCTACATTTACTTTTAGCAAAGTGCCAAACCACCCTAGGAAATGCCACTGGGTATTTGAATGGCCATGAACTGCAACCTCGAGGCTTCCTTCAGGTGCTCCCAAAGCCTAGGTTTGCCTGCAGGGTGTTAATTACAATAATGAATAGTGGAAGGACCTTTGTGTGTCTCCTTATTCCAATTTCCCTTCAATCTGGCTCTTAGCTTTTGGTTAAAGCCCATCCACTGGTGAAACAGAAAGCCAAAAAGCCTTCTGGACTTTCATGTCCCTGCTTGGCTCTCCAGCAGAGGTCTGTGATTTAACCATCACCCAAAGAGTTAGGGATGGAAGAACCTGCCTGGGTAATAAGCCATCAGTTTGTTCCATGCTTCAAAGATTTCTGTGCTCTGAAGAGGCCAAATAACACTTTTTTCCCCATAATTTTTTTAACTTTGGGCACCTTTGCAAATGACTCTTCTGGCTGGGATGGAGCCCCCGAGTGCCAGAACACCATGGGAAGAGGCTGCTCTGTGATACTGTCAGCCTGAGGAGGAGGAGGAAGCGCTGGAAATCCCCTAAGCACGCCTGTTTTCTTGAGATTCCCAACTCAATTTTGCAAACTCAGAAGATTTTATATAACTTAGTCAGTTCAGAGGTTTAAGGCACTTGGCTACGCATCTGGATTGCATCTTGGGGGTGGGTTATCCAAAAAAGAGCTCAGGCTGAGCAGCTGGAAATTCAGCCATTGCTAGCAAAACCAAAGGAAAACAAGAGCACGGGAAGGGAGTTTCTTCCTTGCTACTTGGTGTGCTGGACTGTGGATTTAAACCCGTGGTCTGTCTCTGTACTCGTTTGAGCCGTCAGGTGGTGGAGGAAAGGCAGGGAGTGCTTCAGGCAGCTGTGTGTGCCACAAGCCGCTGTCATGGAACCAGACACCGTGGCTTGGGCCAGTGAAGGGGACTTAAACACCCTCTCTGTTGAACAGCCTGTGCCACCTGAGGGTCTCTGGAGAAAGAAAAACGAATTGGTGTATAGTTTCTAAATGTGTGAATAAGTCTCCCATCAGAGCTGAAAACAGAACCAGCCCAGCTTCCTGCCATGGTGGTGTCTGCACCAGCGCCCAGGGGCTCTACTCAGGCTTCCCAGTCTGCAAATGTTGGCCTTAAAAAGCCCCTAAATGAAATGTTTCAAGTTCGAAAGTCCAAGTCGGCTCAAAATAGAAACAAAGAAAGTTAATTTTAAGAGCCCTTTAATTTTTAGCCCATAAAAGCCAAGGAAGTTGTGTATTGATGAGACAGTGCCTGGAGACAGTTGAAACCCAGCTCGGCACCCTGCTGGGGTGTTGACTATCCCTAGGTCTCGTTGTCTTCAAGAGCTGATAGAGATCAGCACCTCCAAGGTCTGAACCTTTAACCATTTGCCATGTTTTGCCTCACAGGCAGCTGCACTTCAGCGGTGGGTGAAACGATTCCTCTTTGTCTGAAAGGGCAAATTCTTCCCTTTAGATGTTTGTGCTCACCTCCCATTAACTTTGGTATGAGCTGAGCTCATGCTTCCAAGAGCAAAATTTGGCTTATAATTTCTGCATGCTTGGGGATCCTCTGGGTACCATATAAATGTAAGATACTGTGATTCAGTGCTAAAGAGCAGAGAAAACGCAACCCCCCCGGAGACACCGCCGGAGAAAATCATATAGAACTTGTGTTTAAAACAGAAAAGGAAAAAAGGGGAAAGATTAAGAAAAACAATTGAGAGTCATTCCAAAGGTGATTTCACTGCAGACCAAGGATGAGAGCGCACATCTCTTCTGTGATCACTTCTCTGACTTGGGTGCATTCTGGGCCATTGGATCAGGCATGGTTTGGAAGCATTATTGAAAACGTCTTACCTCCTATATTTTCTGGGTTTTAATCAAACTCACTGTGCTGCCAGAGGTGTTTCATTTACCGGGAGAGGGGTCAGCGAGGCAGCCCTGAGCAGCAGGAAATAGCAGATGCAGAACAGTTCCTCCATGCTTGGGAGCTCTCCGAGGGCAAACAGTGCTGGGGTGTTCATTGTTGCCCTCGCTGCGCCCCACACACACCGGGGCACCCTGCTGTCCCCCTGGGGCAGGTGATGCATGGAGGGGATCAAAGGTTGCTGGGTTTGGGAGTTTTAGTTATTGTCTTCTGATTTCACTGACCAGCTCAGTGCCAGTGAAAAGAGCTAACAATGCCTGTATTTTATAATTCTGCTTTCTATCTGCTGCCATTTTAGAGTTTCTTGGCTTGTTACAACTGTCATAAAATTACTTTATTATATTTTCCCATCTGTTACATTTCCCCCTCTTTACAGGGGGACATTGCATGATGCACATGGGCTAATTTAGCTTTCAAATGATTGTATGACTGTTGTTTATGGAAAACGAACACTGTATTTGTGGAACAACATGTGGCTTCTCCATAGCACCAAGGAGAGTGTATGAAGCCTGCAAACACAAATGTCAGCAAATGGACAGGGCTGCCCCCTCCTCTCCTGCCCCAGTCCTTTGCTTTTACTCGTGATCTCACCTACCTAAGTCAGAGCTGTAATTGCTCAGTAATTTTGTCATCCACTCTGCATTCCCAGAGCTCAGTTGAGGGATTGATTCTCCACTGGAGGAATGCACCATGTTTGGTGGTGCTGAAGCCATTCAAGCTCTGGGTGCAAACCAAGCCACAGAAGAACTGATTTTACACACACACACACACACACATATGTGAAAAAGAACATGGATAGCCAGGTGGATCTGTTCTCTCTAGCTTGCCTCTCTTCTGTTTTTGCTTCTTCCATTTCTTCTGTTCAATTCAGTCAAAGCCTCTTGGTTTGACTCTTCTTTCTGATGGAAAGTGTTTACTGGGAAGTCTCAGCCGTCTCCAGCCCCCTGCTCCCACCACAAACTGGGCTGTGGCACCATGGTCTGGGCAGCAGGAAGGCCTGAGGATGCTCTGAGCACACTGGGGCTTTAACAAGGCTTCATGAAGCTCCTCTAGGTTTTTTTTGCTTTTGCACCCCCCCTTTTAGTTGCAATTTTCACTAATGGCAGCAGCAGGCCAAGTTTTTCAATGTATATGAGATGTATATTAATTATCCATATTATTAGATGAAATTGAGTGTTTGAACTGGTGGTTTAGTGATCCCAATGGGTTTCTGAATACACAAAATCTTGTTTTAAGAAAAAAATAGAGAGTTACATTTATGTAAAATCCACCCCCTTTCACCTCTCCCTCCTGCCCCCAGGCTTAATACATTGTATTTTTTAAACATAATTTTATCTACAAGAGAGGAAACAATAATTACTGTAAACAGTGGCCAAAGAGAGACCATTGCCATCAAACCAGTGACCACTGGCTTCACTGGAAGGCGTGAGAGCATTTATGGAAGGCATCAAGTCTGCACTGAAAGACTCCAGGCAGTGACGTGAGTGTCCCGTCTCTGCCAGGATTGTGAACAACACGGAACACCTTTTGTGTGGGATTTCAATACACAACTGTGAAATGTGTGGATGTAGCAGTCAGTTCTGTTTTGATCACAACTAACTGGGAAGTCTGAGGACATTTTCAGCCTCTGCAGGTGCCCAAGTGATTCGTGGCAACAGTTTCAGAAAAGGAACTCCAGGCTTTCTATTTGGAATAATTTTCATCTGTTGATTGTGCCAAAAAGGTTAAAAAAAAACCACAAGAGAAGATATGTCAATAGTGCACCTGACTGGAGCAGCCCCAGGTCCCTCTGTGCTCCCTCTCCAGGGGCAGGAGGTTCCTCTGTGGTGGATGCTGTCCTGCACCCCGAGGAAAGGGAGCCAACAATTACACACAAAATCATGCCTTGTGCTGGAATTCAGCTCGATGAAGACCTCAGACTGAACTGGCAAGTGGGTTTTGTTTGAACCCTGCAGCCCCTATGCTCAATTCTTTATTAACTTTTTCAATATGTTCTATTGCAGTCAGGCAACAATATGGGAGCTATCTTGCAGCTCATTTAACACCTGTAAATTCCCATGGCTGGTAATGAAACGTTGTAGAGGCTTGTGGGTGAAGCATTTTCTTCATATATCAAAGGTCATTAGTTCAGTATTTGTTAACACTGTAGCTTTTATTAAATTTTTTCCAGTTTTTTTGCATCGGTGTGCTTACAGCCTGATTAATTCTTCTGCTTCCCAAAGCTAAATGAGAAAAATGAATATCATCTGACCCAGAACATTGGGGCTAAATTCTTTGTTGAAATCTTGAATTACCCTGCTTGAAATTACACTTCCCAAGCTGCTGCCCCCTTCAGTGACAGGCAGGTTGGGAGGCCCTGTGGGAACAGGGGAAGGGGAGGCGAGCGTCGCTCCCGCCGGCCGCGCTCCCACGGGAGCAGGGTGGGTGATGTTTGTGCCCAGCTTTGGGTTTCTATCAGCTCCAGACCAGACAACCTGGCAGTTTTCTGTGTCTGAGCGAGGAGTCTCACTTGGCTGACACAATTGCTGATGTGCCCAAGCACAGTGCATCCCCTGGTGCTGTGCTGGCTGAGTCATGGCAGGTGCCACCCCAGCAGCAAGGAGCAATGGCCTTGGGTAACTCGGGTGCCTCCTGATGTTTAAATTAATCTTTGTGGCATATTCCACAACCTGACACCTCTCTATTGCAAGGGATATGTCTTTTATTTCCCGGCTGTCCCATTTTTGCTTGTTTTTTGTTATGGTAGTTCACAGTTTTGAACTATTTGGAAGCAATCCTTGGGAGAGAGAAGATGGTGAAGAGGAGACACAACCCAGCACAACCAAACCAAATAATCTGCCAGTAAGAGATGTCCTCCCTCAGTGTCCTTGGACACACTGCCTGGTGCTGGATGGGGTTTGAATGTCCTTGATTTAGGGATGGTCTCCATTCCTTTGGTCAGGCTGGTTGGTCACAGCCACACAGGTCAGAGCCCTGCCTTACCCTGAGCTGCTGGTGAAAGGGCCATTTCCCTCTGCTGAGCTGTGTCATCCCTGCTGCTCTGCCTGTGCTGAAAAGAGCTGACACAGGGAGCTCCGAGCCCCACAGCTGCTTTTCCTGGATGTTTTGTGTCTAAACTGACCCTTTCTCAACCCTCTCATGGGCTGGGTCCACCACAGTAGCCAACTTTTCAAAACACAACCAGTACAAAGCAAGGTTATAATGAAAGCGAGCAGCTTCTGAAGATGAAATCACAGGGATTCTGCATCCAAATGTGATGCTGCGGCTTCTGGGAAGCGCTGAGCATGTGCTTCTTCACCTGGAAAGGTCTTGGCATGGATGCTGTTTATCAAAATAACAAATCCTTGAAATACAGCTGGAAGTACTGTCAGAAACACTGAATGAACGACTGTTGTTTCCAGACTACCATGGTCTCTCCTGGCTTTTCCAGAGAAGGGAAATCAGTGGGCTTGGAATGAATCCTGAATACAGATCTCACCCAATCGTGTCTGACTCTCTCAAGAACCTGCAGCCAGCACTGCCCCACCATCACGGACCTGCAGAGTGGCACCTTCTCCTCCAGTCACCCTGACAGTGATTCTGGACACTGCATTTAACAGTCAAAGCTCCCCTCCCAGAACCTGCTGTTTAATGATCCTGGTTATCAACAGAGAGAAGAGATTCTGGATGCATTCCTGAGACTCCCTATTAATCCAACCTAAAATAAGCTGTGCTTTTTGCTAACATCTTTATGCTGCAGCATTTTACAGAATACTGGGTTCTTTGTAAAACCCACATGCTGTTTTTTATTCATATCTGTGTCAGCCTCTGAGCTGGCTTTGTGATGCAATTCATCAATTCACAACTGAAATGTCTTTCTCATTCTACAACATTTAGATGCCAGATATTTTCTACAAAGCTGATTAAAGTGTGTTTTGTGCTTCATCATTCACTGTACTCCCAAGCAGTCACATCCATATATTTCATAGGAATATTCAGCTTGCAGAGTAAAAAAAACACCCCCTGGGCACACATCTCTTTTAGACAAAGGAAAAGATAATTGTTAACAAGTCAGAGGTGGTCCAGAATCATCAGCAGCTTCTGTCTGTGTTCTGAATAATATAAATATGATTTGCAATAGCACATACACACAGATAATGGCAGACTATTCATCTATGCTCAAGCAATAAGCATCATGATGACTAAAACCACTTGCATGCTAAATAGCAGTAAAGCCTATTTGGGTGAAGGGCTCAGCTTTTCAGTGATGAGGCTGCTGCACCCATCGGCTTCAGAAGAGCTGCCCTGGAACCCCCTGTGCTAATGCCACCCTGGGACCCCCATGCTAATGCCACCCTCACCTGGGTCAGATGTGTTGGTGGTTGCACTGGTGGCCTCAGCAACCTCGACTGGTCACCAGACTTGGTGACCGAGCACACCCTCAGTGCTTCTTCAGAAACACGGCCTCCTCCTCCTCCTCCTGTTCCTCATTCTTCCCCTCCTCCTCATCCTCATCCTCATCCTCATCCTCATCCTCATCCTCATCCTCATCCTCATCCTCATCCTCATCCTCATCCTCATCCTCATCCTC